>JAOTQQ010000012.1:39577833-39607584 GCA_026546715.1 Gallinago undulata
CCCCCCCCCCCCGAAGGGGCTCGGCCCGCCCTCCCCGGGCCCTCCCAGCGGACTCTTGACGGCGGTTTCCCCGCCCTGCCTCCCGCCGCGGCCGTGAGCCCCACGGGCAGGACGCGGGGCGCGGTGCAGCGCCCGGCCTCGCCTCAGCGGTGGGGCTGGGCTGCTGCGGGGCGCCGAGGTGGCCGCCGGGGCCTTGCCGCCGCCCCCTGGCCTGCTTCAGCCCCCCTGGCTGCGTAACGTACAAGGTAAAACGCCAAGGTAAAGGGGTCCTTCGCATTACCGAGGTCTTGTCTGACACAGTTACAGCCGCCCAGAACTGAATTTAAGGCCGTGTCCTTCCACCTGCGTAATATTCACCCGTCTCCCCCATTCCTGAGGCAGGTGCCTTTGGCTGGCTGGGTGCGTTGGTGTGAAAAGGCCGATCCCCTGGCAGAAGGAGCCCAGCGAGGTGTTGGTGTGCTTTGGCTGGCCCAGGGTGTTGGGACACCTGTAGTGAACCGCAGGGGTCGTGACTGTGCACCTCAGTCCTGTGTGGCCTGTGGCTGCCTTCTTCGAGAGCTGGAGGATGCTGGCCAAGTCCAAGCTCGATTTCTGATGGAAACTTGCCCTGGGCCTGGCTCTCCAAGTGCTCCAAACGAGTCACTCGAGGAGTCATCAAGTTCTGTTTCGTTGATTGTATCACCTAAGCATTGATGGGTTATTAAATTAAAAAAATATTACAAAACTTAGCCACTGCATTTCAGGTGATAGTTGTTCATCTATAGTGTAATTTTGCTCCCAGGTACCCTTTGGAAAAAGCCTGGTTGTTATACTGGCTTAATTCAAGCTATTGTGTGTTCAGCGTATAGCAAAAAGGATGTCTCAAAATATTGAAGTTCATCAGTGTTTTGCTTCCCTAATTATGTCTACAATGACATTGTATGTCCCTCCTAATCCATGTTGCAGTTACATGTTAGCTGTGGTAGGACAACATCTCTTTAAATCTGCTACCTTGTTATCCAATGTCTTTTGCTTACCTCACCCCTCGCCGTTAGTCCCTGGCTGTTACAGCTCTGTTGAAAACCTCAGAATGCTAACTGAAAGCGGAGATGTCTAAGTGAGGTTATAGAGAAACTGGAACAATAGCTGTAAGAGGTGTGAGCTGCCCTGTTCATACCAGTAAGGCGTTAACCCTGGTGCGGTAGTTTTTAATGTCATCATTGTTAACTGCTTCTTGGCTCATATACCAGAAAAAAGAGGGAGAATCACAGTTTAGTACATTGTTACCATGACTGATGCTTCATTTTATGGTCACAAAATACAAAAATATTCTCATGGTTTTACCAGGTAGTAGGGAGTGAATATCAAGGAGTCCCCTGAAGCTCAAAATGTAAAACCTGTAAATTATGTCGTGATTTGTATGGAAGGAGTTTTTGACAACTGCAGTTTGGGAAAGAACTGTGGCTGTGTCATTAGATGATTGCATCCAGTAAATAAATTGGTAGATAAATCCATTGACAAAATTTTATGCCACACTATTTTGTTTTATCCCTCTTCATTGAAGTAGATTTTTGCATGCAGCACTTCCAAAACTCTGTAAGGTGCTGTTTTCAGTACTAGAGGTCATGGGTTATTAAAAAAGAAAGTTCATTTTCTTTTTTATGTGCGCTTGGCTATGTCATTTTCAGATGGTGATACCTGGATCCCTAGTTAAAGATTCACAAATGTGTAAAGAGAAAAGTAGGATTATTGACAGTAGCGTAGATACATGATACAGGTTTTGGTACCTATCATGGATATTTTTTGGGGTCTTAAGAACAGAGGCATTGAAGACTGATTTCATAATTTTCCTAAGCTACTTAAAATCTCTCTTACTCTCATTTGGAAATCAAGGTTGTTAAATACAGCAACAGTGTATCAGTGGAAGGAGAGAATTGGACTTGGAGAATGATTGTGTCTTGTTTCAGAGTGGCATGGGCAATAAGACAACTAGAGAAATATACTGAAAGTAATGAAATTATAGCTTCAAAAGATACACAAAATAATGGGAGATAAAGCAATGTTGAATTTAAAGGTCAACAATATGTAAGTAAAATGGAGAACAGTTTCAGCTTTCAATTAGACTTCTTTTAGATAATATTTGTCGTTAAGAACTTAAGTTGCCACTGTCAAGAAGGGAGTTGAATGAGAACAACCTTTTTAATATTCCTAATGTCTTTGACCTGTGTTGGCAAAATGAAGGAAAAAGATAATTGTAATTTCCTGAAGTTAGTTGACACCACATTTTCGAGAACCATTCTGGGAAAGAAACTGAAAAATGAAAGATCTATTGGGACTCTCCAATGAGTTTTGTGATATTGAGTGGTTTGAAAGGATTCTTTAAAGTTTAAAATCCAGAGTGACATCTGCAATCTTTGTGTTAATGTAACCAAAAGGCTTTCAGCCTTCTCTTTGTCAGAACACGTCATGCTCTGCAACTTTTGAAAGCACTGGTGTTTTTTGACCATGATATTAGTTTCTAAGGTCTTAATTCATTTGTATTATGCTTACTGATTGTTCATTAAGTACAGAAATCAAAGGTAGGCATTGTTTTTTAACCCTTACTTTCATTCTTCCTGATTTTTTTTTTTTTAATTTTAACTGGTATTTAGTCCTGTTATTCAGAAGCCTTGCTCTTTATTTGTGTGGTGTTCATTATTTGGAGTGCAAGGTGTATATTGTATCTTGAAAGGAGTGGCTAAAGAGCTAAATAGTCAAGTCCTCAAGGAGTTTGTAGGGAATTTTTTTAAATGAAACTTTTATTTATTATTTAGATTGTTTTTCTTTATGCCTTATCACACAATTCTGAAAGTTAGCAAAGAGGAGCATAAAGTGCAGTGTAACTAGACTTAGTGGTTAGCATCTCCTCTCATAATAATTAGGGGGTTTCATTGATTGTTAGATTTTCATGCATCCCTTCATCCAGATGCTGGATACTTTGCTCTTTTTATGTACATTTTATCTGTAACTCATCTCTTGTTTCTGATGCAAATTATTGCATGATTCTTGAGGTCACTGCTTAGCTCTATTTAATGAAATAAATTAGTTAGAAAGGGCATAGAAGAAACAGGGACTGCAAGCTTGGGACCAGTTTCAGACAAGAGGTGCTCAGAAGTTTGGGCTTCATTTAAAAAGTGTGGAACCCTATCTGTAGGAATCCAGTTGTATCTGTGCTGTTACTATATTTTTGCCATCCCAGAAAAATAACTGAAATGTGTATTGGCTTGCTGAAATATTGCTGCACGTCCTTTGTTTAAGGGACAGAAAGTTGTATTGAGTATTTTACATCAATTACCAAGTGAAGCATTCAGAAACTTTACAATGGTGGAATTAAGGCAGGCTGTGCTATTTTAGTCCTTGGCCGGTCCATGGCCCTGGTTGTTACTGTGTATTCTGTGCAATTTGCTGGAGTCCTCATCTACAGTTGTCAGAAGGGATTTGAAGTGAGGTGGGGTGTTCCCTTTATAGGTAGCTCACACCCTAAGTTTTCCTAACTGGCAGGTCTGTTGTACTTGAGCAATAGTTCAGGCTAGGTGTTAATGAATCTGCATTATTTTCACTAGTAAATATTAAGCCCTGATCTGTAATTAATTTTCGGGCCCTGTAACTGGCTTTGTTCTGTGATCAAAAGTGTAAAAAAATCTCCTTGTGTCAAAAATCTTCACAAGCAAGTTCAGGCTTGGCTTTACTTACACTAGATGTATGAGCGTTTGCAATCGGCATGTAATTAACAAATAAGTGTGCTTTGTCAGGTCTGCTTTTCCTTTTCTTTCTAGATATTACAGACTTGATGTAATACAGCTATTGTTCATTTTTAGCAAACAGGATTGTTGGTATTCTCCTAATCCAGTACTGCCATATTGCAGGAACACAAGCCCCAAAGCAAAATGTAAGATAACAAATTCAGCCAGTGAAAAAGGTGAAAATTGACTCTGAGGTGATGATAGAATGGTGAGAAGTTAAAGCTTTGGAAATTTTCCCTGCTGTTGTCATCCCTGTGCTTCATCTTAATTTAAAATGATGTCAGTATTAGATAGAAAGATTTCAAAATTGCTAACTTTTAAAATACAAATAAATCTATTCATATGCACTTAAAGAAAAAACAAAGGTTTCTACTTAGAGAAGCTGCACTGATCAGGGTTTCAGGATATCATGTATGTTGTTTCACTTGGATTATAACACTCCTGTCACTTCACGTCCTTCTATACTTTTAAATTTTAGCGGAGAGCAAAGTACTTAGGACTGTAGTTTGTATGCAAACATGTATGAAAATACCAAATTTAGCAGTATTTCATATATGCCTAAAGGTGTTTGGTCCTGGTCTATTATCAGTCAGTTTACGCTGAATGTTTTTGATTGATAAAATAAACTTGTAACAGGCCCATGAATGTTTTTGTGGAACAGATGTTACAAAGCAGTGTGGTGAAACTATTTGTTATTTTGACCCCATTGAACCTCTTAGCAGCAAGGGCATAGGAGCCCCCTCGTAGGCTACAGGATTGGGTACTTACATTATTAATTACATTGATACATAAAACTACAATTATAGGGAAAAAACTTAGACCCGCTGAAGTCATGGAGGAAAAAAAAGTGTTTCTAAAATCTATCTCTAAACTATTTATTCTGATGTGTGACTTAGTGTTTTGGAATAGAGATTTAAGTAGTTGATATGAAATTATTCAGACTTATTAATAAAACTTTTTATGATACACATGCGCAAATGAATTCACGTGGATTAATGTAAGACTGGCAACTTTTATATAATACAAAATGGATTAGATAGGCTGAATAAGAGAGGCAAAATTTTTTAGTTGAATGCGTTCTTTTCCTGGAGGAGTAGTAAGCTATAATTATCTTTGCCCGTTTAAAACACTGTTATGAGTACACTAAAATAAATCTGAAATATTTTTTGAAAAAATGGAACCTCTAGAGCCAATAGTCTGATTGAGGAAAGGAATGTTTGTCAATAAGCATGCAATTAACACTGTGCTGCTACTTCTGTTATTAATAAAAGTGTGATTTTTCACTGTAGTTTTATAATTAGCTAACAGGCAAGTG
Organism: Gallinago undulata; assembly: GCA_026546715.1. NCBI lineage: Eukaryota > Metazoa > Chordata > Aves > Charadriiformes > Scolopacidae > Gallinago > Gallinago undulata. The sequence goes on from JAOTQQ010000012.1 coordinate 39,582,910, forward strand.
TCTTAAAGCAAAACTTTGGGATGAAATGGAATATTTACAGGACAGAAATTATTTTTAGCAACTGATACAAAAAATAACTGAATCCCCATAATTAATACACTTACATAATTTAGCTATAAACTTGTTATTCATTCTCCAGCCCATATTAACTTTAAGTCTTGTTTATGCAATAAATCTGCATATGGAAAACATGAGAGAATGGCTGGTAAACTTAAGGTTATTAGGCTCATCACAGATGAAGGCAAGACCTTCCCTTCCAGGAACAGAACTGTGTTATACTTCTTTGGAGTGGAGATTTTCTTTAAAAGTTGTGTAAGTTAAAGAACGGGAATTCTGCTTGTATGTTCTTGTTTTTCTTCCCTTTCACTGTAATGACTCTAATATTTCTGCTGCTGAAGTTTTCATTAATACTTTTTCAAGTTCTATTTCTTTGCTTAATATCCACATTTCTGAGCCAAGGCCCCAAAATAATGAAAGTGATTGTTTTAGGATGTTTATATTTTTAAGTGTTACATTTTTTAACTTGGATTCTTAAACCTTGACTGAACTTTCTACAGCATTTTTGCTACTAAGTAACAGAACTGATGTCTAAAAGTTGATATAACTGGGACATCAAGAAAAACATGAGGTGTAACAGCTGCTAATGAAAATGTTAAAAACTTATTAAAACTTTCTTGTTCTTCATATATACTACGATTCTTACTACAATACCTATAATATTTAAAGTACTACTTTGAGGTATTTTTTTTTAAATGTGCGTAGATAAACTGAACCTAGAAAATCCAAGTTACAGGTTGTATAGTGAGAAATGCATGTTTCAAAAAATGTTACTGGCATCACTTGACTCGCTTCCTCTTGGATGCAGTATGAGGCTTCTGTAAATATCTGGGCAGACTTTCAGCTTTTTCCTCAACTTTTCTGAGTCATCTGTGTCCCTTCTACCTGAAGTCATTGGGGACATGAAAGCAGAGCTGTGAACTACCTGGAGGACATAGAAGCAAAAGGGTGAATAAGTCAGTTACCAGCTGTGTTGAATGAAGAGGGGACATGATACGACTCTCTCAGGACAGTCTTCTAGAAAAACTTCTATCTTGGTATCCCCTTTTTGTAATAGTCTTGTAATTAATATGACAGACCGCTACAGTCCCTTTCATGATTAGGACTTTAAAGCAGCTTTGTGTTTCATTCTTCTCTTGTCCTCTTGAAGATCTGCTGCGTACAGCACAAGTCTACACAGTGGTCCTCTTTTTCTCAAGGCCTTCCTGGATCCAGCGGTCAGAGGCAAGGGGCCCAGGAGAGTATTCATCATCTTTTTTCCCAGCTTCCATACAGAGTGAACTTAATGTGTATTCTTTGCTGTTCTAGTGGTCGTGATGCTCTTGTTCCTACTGATGCATTTATTTCCTGATACTTCTTTTCGGTAATTTTTACAAAAACAATGAAAACCATTAAACTGAATGGCTGTGATCCTTGGCCTTCCATGGTAATAAATAGCTTTTGTAGCTGAGGTTTTGATCAACCTCAGAAAACTATTACAATTGTAGTCTTGTGCCCTACATATTGTATGCAACCAGAGAACCATTTCAAGTATTGAGATTTGCCAAACCCCATAGATTCTTTTTGTAAAAAAAACAAAAGTCTTAAATGTGTTCTTAGTGTTTTGCTGAATATAGATATCTCCCAGTTTAGTAATCTCTCTCTTCCCTTCCTTTAATTCTTTGCCCTGAGCTGAGGTGGTACGGAAAACAATTTCTCTTTTACAGAGATTCCTTTTTCGGTAGTTTTTGTGTCTTTTTTTTTTTTTTTTCCCCCTAGGAGCTGCAAGCTTATAACCTCTATACTAGTTCTTTATCCTCTGCTCTGTTCCTTGTCCCCATGAGCGGCAGCATTCTGGAATACGCTGATCTCTATCTTTAGGAAACTTTCAGTAGTTTCACCACAGAGATTCTTGCCTGTAGCCTGATTCACCTTTTCAAGGAGATAGTGACTGACTTAGATGCTGTAACACCTGCAAGCCTGCATTTGTATATTTTTACAAAATACTTAGTTTTTACTGTTAAATCTATTTAGTCTGCTTTTTGTAACCTTTGCTTAATTAGCTTGTCCTTTGTAAAGTTTAATGATGCTAGCAAATTTCAACAGAATGTAAGGTTAAGGTAAAGGTAAAATCTCAGAATATGAAGTTGCTCTAATATGCCTGAGTTTTTGCTGGTAGGGGGAGAAGGTAAAGCTGCTGCTAACATTTGTTATCTTCTGGAAGCTTAGAGGTAGCGTGTTCTTGTTCATTCTTTGTGGCCAAAGCCATGATCATCTCCAAACAGCTTACCCAGAAGACCAGGCAAAGTGTGTGGAGGACATGAGTGGGAACCAAATGTATCAGCTTTCAAATGCAGAAGGCAAACTGCAGGAAAACATATCTCTTGCTTGTCTGGGGATAATTTTATGGATGTTTTGAAGAGAAAATAAAACAGCATTACAGTCTATTGTAATGCAGATTCTTCTGTAGGGACTAGTCTGCAACAAATCTGGTATTAGAATAAGAATTATCTTTCTTAGTGCAGAATAGTGAACTTTCAAAAGGGAAAAAGTTACTTATTATTCTAGAAACTGTAATACAGTTGAAAAAGGGAAAAGGAATTGATGGTTTCACATCATGGCTGTCTCATGTTTTTTGATGAAGTCTTGCTTCTGAGGTGTTGTTTCTTTGAAAGTTCTTGCCATATTGCTGCAGAGCTGATTAGGTTGGATTGATTATGATCTCCTCATAAGTACTTTTACATTGGTATCAGAAATACAGTTGCTCTAGACATAACCATATTTTTCTACCTGGTACTGTTAATATTTGTTCCTTTTTTATTTAATATTTTATATAAATTCAAGGAATACCAACTTCATTATAGGTGTTTTAAGAGCCCTGAAGAAAAATCACTGTAATTGTGATGCAATGGATAGTTTAGAATCAAGGAAGAATATTAAAATACTTAAGATGTTACAATTAAAACTCATGAGTAGGTACAATACTGCCCAAACTGAGCAACTGCATTTGAGCCATTTGAACAGGTGGTTGTACCCAGATGCCTAAAACAACCTCCTAGACATTATAAGATTATTTTAATTGCTTGTGCTTTTCTTGGTTTAAAAACTGATACTTAGCAAGAAACATTTTTCTAAAAACTGCTGATGAGATTATAAGTAGTCTTTATTCCTGTTTCCTTTATACCATTGAATAATTACGTATGAATTACTGTTGTAGCTCGCTTCTGATTCTTTGTGCTGGAGACTGCCATGTGTCCTGATGTGCCCTCTCCTTCCTGCATTTTCAGCCTCTGCAGGTTTGACAACATGGGACTAAAATGAGGGAGTTTGCCTAGAGCACAGCTCTGTCATGGTTCTGGTTGAGCTGGTGCTAATACTAGCACAGCTATGTCTTGCTGTCAGTCTTATGCCCCTTTTCCTTTGAATAATCAAACAGAAGATTAGGGGCTTAAGCTAAGATAAAACCCAGAAATCCTTTTTGACTGTCCTGGGATAACAGGGAGACCTTTTCTTTGGGTTATGGGTTGTTTGTTTTATTTTTATTTGGAGGATGCACTTTTCCTTTTTCCTTTCTAGCCTTCCTGTCCACTTCTCCTCCTTGTTAGTAGCGGGTGGACGATCCTTTCCTTGGGGCCCTGTGCTTTGCTGCTGTGGGAGCCATGGACGCCTCTGGCCACCTCTGCCAGTGGGGAAAGCCCGGCAGTCCTTCCCAAGCTCTAAAGGCTTCTGTGCTGTCCATTGTATTTCCATCTATGCTGGGCAATAAAAGTTAAATGAAGTAATTATTAGAACTCTGATAAATAGATCGAGTTACTCCAAAGTGTAAAACGGCTGAGAAGCACTTTTTTTGCATGTATTTGAGTTAGTTTGCTGTCTTTTCTGAACTGATCTTTCTGAACTTTTCCGAACTGATCACTTACTGTGTGGTTAAATGCTTAATAGCTCTGATGTGAATGGGGGTGAAGGAGGGCAATGGGGGACTATTAAAACTTCCCTTTTGGTGGCAGCTATCAACCCACTATTCACATTCGTAGATCAGTTTAGTTTCTGCCTAATCTAAGCACCAGTAAAACTAATTTAAATTTAAAGAAAGGCTTAGGCTATAATTTGAGTGAGTGGTGCTCATGACAGTTGCGTTTCTTCTTGTCCTAGTCTCATACAATTCTCTTATGGGCCATTTATGCAGTTATATTTTCTTTTATTTTGTGTGGTTGGACTCGATGATCTCAGAGGTCCTTTCCAACCATGATGATTCTGTGATTCTGTAATTATGTAATGAACTGGCTCAGCTTTATCTAGCTGAAAAATCGCCTAACAAGAAATTTACTTACCTTTAAAGCAAATTAACTTCCCTTTTCAGTTCACCATAGGGCTGCAAAGCACATCTGTGTGGGCAGAGGCAAAAGAGCCTCACAGGGATTGGGAGAGGCAGGACTGCCGCAGCGCCAGCTTGCTTTGACTGAAATTAGTGGAGCTGAGGCACATAGTTTGGTGGTGCTGTTTCCTGCCAAGTCATTCAGCTGAACTGATTTGTCCTTTTTCAAAAACATGCTTAAAAGTTTTATGACATCTTTGTGTTGTCTGTAACGTAATAAATGCTTGGAACAGTTATTGCACTGATATTCTGCAGAAAGTTAAAATGAAGGATATTAAATTGTAAGAATTTTTTCTTTCATGAAAATCAGAGCATAGAAGTAAATCTATCTTGTGAGCTATCTCTGTTTGGTATATTTCTTGTATTTACATAAAACACTTTATTTTCTTTCCTTTACGGTAGAAATTCCAAATAAGAAGTTTTTGAGGAGAAATGTAAGTCTTCAGTTCAAATTCTGTATATTGCTCATTGTAATCCTCTGTTTTGCTGCCAGATTACCCTAGTAATATCACATATTCAATACTGTGTAACCTCATAACGTAACCTTACGGAATTAGTAAGCTTTACAAGATGACTTAAAAATGACTAGAGAAATGTTAGTCTCTGTTGCCTTTTGATCTAGAAGTAGCTGAAGATGCTCTGAAAAATAGCGTTTGAAAGTGGTAGGTAACTCAAATTCTGCTTCTTTCCTTAATTTCAATATATCACACTTTTAATTTCTTTCATTTAATCTAGACTTTTTTTTATAAGCAATTTTAAAATGAAGTGATTGTTACTCAAAATAATAGTGTATCTGATAGTACAGTTTTCATACTGTAAACATAACAGCTAATGCTATTATGAAGCATAATATCAACATCAAAGGATAAGTAATAGGGTATTTGGGGAGGAAAACAAGGTATTTGCTGTTACTGTTGGACTGTACGATGTTCTGAACAAATGTCTACTTTAAAGGGTTTTTAACTCAGAAGCTAAGAAGTAAAAAGCTGTGCTTGATAAATTCTCATCCTTTTGTTTTGAAGAAAGTGGATTTGGCAATGCACTATTTTTCTCTAAATGGTCTGTGTTGTTTAACTATGCAAAATCACTGGCTGTCCTCAGAGTTCTGAATTCAGTTTTGAGACAAAATGCAGATTGCAACTGTAATTCTACGTGGAGAATTCAGCCAACAGCATTTGTTCTTGTTAAGTTGAATTTCTCAATGAAAAAACTCCTAGATCCTCAACTGAAGATACTTCTTAGTTTTGGGGTTTTTTTAAAGAACTGAAGTTTTCTACTTAGCAATACAAATTTCAGGTTGTGCTGTAATATGTGCTATATTTCTCAGCTTTGTGACATTAATAAAAAAGCCAGTTAGTATAGATAATGTATGCTGAAAAATACTAGTATCCTGAAATAAAAGTAATTCTCAACCTTTGCGCGGTCTATGCGAAAACCTTCTGTTTAGTAAGGCAGAAATTAGAATGTGCTGCCGGAACTTTCTCTTTTAGTTTTGGTTCATTGTGCACATTGAACACAACAGAAATATTCAGGATACTGATAATGCTCATAATACTTGTATATGAGCAATTTTAAATCTTGAACTTTGGCCCCCTTTGATTTGTATGGTCCTTCCATGGTACTTTCTGCTGCTAGTTTGTGACATTTTTTCTATACTAGTGTGTGCTGTGTGAACAATGCTGTGTTATTTCTGTAGATTGACTTTCTCTGATGTATAGATAAGAAAAATCTTATTTTTCCTATTTTTGTTTTTTTTTTCACTCTTGCAGAAAATTCTAAGCTGAGACATGTAGAAAAAGATGTTTTGATTCCACAAATAATGAGGGAGCGAGCCAAGGAGCTCTGTTCAGATAAAGTGCAAGGTAAGAGTCAAATATTCATTGGGATATGAGATGTTTTCACTTTTGTGCCCCTAGTAGAATTCTTTGTATTAAAGTCCAGTAGTCAGAGAATGAATATGTGTGATCTGCATCTTATCTGTTCGCTGTGAAACCAGTAGTAGGGCATCTGTTGGTTGGCTTTGACTACTTGGTGATGTAGACTGCTTTCCAAAATTACTTGTTCTCAAGGCCTGTGGAATTTAGTATGAGTAATATAAAACTTTCCACATCTCGGTCTAGTCTATGTGATGACAAAGCAACACCAGAGTTACTATATTCCTGTACATAATATTTCATACTTATATAAATGGAACTGCCTCATGTAAGCCATCAGTTAGGGCCTCCCTCATTATAAGAAATTTATTTAAATATTCCCAACTAGCTGCATCCTTTCCCAGCCCCAATATTTTAATGATACATGCACATAACCACACACTTGTTATTAGGCAGACATTGAAACAGGATGATACAGTCCACTTGTGCAAGTTTTCATTTTCTTTTGAAGAATACTGGAAAATAGCTCTTTGAAGTTGGGTATCGCCACTTCTGACACCCAGCTGTTCATATATTCCTGGAAGAAATCTGGAACTCTTTGAAGTACCAGAAAGATAGAGCTATTTACACACAGGTTAGCTGAGAATGTTGCTGTAAGAGGGATGTAAGAATGGAAAACAAAAAAAAAATAGGCCACAGAACTACTCTATACAGGTGACAGGTGATTAGTAGAGGACACTTGCCTCTTGTCATCTGGATCTCTGCTCTCTAAACTTTTTTGATTACACATCCCATTAGTAAAAAATTTCTGAGCACGCAATCCCAACATATGTATATATTTTAATAAATTATATGCATGTACCACTGTACTAGTATATAATATACATTATGAGACACAAAAGTACAGTTTAAAAAAAGATGAGATAAACTAAGCCATACTTCAAAATAATTTTTATCAATAGTAAAACCCCCTTTTTGTTCTAAAACTATTATTGTTAATAACAATAATCTTATTGAGAGCTATGTGATTAAATATGCTTCATTATTTTTTAAAATCTATGTTTAATACTTTGTGATACAACAATTTGAAGGTCTGGTTCTAACTTCAGTTTATGTCAGTACTTGGTTTTAATGGGTGTCATAGCTGAAAAAGATACCTCACAAAGATGCATAGATCACAAAGGAAGAAGTACATCATTGCCTGCACTTACTAAACCGTTATTTTCATTTTTCAGTTCCATCCACCAGTTATGCAGAGGTTTTGCTTGAAATTGGGCTTCAATTTCAAGGCCAATTGAAATTGACCGTCTTCCCTGATATCAATCAGTTGTTTCTCAAAATATTCAGAAGTTGTTGCACATTTGTATTTTTGACAAATAGGGTCAAAACCCACCAAAGCTCTTATTTGGAAGACTTCTAAATGGGTCAGAAAATTCTGTTTCTGTCCTTTTAAAGTATACAGACAAGAGAGGTTTTTATAGGTGACATACTTACTTTGTATTCAGCAACAAAACCAAAACAAAAATCGAAGGGAACACATCCAAACAGAATGCTCCCTCCATAGCATAAGTTTATTTTGAAAAGTAGTTACTTTCCCACTCATTGTCCCACCTTCACCGTGAAGGGGCACATTAAGTGTTTATTTTTTTTTTATAAATACCTGCTAGGTAGCAAACTCTTAAGAGTCACCTGTCATCACCAGAAAGGTCAGAAAATTCGGAACACTTGTCTTTTTGTAAAATAAAAATGTGTAAAGCTTGACAACTCTTAAGCACTTTGCCACAAGATAACCAGCAAGCCTCTGTGTGGTACAAGAGATTTTCATGATCGCTCCTCATCTTATTACAAATTCTAGTAAATATGCTTCTGTTTGCAAGGCTTGTTATTATAAAGTTAATCACATCGATGTCATCCTGTGGCACCTTGTACACTCTTGGCTCTAATTTTCTGGCTGCAATAGCTCACCTGTGAGTGATGCAGTGAAGGAATTTCAGGTGTGGTGCTATCTCTGTAACTGTACCCTTTTTTATTCCAGTTAAAGCACCTGCTCTGTCAATGGCTACACTTGCACAGTTTTCCCATAAAACATTATTATTAAAGAAGGCAATAATTAAATAGTAAAAATTATTATTATTCTCCTGTTGAGAATATATGTTCTCTGGTACAGCTCTCCTTTAGTGGCTCAGCCCCCCGCCAAAATAATTCTTTGTGTGTTTTATTATTGAAATGCAAATAGTGTAAACTGAGAGAAGTTTGAAACATCTGGACTTTGATCCAACTGTATAGCAAAGCCACTGCACTGTGTAACGACTAATAGTTGTTTCTTCAGCAGTGTCTTCTATACATCTTCCAACAGTATTGGCTGACAAAGGAGCATGTGCTATTTGTATAATTTTCTTTGAGGGTAGACCAGAGAGGTGTGTGTGTTTTCTCCTCTGAACTTTCCCTGTGTAAGATGCAAACTTCAAGCATCCTATAGCCAATGCTGGAGATTCTTGAGCTGTGAGTTGTGTACCATTATCTTGCATTTTCTCCATGATTTTTCCTCCATAAATTTTAAAGCAAAATGCTACCTTTTTTTTTCTTTTGTGGTGTTTGGTAAAGCTACAATTTTTTTCTTCTTTCTCCTGAATAGAGTTCAGTTGTGTATCTTTAGGAAAGTGGGGTTTGTAGATGCATGTCTCCCCTTCATTCCTGTCACCTGTAAGACAGCGTTGATCGAATTGTATGGAACTTAGTGGTGGAAACTGAGCATTTCTGATGCAATTTTTATGATCAAATAGACAAGCAAAGCCCACATTCTTATCCCTATTTAAAAAACCGTGGTAGCATCAGTTCAGCTATTTTGTTGTACGTGTTTTAATCTGGGTAGGGGGAGGGGAGGGACCAAACCATGGGAAATGAAGCTTAAGCAGTTTTGTGAACATGAGAATTTATTATCTCTTAAATCCATTGTGAAATTATTCCTGGAATAAATTTGCCTTGTTAGTACACAGGGGTAGGTGTTAATCAGAGTAAATAAGCTATGGTTTTTATGGTGTAAACAATTATAATCTATGAACATAAGCTGTGTAATTAAGTAATCAAAACTCCTGCAATCCGGTTTGTGTGCTACAGGGTGCATACATGCGCTTGAAATTGTGCTGTTTACATTAAGTAGCATAGCTACTCATTTAACTTGCTTTCAGTGTAGGATTTTTCTGCTTTATGTTAATTTTGTTTGAATAACTCATATTAATACACTTTTGTTCCATTTTGTCTTTAGGAAATTGTGGTAAATGCACTGGTAATATAGGAAATAAAGCAATTCTACAAGTATGGGCCTTTACAATTTACTTGATCACACAAGGTTCATATGTATCCCTATGGGGAGCCCCTATACATTCAATAGTGCTCTGCATGAGCATGGGGGTCCATCTGTATACAGTCCGTTACCTTAGCCTGCAGCTATACCACTTAGAGCTGTGTGCTTATCAGAGCTAATAATGCAAGTAGTGACAGCCTGTCCAGCACGTGTTCAAAAGCCATCCAGGGAAAAGAAACCCCAAGAGTTAAAAAACAAATAAAAAATAAAGGTTTTGTTAACTCAAGAGGTGATCCTGCTACTCTAGCACCGTTAAATGGGTGACCTATTGCTGTACTTGGTTGTTAACGTACCAAAATAGCTTAGGGATGAAATAACCATGAAAATGTGTACATCTGATGATTTTAAAGAACAGTTAAGTATTGTCTCTGGTCCTATTTCAGTTTACTTAGATTGCTTAAATTTTCTTTGAACTTTTTCAATTGTTCCAGTATAGGTCTGGATGTGTGCTGCATGTTTCTCAAGAACTTAGTACATCTCAGTTGCAGAATAATTTCTGTATGTTTAAAATTTTCAAGCATTTTTTTCAGTGAAAATGGATACATTAGTAATTTGGTTAAGAGGGTAAAATGCTTTCTGCAAAACCCTAGTCAATTTTCCATGACCGTTATGTAAATATGCTTTATTGTGTTAATATCAGTGCACTGTATTTGTGTGAAATTTTTGGCTATTACAGGAGTATGAAAAGCGTGGTAAAAAACAAGCAAATAAAAAAAAACCCTCAACAACATTGTCATACAGGAACTTTTCACTGTATTTGTACAAGCTGTAGCATGAGTTCGTCTGAAATAATATTAAATGTATTTCTGTATCAATGTATTCTTGGCATATAAAAATACGTGCTTTCAAACTGAAGTAGCTGAAAGGAACATTTATTTACCGTTGCCTCATCCATTGTTTTTATGAAATAATTTTTTAAGTAAGCTGCTTTCCTTCAAAATTAAGTTTTTGGCTTTAGTTTCCAGTTATAAAATTTTAACTTGAGTAAACTTTTTTAAAGCAAAATCATAGCCAATTTCAGGAACCTGAAGTTAGCATTTTTCTTTAGAAAGATTACCTTTAGCTTATCAAAACTTCTGTAGTTTTATCTGGCTGTGCTGTGCTTGCTATGACTCATCTCTGCTCTGAAACTAGGGACAATCACTAAAAAAAAAAGTGCAAGAACTTTGGTTGATCTTGATTGTATCTACTGACATGTTTGCTTCATTTCTTAAGAGCACTTACTCTGTTCAGAGTTACCACTTCTGAAACTTTACTTGATGGGTTCAGGTAGAGAAGAACTTTAAGGATACAAACTTTAAGTTCAGTTTGATTTTGAGTTACTTGGCTTGGAAAATAAAAACAGAGACAGCTGAGTGACAGATTTTAGCTTTTTTCTGTCCTTTGAAGAAGTTTTCTTGAGACCCCAAAAAGAAACTTATGGATCACCCAGTCAGTCATGAGATCATAATTTTCTATTATACTTGTTGTAAATGTTTTGTGTATTTGTTGTATTATAAAGCAATTCTTCCCACATTTCAAAACCTCACAGTCTTTTTTTGCTGGGAGAAAAACAATCTTGCTCCAGAGACAAGGGGGTTTAGTTCTAAACTTGTTTCTTCTAAATTTTGCTTTCTGCTATTGATACATCATCTGGGTTTGGGCATTCAAGGGTCACCAAGACTGACTTGCAAATGTAATTGTGACTCATTTGTAAGGCTCCCAGATTTGTGTAGGTAACTGAGCTACACGCTTTTCAGGGTGAATATAGGGATAGATAGTTCAAATCAGCCTGGCAGTGAAGTAAGGGAAACAATTTGGATGATAGAAACCTGATCCTGCCTGTGACTCTGCAAAAAAGAATGTGGTCATTTCTTATTTTAAGGTTACTCTAGAAGACACTTACTTGGCCAAGATGACAAGTTATTCTGTCCTTTTTAAAATTTTTTTTGTGTGTGTGTAATGAGAGGGAGAAAAAAGGGGGATGTTTCCACCAGTACTGTGTTGAGGACCTTCCCTGGAGAAAACTATCATATCATGTTGGTTCTCTTGTCCATAGGAACTGTGTAATTAAGGCAACCAGATTCACATTGCTGAAAAAAACCTCTTGATACTTGGCAAGGCTTTAAAAAATGGTTTGGAAAGTGTGGCTGGAAAAGGACATTTCCAGGCAGCCACCCTACTCCCATTCTCCAGTTTCCCCATTAGCCCTCTCCTCCTCAGGGCTTATGTTGATACTTAGTGAAAATGATGGGATCCAACACTACTGCAGGCTTCTCTACAGTAGAGCATGACCAGTGTCAACCAGAGTTTTGATAATGTGCAGTTACTCAACAGTCCTGTCACTGACATTATCTCTGTCCCTGTAGGGGCCACCTGCTCTAGACCGTGACCCTTACACCTGACACATCAAGGCCCAGAAAACCAATGCAATTTCTGATTGAACTACAGGTGACGCTGCTCATTTAAAATTCTAAGCACGCTTTTAGATATTCCTTCTTCTTCAAAAAAAAAGTCTTATTTTATATACTTGCTTTACAGAAATGTAGATAATGAAATGTGTGAAATACTTAGCAAATTTCAGCTCAATATTATTCTGTGGTATTGCTCACTTTCATTTTATTGCAAGCCAAGTTCTGTTAATTGTTGCAAACCCTTGCTGAATGTTGGGGGAGGATTGACCTGTTGGTACCTACAGTAGTGGTTCTGAAGTTGACACTGGTAGATGCTAAGACTGATGGTAATGGGAAATTACATGACAGCTCACATTTAAAAATTTTGATGAGTTTTATTTTCTTGAAGCAGATTAAAGTGAAAAATCACCATTTAGAACTGAACTTCGCTCATCTGCTTTCCCTCATTGTGAAAATATAGTCCTTACAATTTTTTTTTTAAATTCACATATTTTTAGGAGTATCTGGGAATACACTCATCTCCTAATTGACCAGATCAAAAAGATCAAGTAATTGATAAAAATCAATGAGTTAACATGACAACTCCTGGTATTTTTTTTTTATTGAGCTGCTGTGACCAGCAATTGCTTACACATGCTTGTGTACGTATTGTTCAGAGTTTGATGGAGAGCCTGAGAGGTTGCATGGAAGGAATCATTGATTTTTCGACTAGAATAGTCTTCTCTTATGAGGATGAAAAAAGAATACTACCTTATTACTTGCAACTTCATTTTCATGAAAGGAAAGCTAATGTCATTTGAGAACATAGGTTAAATCCAGCACAAAAATGCAGGTGGAGAAGGGGGAGAAAAATTTAATACTCTGTTACTATATTTATTATCTGAATGTTAAAGTACATTATAGCCATATTATGTGTGACCCCATGGCCCTATATGAAGCTATACAGTAGCTTGTACGTGTTGTGCACTTGTTGGTTATTTAAATTATTTTAGATGTTTTGATAGCATTCAGCTATTTAGTACTGGTAATAAATTACTATGTGTTTTTCCCTGGATAGCGTTTCTGAAGAGCAAGATGACGAATTTTTATATTATGTTCTTGTTTGAGCACAATAGCTTTTATTTTGAAAAAAATTGTTCACCTCTGTATATTTCCGATGAACATTTACTCTCATCACATTTAACTATGTGAATTAATACAATCTCTAGAGGGATTATGGTATATTGAATTTTGCTTCAACAAACTGGGCAGAGAGAACAGCTATATGTAAATTACAGTTTGAAGAAATGAGATTCTAGATCTCATGGACTTTTTATTTTTTTTAAATGTTACTTGCGGCATTAACTATTGTAAACTAGTTTAGGGGATTTTATAGGAAAGAAATATGAGTGCGTATTGTATTGGTTGGTGATGGAAATTTAAGTATTCTAACTAGTGTTAGGACTTTGAAGAAAGTGTCTGAGGAGGGAACTTACTGTATTTGATTATTTTTTTTCTTCCCCCCTCCATGTCATTTCAACCCAGCTGATGACAAGAAATGGGTCAGACTGCTAGCTTTACCGCTGCAACTTAGTTGTGTGGGTTTTTATTTTTTTTATTAGGGAATGGAACAGCTTTTACAGGGACAAAGAGAAATGAAATCACTTTCAATGAAAGAAAGAGGCCTCATTATAGCCACCAACAGCAGTTATTGACAGCTACACTTCCTATTAACAAGGAGCATTTAAGAGTTTGGCTGTTGGATCTTTGGACTTGATCTAATTTGCTAGCATTAATTAGTTTCTTTTGAGCACAGACACTTGGTGCTCACAGCTATAGATTTGGAGGACTAATTAGGACAGAAAATTGAACAGAATGGGGTAAGGCATTAACCTTCAACCATTACCAGCTGGGGCTCTGATAAAGACCACAGAGTCCAAATGCTCCTATTCATGCAAAGAGTACTCTAATGAATATCAATTTCAGCCAGGTTGCCATATCCTACAAGCAGTATCTTAGTTTTGATTCTCTTACCTGGTAGAGATTTTTATGTATAGATATTAAAGTGATATTGGTAGTTCAGAGCTCATAGGTAACAACCTTGCTAGGTTACCTGTGTTTGCCCATTCTTTCATTTTGGTTTTCTCATTAGAGATTTTATTGCTGTCTGGTTAAGATCCTGAATTTCAAATTGTTTTCCCTGCTCAGCATAAATATAGTAACATAACATAGATTAATTGTATGATGTTAACACGTGCTGCTTTAAATAGAGGATGCCTGCATGGTTTTGGATTATTGCAGTATGTGGTAGTAGTATCTGTGACAAGAGCACTGACCAAGCCAACCAATGAAGGTTGAACAATAGCATTGCTTCTTTTGTAGCTTTTATGATGAGATACCATTATTATATTCTTGTGTTAAGTTGGTGATCCAGTTTTAGGAGGAAAACGGTTCTTTCAGACTGTGGGTTGATACTGTTTTAACATCTGCAGAATGGAAGTACTTTAACTATATATAAAGAAAGGAGAAAAGCAATTGCCTTTGCCCTTTTATACCACTTGTATTATTGGAAGTGTTGGACTTGAAATTAAGATTCAAGATCATCAGCTGTTTCACTAGTATCGCTGTTCCATGACAAACTCCCCATCAAATCTAGATCATTGTTTCTCTCTTCATATGACTTCTGTACCTGGAAATGCCTTGCACAGTGATGAGAAAAGTGTAAAAAACTCTCTTCTTTGACATCCTTTCCTCAAACTTCTTTCTTTCAGGAAGGATGCGAGCATTAATGTATATCCTGTGACTTTTGAAGAATTGAATCTCTTTGGGTTATGTGTGGTGTTTAGCTCTTTGAGGCTAAGATTACATTTTATGTGCTCTAATTATTTCCAGTTCTGCACTGGTAAACTCTATACTCTTAGGCTACATAGCTGGTTCCATGTCTTAAGGTCCTGGTGAGGTAGTTTTGTGAAAATTGAGAAATACAGGCTTGCCTGTAGCTACTGATTTTGGGGTATTTCATGTTATTCAGATGAGAGTCCATTGGACAGCAGCCAGTGGGTAGGGGTCAAGTTCTCCTCCCAACAAAAGGGGGAGGCCAGGGTGGTTAGTGTTGCAGCCACTTAGTAATACTAGGTCTGTATCTGCTCCTAGGTGTTACATATGGGTTTTGCCAAGTCTCATGGTTTTCTTTCCCAGTTGACATGTATCGATTCTTCTGTGTCAGTCATTCTTACTGCCAGCCAGTGGAAACATACGTGGGGTATGCATTCGTTGATGGCGGTGATAACTGCAGATACAGTAGCTTATGATTAGAGTGCTGCAGTATTGTATTACTGTGGCAGAGTTGCATATAGCAATGCATTGTTAATGGCAGTACACGGTGACTTATGGTAACTGTTACTTTAACTGCATGTCCTTAATGATGTATTAAGTGGTTGCTTTGCAGTTTTGGATTATAAACCCTTCTTAGATACTACATTAAACAGTTACACAGTTAGCACTTTGTGTAAATAACCCTAATACTTTTAAGAGGTCATGCTATATTCCCTTTGCAGGTGTATAAATATTTAT
Source organism: Gallinago undulata (assembly GCA_026546715.1). NCBI lineage: Eukaryota > Metazoa > Chordata > Aves > Charadriiformes > Scolopacidae > Gallinago > Gallinago undulata. The sequence goes on from JAOTQQ010000012.1 coordinate 39,598,504, forward strand.
ATTGTATATGAATTATGAATATTACCCTGGGGTTACTTTCACACAGAAAATAGGTTATTTTTCAACTGTTGAAGTCGGAATGTGTTGTGTAGATACCATTAGGTTCAGCAGTGGAAAACAGAACTTAGTTTGGTCAAAAAGTAGCTACTATGTATTCAGAAACACAATAAATAGTGAGCTTTCAGATAGCCACCATTCTTTAGAAAACGCAGGAAGTTGGCAAGTGTATTTGCCAAAGAAAATTGCTCATGCAAATCACAAAAACTGAAATTAAGTATTAATTCCAGTTGAGCTAAACGATAATCTGAATGGTTGTTGCAGGTTCATCGAATATGCTTCAGTTTTATGAGGCAGTGCATCATGAGCGTTGTAGTTTTGATCCCCATTATTTCCTGTAGGCTGCAGAGCTATACCTGTTGTACATATCTTTGCATGGCATATTATGAGTCAGCAGAGCCAGGCAAAAATTAGGGCAGGAATACAGGCCTTACCAGGCAATATGGAAGTGCAAGAAATAGAGTTTGGCAAACAAAGATGCCTTCAACAAGATGTGGCCGTCTAAGCGTTCTTTGTGCTTTTTGATGTTCTGGAAATATCAGTGTTTAATGAAATAGCAATGTTTGACCCTGTTTTGGGATGAAAACCTTTTAAACTTATTTTTCCATGTGGGACAGTAGATCTAAAGATTTCTTATCTTAAATTGTGTGAGTTTTCCTTCTGGCACTTATTCTTTGATATAAAAATTAATGGATCCTGTGGTAACAACACTGACAATGCACTTTTTTTTTTTTAAAGTAGAAACAACGTTGTCTGTTGCTGAGTAAAACCACATTCTTGTACATTATTGTTCAGGTCCATTTAATAATGGCAAAATCCCCCTCTTTCCTACCCCAAATTTAGTTTTGTGCTATTGTAATTGTTTTTCAATAGTTGTCTTGGTAGTGCTGCATAGAAAAAGAGTAGAGAGATCTGTGATCTGAAGTGTTCTACTTGCAGGTCTGGTGCTTGAGAGGGGAGTAAAGGCTGCAGTAGTAAAAGGTCATAAAACACGCTCAATTGTCATTCCTCTGAATTCTATTTTTAACAGCTTAGCACCCTCAAAAATAAGAAGGAAGGAACCTTGCAGAAAAGGGAGCCTGGAACATGTGCTGCCTAAGATCAGGGTAGATACCATTACATGAAGTGTAAGCATATGACAGAAGGTGAGAAGTATTTTGCATAAGGAATTGAGCTGCAGAGCTGGTCAGAGGATGTGAAAGGGGGTGACAAGGAATACTAGAGCTGTACAGAGCACTGAATCTATAGATGAGGCTTTAAATTTATAATCAGGGAGCAAGAAAAGCAATTTAGCTGCTGTATTCTAGATCTGAGAAGGATACTAGGAAAGGATTTGAAAGGAATTGTGTAGAGGATGGAAAGTAATCATTCAGGTGGGGTAATGAGTAGGAAAGGAACTTATATTAGAAGTTTTGAAGAAGATAGTGTAGAAGAGCAGTGCATGAAAATTTCCCTTGGATGGAGATTCTTCTCTTAATATCCACTGTATTGGGAACGAGTTGAAATATTTGTAGGGAATTTTGGTATTAAGGGATCTGCCTTCTTACCTTCTTCCTAAAATGAGTTCAAAGACGGGTTTCTCTAAGTCTGAAATGCCCTTTTTCACTTCTAATAGTCAAGTTCAGGATTTCCTTGTATGTATTTTATCACATATAATGTCTTGCACTTTATGGTTGTCTTTCTTCCTGCCTGTGATCCCGAATCTCTTAGCAAAGTATCTAGTTATTCTTTTTCCTCCTTTTCAATATAAACGAAGTATGTCCTCCAAGCCTCCAGATCAACAACATACTTTAATGAAATTCATCATTACACTTGCATTCCAGGCTTCATACAGGTCTTGCTATGTTTCTTGATGGCAGAAATATCCCATACTCTTTGCTGTAATGGGACATTCATGAAGTTGGTGAAAAAGCACTGCAAAGGTATGGCTTGAGAAAACTCATCTGTGGCTGTAGACTGTCAGTCTAAGCTTTCAACAGCCATTTTTTGGAGACACAGCTTGTGTTGGCAAAAAGGACTTGTGAATGCTATTGTTTAACATGTGGAAAATGAAACGTGTAGCAAGGGTGTATGTGAAAGCACACAGGAGAGAGTTGAAAGCAGGACTTCTTAATGCAATCTAGTGTAGTGTAACTGTGCTTTAATAGTATTAGCTTCAATTCTATAAAGAGGTTGTCAAACCCGAGTGCTCTAGAAAATTACCTCCGCATTGGAGAGCACATTTATCAAGTGTAAGAAGAATGAAGGGCTGGAAAGGACTTTTAGAAGATGCTTTGGGCTATCATCTTCTCTCGTGGTCGTATCTAGTATGTCTGTATTTGTCCTGTAATCTGATTAATGTTGCAGTTTCTATAGACAGGCTGTTCCAATGCTTAATGATTTTTTACCATTCAAAAATGGGGCTTGGTTTTCTAAGTTTTGGGGTTTTTTTCAACATGCAAACTAACTTTTCTTTGTGTACCAAGCCATTTATGTTCTCAGATATTGCGCAGATTCCTGGTAGTGGTCTGAATAAGAGCAGCACTTTGAATGGAAGAAATAGGACATTCTGATTTATCTAAAAAAGGAAAAAATATAAAAGGGAAAATAAAGGGCTTGTTCAGTAACCATCCTGGAAAACTGTTTCTACTGCTGAGTCCCCAAGATTGCTTAGGGAAGGTGGTAGATCTGGAGACTCTAGAGTTGTTTTCAGGGGCAGGAAATTTAAAACAAAAAACCCAAGCAACCTTAATATCCCGATCTTAAAAATTATGTTTAAATTCACAGGGAGACCTAGTGCTTTCAGGTTGAAGAAAGTGACAGGAGTGACCACAGTCTGCAACTTCAAATATTATACTTTGTGGCCCATTACTTTTTTTTTTTTTTTCTGCCTTTGGGGTGGTAATTTTCTACAGTGAATCTGACAGCCCAGTCAAAATAATTCATAAGGCCAATGATGAAAAGTACTCTTTATTTTTTCTAGTGTAAATAATCTTTGTCATTCCTCATCTGTCCTGATTTCTCCCTCTTGTTTCTTTGGTTTATGTTGTCTGAGTGTTTTTTTTTTTAATTGCTCCTTCTTAATATATATAAACTCTCCAACTTACAGTGTGCCATCTATTAATTGTATAAGAAGCGTAACAAAAATATATTCTCAACATTGTTAAAGAAATTGAGCTACAGGTTTTGCACAAACATAAATTTATCCGTGATGCCTATCCTGCGTATAGCTATAGGATAGTGATCTGGAGAAGACAGTGCCTGTCTTGTGTGCCATCCCATCTCCTACCCCAGCAATGCAGCCTACGCAAAGTTTGAGTGTGCAGGAAATGATTCTCCCATTTCTTTCCAAATTGCAAAGCACCTCAATGGGGGAGATATTTGAAAGCAAACGTCAACACGGCTGAAGAAACATGGGATGCTGACTGAGACCCAGTACAGCGGGGCAAGCAGATAGATTGACAGGGATTCAAATGGGCATGTTCCTTCTGCCTGCTGGGAAGTTCAGAATAAAATTCTGCCAGGCCATAACGTTTACATTCTTGTATTACTTCAAGGTGCGGTTCTGTGTTATCATCTTAATGTAGGTTTTGACATGTATCTAGTTAATGAACAGAAACTTATCATTGCTTTCCATAGAATATGGAAAAGAAGAATATAAAAGAATGTATACTGGTTGGGTGGTTATATTACCAAAGATTTAATTACCAATTAATTAGTAATTAACTAATTAATCTTTAACAGGTTTCTAATAGAGCTCAGAGCTACTGTGATGTCTTCAATGGCTTCTATCCAGAGTTCTAAGTTTAAAATATTTTATATTATCTACATCTAATGGTGCTTCATTACTGTTGAGTAATAGTATTAATAGTTCTATGTAATAGAGGTGTCCTCATCTTGTACTTTTGAAAACTATTCTTCTTTTAAATAGTTATAGTTAAATATATATATAAATAAAATACATAGAAATATCTATATATTCTATATAACAGAATATATAGAAAATAAAAAGCATATACATGTATATGTGATGGACTTTTTAAATTTTATACATTTAAAACAGCTTGAGAAAGTTTTATGTACTTTGTTGGGGAGTGAGTATGGTGTGGAAAAGAATCCTCTTGCTTCAGCAAGGCTATTTGTAAGTTCATTTCGATATGCTTCACCTCTTGAGTAACTACAAAACTTCAGCAGCTAAAAACAGAATATTGTTTGGAGAATCTGTCCTCTTCACTCTGCCATCAAATTCATGTAAATACTAGTTACTGACTGTGAATAAACTTTGAGAAACTTTCGTTGTTGGGTAGAAAATACTTAAGTAAATTACAACCCCCTAAAAATTTCTTTGCACTTCTTTGAAGGAAGGTATTTAACCAAGTTGGCAGCTTTTGCTTTAGTTGTACTTTAGCTCTGTCAACAGACTAGAAATTCAGATGAATAGTTCTGGTCTCTTTCTCTTCTGCTCTTGCTGTTTAAATATCAATCCGGAAAATGTGGCATGCGATTAAATTTTTTTTTTTTTCCTAAGTCAAATATGCTACTTCCATTCTCTTCTAAATAATTACCTGCAATTGAAATATGCATTCATGTACCCAAATTTAATTCAGTGTTTCATTACTGCTATTATTAATGAAAGGTAGGATTCCATGTTGGAAACCTGCTGATTTGGTATGACTACAGAATGAAGTTCTTTTCTAAATGATAACTAATTTCACTTAGGAAGCCAATGCAATGTTTCATGGGCAATTCTGTTAATGCAACCTAATTCTAATCTCATGGTTTTACCCAAGGCTTTTAGTTCACAAAAGTATTTTGGCTGTGAGGCATAAGCAGTGGTCTCAGTGCAGGGCTGTGTGCTCCAGACCTGACGTTACTTATCTCCGTTGCCCTGGCATTTGAGTTGCAATGACTTGACTTGCCTGAAAGCGAATTCAGCCACTCTCATAAAGAGGAGAAAAAAATCACCTCTGTGTGTAAAAGTACTTTAGGCTATTTTAGTGTTTGCATTACTGTATTTCAGGTGCAGCTAGATGAATTTCATGTAAAGGGTAAATTGTAACAGTAAGGTAATTGCTTTATGTGAAGCAGGTAGAATTCCCTAGTTTCTGATGCAACATAGTCAGTATTTTAAATTGGATTACAAGGTTGATACATTAAAGTTGGGTTCTGCCATGTGCTATGGGCATCCATATAAAGCGATATGGTGGTAACCAGTGTTTTGTGTGTCCAAGCCCTAACTGATTGCACAATAACTTTTTACTTGGGCAAGTTTTGTACTAACAGTTCTCCAGTGCTCAAGTCTCTAAACCCCAGCTAAACTTGGGGCAAATAGTCAGGATGATCACTTAAAGCTTGTTCTATTTCAAGCAGAGGGGATGAATCTGAATAAGAAATGGTGTCCAGCCCCACTCCCTTCTGCAGTCTTTCAAAACTCCAGTGGGACAGGGCTTGCTTCATACTGTTCTGCAGTGTTTAAAGAGGAGACCCTTGTGAGTGGAGCAGTAGCCTTGGAGCTTGTGTCAGCTCCTTGAACTCCTTTATGATTTTTTGTTAAGTCATGTAGGATGCGAGACATTTCACCCCAGTTCTAGTAATCTGAAAGTTATCTAGTCTAAACCAGTCATCCTGTTTAAGTCTCTTAGGTGGGACCTAATTGCATTCTGGAAGTACCCTGTGCTCTTGTGCGCTCTTTTTTGTGTCAAGGCAACAAAAAGGAGAGCAAGGTACTTCCAGAATCAGCTTTAGGTGAGACATGTAAATTTTTGGTGGCTAAAATTAGGTAAAGTGAATTCCACCAGTAGTCATTTTTAGTCTCTGTTCACACATGTAAATGAGGATAAGACCATTTATGAAAGAAAACTATCATGATCAACGCATACATGGTATTGCATTGGTATGCATAAAGCAAGGGTGGCTGTGCTATGAATTTTTGTTAGGGTATTTGATCTCCTGCAAAAGCAATGCAGAAACCCTTTGGGTTGTGAGCTTTGCTAAGGCTTCCTTTAAGCTGTCTTTTTCCTCACTATATCAAGTTGCTTCCACATTGCTTGGGAGTCCATTGATTTGTTTGTGCTTCCTCGAAAATGCATTAAGCATCAGTGTGTATGCAGCTTCTGTGCAGATGTGGGCTGGCGGGACAGTGAGTGCCTTTCAGCTCCCACCAAGATTTGGTGGAAAGTAGGAGAAAGGCAGTTGATGTCTGCAACTTCATTACAGGCTATACTCAGTTGGACACGAGTTACTTGTTTTAGAATTTGGGGAGAACACTTGGAATCAAATGAAAGTTTTTTACTTTCATGGCCCAAATTACTTCCCCTTTTTTTCATTCTTTCACCATTAGCAGCAGGCCTGGACTCTGGCTGAAGACTGAAGAATAAATGAAATTATTTTCCATAGCTAATTCAACATTTTACCTGTTTCATTGCCTTTTTTTTTTTTTTGGTGCCCCTAAATACTAAAGATATACAAGGCTGAAATCATAGTATTTGAAGGATAACAGGCAAATAATCCCAACAACATAAACTTAAATTCATAAATCTGAGACTCGAAACCAACCTGCTGTACAAGAAAACAGATGCCATGCAATAAATTAATACTAAGCTGAATAATAAACAAGACATATTGTTAAAGGTCTTTAATGCAAAGAAAGTGATTTCAGACTTTCATATGCTTGTTTTCTGTCTTTGTTTAAATGAGGCCCTTGCATGTGTTTTCTGTATTGTTCTCTTTTGCACACATTTGAGCTTTGTTGGGTTGAGAACTCAGTCTCTGGTTGGGCAGTGGTGATTAACTTACACTAAATAGGCAGCAGTAATGTGATTTGAGAATGAAAAGGATTCATTTCTTTTAAATGAGGGGAAAAAACCCAAGGTTGAAGGAAATAGTTTACATAATCTGTAAACTAGTTAAGGAGCTGAATATTTATGCAGGTTGAAATTGAAGCTTAGTTGCCCTCTAGGGGTTTTACATTAATACAGCATATGCTAGCTTTTGGGTGTTTTTTTTTTTCTTTGAGAATAAAGGTGAGAGAAGTCTTTGGAAAAACTTACATACTGACAAATCTGTGGTGATGGAGGCATGTGTACATCTGCATTCAGCGAGTAAAGCTCATTTAGTTCAGAACCCAGAAAATGAAGGAAAGAGTTTTAGCTGGATTATGTTCTTGTCGTTTCAGTGTACCAGTGGAAAAGGTACTCACAGTCATCCAGTCATAGCATTGAGAGGTGCCAGCCCTTATCTAGAAGTCAGGATACACCCCGAAGAGCTTTCAGCCCTAACTAGACATAGAAGACAAAAGCTTACATGGGGATGTAATGGTGCTGCTGAGAAGGCCAAGGTAATGGCAGCATTAATACCCCCAGTGAGTTTCTGCTTGTGTCCGAGCCACTGAACGCTGCTTTGAATTCTTAGTGCCCTCAGCTGCCTCAGGGGTCTTCTGTCACATCTTGCCTTACAGCAGCTTGAGCTCTCTTTACGGATTCTGTGACTGAACTTGTTAGAAATAAACTTTTTCTCCTTGCTTAGAAAGTAGTTGAAAAAACTGAGTAGTTCTTGTTTGTTTGGGTAGTGTATGGTATTTCATAAGAAGTATTCTCATGCCATGGGAAGAAGTGTGACTAAACTGGCAGCTAAACTGAAACCACATATATATTTCTCCTCATCTAAACTTTTCATGTCTCCTTTGCCAATGGCTTTGTAGCAGAAGCATTGCTAATTTTTTTTTTTGAAGAATTGCTAAACAAATTCTTTAAAGTGCAGTTGTTTTTCATAGCTGACAAGGAGTTCCTGCTGCATTTTGGGTTGCTTTGTGGATTTGTGCAAGGCTTGTTTGTAAATCTACAAGCATTTTGTTTTACTGTCTTCAAAATTACAATATTTGCTATGGAGAAATGGCCACATACCTTAATTTCTCTATGTAATCAGGCTTATTAGTAGAACCCTGTGTACACGTAGAATTCTTTGGCCTGGCACTGTTCGGTTCCGACAGCCAGAAGCGTCACAGAAGCATCTGCTTGGTTGTATCTGCTGTATCCTTGGGTGTGACATCATGGCTTCAGACCGGTGCTTCCTTCCTGACAAATGACTTTATCAGCAGAGAGAGTACTTATGTCATCAGTTCTGCCTTCTCCTGCTCTCTGATGCCATCCATGCCCAATCTGCCTGGGCAGTAAATGGTTCCTGGCACCTGTGCATTGGACCAAAAGACAAGGCAGGTTAGAGGGGAGGGGGTGATGGTTGGTTTTAGGATTCTTTTTCCTCCCTTCCGTGATCAGTTTCCCTTCATGAATAGAAACACCTGAGCTGATTGTTATCTTTATGCAAGACTTTTTGGTCTAGAATGGAACCGCTCCGTAATTACGGTTTTAGTAAGCTGCTGGTCCTGCGTTGTTCTTAATAGCCTTGGCCTCATCTGCTCAGTTTAATATCTCCAAAAAGGTTGAAGATATGTGTGTTACTAGCTTGGGGAGGGTGTGTGGCTTGAGGGGAGTTCCACATCCATGTGAGATCAAGGGGAGTGTGGTAATTGCCCTGTTCCTGCAGGGCTGCCTGCAGCGCTCACAGCTCATGGGGGCTTTTCTAGGACCTGAACGAAATACCGAGTTGTAGTGCTTTGTCATTAGAAAAAGTTTTTGTCAAAGATACAGGAAGAGTACAGTGGCTAGATTATTTGTAGTCTGGTATTCAGGCCTCTTTAATTATCTGGTTATCACAGTCATTCATTTAAAGTGAGTATTGATTTACAAAAGATGGAAGATAGAATTTATACAGTTACTACCATATTTCCAGATCTTGCTAAGCTTTGGTAGTGTGCTTTCTTGTCACATCATTAAAACTCATCTCTTCAAAATCATGAAATGAATAGGGAAGTCTGATATTCTGACTGCCTACGTAGTCAATGATGTACTTTCTTTTGAAAAAGTAATTATATGTGTTTTATCATACAGGGGCCGCCATTACAAAGTGTCGATAAATAGTTCAGAATAGTGACACAAGCACAATTCTTCTCGGGGGGGGGGGGGGGGGGGGGGGGGGGGGGGGGGGGGG
>JAOTQQ010000012.1:39607684-39635988 GCA_026546715.1 Gallinago undulata
CCCCCCCCCCCCCCCCCCCCCGAAAAGTTGCATTTCTGGTTATGTCATGCCTACAAATGCTGCGTAGTCCCTCATTCAGCAGGAATTCTTCCCACACCTCCACACCAGCACACACCAAAGGCTGGTAATTTTGGGGAAAAAAAAGGCTAAGCATACACTGAGAACTAAGATAAGTACATGGTAGGCTGTTTTGGAGGTGTTGGAATGATGGTTGGGAAGGAATATAGGATGAATTGCTACCTGTAAGGGCATAAGTTTATTAATCTTCAATATTTTTGGAGTGCCCAGAAGGCCTGAAATTTTGACCCTACTTTGTGCGTCCCACGTCACCCCTGCCCTCCACATGGAACCCTGAAGTCAGGTTCACTATTGCTTAGACAATACTTTGTTTCATTCAGAAGGGAGAACTAATAATGATGATGATGATTAAAAAAACCCACCTTTGAAATTGGAATTTTGAGTAAAAATCATATTTTTGGAAATGCAGTAAATTGAACTGAGGAGGAGAAAAATGCCCCCAAGACGGTGTGCTGTAAATTAGAGCTGGTGTCATGGTGGAATAGCTGTGTAATTACCTCTTCCAAGCGTTACATAAATGATCTGCTCTATCTCCACCGTGTGGTAGAAGGACATTACTGCTGTTTCTGCCACTCGGTGAATCTGTCTTTTATAAATAGAATTTTTTTTAGGTTTTTTTTTTTTAAACTTTGGAGTTCAGCTAAGAAGTCAGTCGCTTTGGGACAGAGGGAGGAGGATGTTGTTTCTTTTAATCATCTGTTATGCTAACTTTTCAGCTGTCCCCGAGTGGCTCGGCAGCTCCCGAAAGAGGTGGGAGGATAAGCAGCGGCGAGGCCACTCTGCCCAGCTCAAGTTGGATGCACTTGTTTATATAGAAGCAGGCAGTGACAGACAGTAGCCATGGGGGAACTTGCATTTGTTCCAGTTCTGCCTTTTCCAGCGCCTGGTACGGTAACGCTTGATGTCAGAGATACTTACTGCAGGGTGGGAGGAAAATTAGATCAAGTCAGTCTTAAAGGAAGCAGTTGGTTAAAAACAGTGCAGTTTAACTGGGTGGCTGTGCTCGTTGGGCGTGCTTTATCTGCAACCTTATATAGAAGCCAAAGCTTGTAGTTGACAAGAACATTCCTAAAGCAAGTAGTAGACAAGTCATGATTTACCCAAGTAAGGTGTTTCACAGCAAGATGTTTACTTTGCTTAAAAGAATTATTTTTTTGTGTAATTTCAACAGGAAGAAAAGGAGGTCTGCTTTTTTTGACAAATCTGCCGGAATACCCCAGCAGATTGTCATTGTTGAGCACTTTAAATCTGCCTTACTGACAAAGCACAGTAACTGTAAAGCCTTACACATAATAGTTACATCCTTGCTATTTCTCCCCTGACTTCTGAGGACATAACCCTCCTCCTTGTGCTGCTGCGTTCTGGGTGTCTTGCTTAGTCAGAGGCAGGAGGACTTCTCTCTTAGCTCTTAAAGAGCTGGGTTGCTGGAAATTACTTCACAAATGTGACAGTGTACTATACTTTTGTGAGTTTGGGCCAAAATACACAAGCGTGTGTGTACATACATATACACACTTGTATAGATACGTGTGTATACACACACCTACAAGAAATGCTGACAAATCTGCAAATCAGGATGGGAGATCAGGTCAGGTCAAGCTTGTGCCTACTATGCTGAAGTTAACAAGTAGGTGTTTCTCTGCATCATCTGTGCCAAAGATCTATTTGCTGTTCTGTTGAAATTCTACTGACTAAATGCATACTGCTAATTATGTCCACCACAGCATTGCATCAGCATTCAGCAATAGTCAGGAAAGTACTATCTGCCACTTTAAGGTGTACCTTTTTTAAAAATAATCTTTTCTGTCTCTGTGATTAATTAGGAAAATACTTTCCTCAGTCAAGGTTTCATGCGTGCATTTAGAATTCTTATTAAAATGGAAACTGACTTTAATCTTTCCACAGCTTGTCCCCTGAAATTCATTTTGGTCAGGTCTCATGTGCAGGACTGATACAGAAACAGAATGAGGAAAGCTGACCTGTCCATATCCAAGTGGCAAAACTAATTTCTTTATAACTTTTGAAACAAAGTTTAAATAAGCCATTGATTTCCTATCTTCATTTCAAAAGCCCCTTCTAAGCCTTATTTTCAGAAAAGAAATGTTCTTTCCAGGTATAAGCAGTTGACCAAACCCAGAAACGTAATATCTATGCATTTAAGAGATAAAAACTCTAAAGATTCTTCCTTCTAAGTGAATGTAGATGGCATTTAGAGAGCAAGTAACTGAATTGTTATGAAAAAAACCACAACCCCAGCCAAGCCTCAACAAAAAACAACCCTGAAACATTTTTGATGTGCACAGAGTACCTTTCCTCCCTACTGCTTTGGCCTATTCTGCAGCAGCTGAGAGATACTTTGACATCAATTAATTTTTGCAGCAGGATTTTGAAAACTTGCTGATGAAAAAGGCATCCACGGTACGGTACAAATAACCACAATTGCAGTAGCTGGGACTTCAGCAGGACTTAAGCAAGCTGGGGCAGACAGATGTTGAAGGCATTCAGGCTGGCATTTGCCTTTTTGGTATTGGGGTGGTTTTTATCTCTTTCTTCCTCCTCTTCTCTTGGAGGCTTGTCAGTTCAGACCCACTGTGCAAGTGATTGGAATGGTTTTGAAAGGCATGTGAGAATTTTATGCTTCAAGGTATAAGCCAAGCTTACAGCTGATAGGGGTTAGGAAGAAAGTTCACTCGAGAAGATGTTTTTCCGTAATGTAGACTTTCTGGCACCTTTTTCTGAAGCAGTTCTTACTGACTTCTGAGAAAGATGGAGAAAATGGAGAAATGGGCCCTTTGTCTGATTCAGTATATTATTTTCTCATCTTTAATTGTAAATGTCCCCTAAAGCAGAGTCTTCAGATTTGTTTCTAGGATATTTTTTTACCCCAAGGCAATGTGCTTAGAGAAACAATTTTATGTTGGGGGGAAATATTATTCCTCTGCCAATCACAGTTGTGTTCTCTGTGCCTTCCTCACAATTTTCTCCTTCTGTACGTCCACCTCTCAATCACCAGATAAGTGACTTTTCAGCATTTCATACTGGGAGCACACTGGGAAAGACTGGGCAGGAGGAGAGATCTTCAACACGGTAACTATCCCTTCCCTGAAATTCCTGGAATCGTCTCTCCTCCTCAGTCCTGTGTTGTCTGCTACTGGGTATTGATCATCTGCCCTAGGCCGGGTGCCCCCAGCAGTATGTTGGAGCTACAAAAGCTGAGATGGAGCAGCTTTTTGAGGGTGTGGTGATGGGCAGGAAAATGGAAAGTATATGATTATGTTATAGCAAGTGAATATTTGTGGAGACAAAGTATTTGATCTGATAACAGAGGTTCACTTGAAAGAATCAAGGTTATTTTATGTCAATTTTCTCTTTGCCCTATATAAGATGCATTTAATTATTTCATGCTATCTCCCTCTATTCAAATTAATCTGCCTTATATATATTGTTGCTCAAATTAGAATAATTCTTTAATCAGCTGTGTTATGCATGCCATAGTAGACTAGAATAGGAAAGCTACTTCTGGCATACTGACGATGCATGTATTTTATTTGTTATTGTAATTTAAAAGTAAAATCAGAAATATTGATTTCTACTTGACTGGAGAGATGATTTAGTTTGAATATCAGACTGATCTTAATCAGGTGAGAATTAATTGAGTTGGAGGTATTAGATATTCAGTGATGTTAACTGAACCATGATCAATCTACAGAGAAGCTTTCTTTTGTACTGTGTTAGAAATATCAAATAGCTCATACTCTACAATGTAAAACAATCTTTTCATGTTCATCCTACTGCTTCCTCTGCCTCATTAAATGCACCAGTAATCTGTTCTGTGCATACTGAGTAATCTTCAAAGTAAGAAGCTAATAAATCACAATTTAATACAAAGTTAAAAGCATAGCAATTTTACTATAAAGTGTTGCTGATAATGTTTTGGATCTTTTTAATGTTTTTGTATACATTTTACAAACATAGATTTTAAAATCTTGTTTACATTTTCAAGGGAACTGTTTCCTCTTCCTTCCTCCTTTGCCCCCCAAATCTCCATTGTTGCTTGGGCATTTTTTCTCCACCCAGTGGTAGAGCTCAAGGAATGACCCAAACATTGGACAAAACTATTTTCTTTTTTGTATAAAGAAAAAAACCTACTGCAGGAATAGCATATAAGCCTGGTCTGGATCATGATACAAGCTTTTTTTTTTATTTTAAGAGTGTGATAGCAGTATCATAAGTGTTGAGAAAATATAAATGGTGAGATAACACCTCTGTAGGACTTTCTCTTAAGTAGTAAAATTGTAAAGTCTTTAAATAAACTAGAGCCAGACCTGAGAGGATCAATTTATCTTGATAATGGGGAATATTTCATTTATTTTGTGTACAAGAACATCTGCAAAATAGGTGCATAATTTTGATTAATAAATCTGCAATCCTAATATTAGATTAATTGCACAATACTTTGAAATATGAGTCAATAGGAAAGTGCTAAGTATTGTTATAACATGAGTCTGCAAAATATAAACTTTAAGAAATAGCCTTCAGGCTGCGTATAGTCCGTACAATGAAAATAATAATGATGTTGCCATTGCATTTTTATATTAACAAAGATTCCATGCAGTGTATTGTCTGGAGATAAGTCCCAAACACTTCTTGCTCTTCTCTTGCTTTTGCACATGTAAAGACTTCCATATTTGCAGAAATAAATAATTAAGAATCTAATATTTTAAAATATTTACATTTTAAAAAACCTTTAAGAAATCTCCTACAAATATAACTTGCTTGCTGGTTGTTCCCCTATATTAAATCACAAAAAAAAAAACCAAAAAACTTTCTGATTATCTTTAATACTCGGGGCAGGGAATTTCAATTTTTTCCATAAAGTCTTTCCTTTACATATATGTAACTGAAACTTTTGCAGTCCAACACACTGATTTTGCTGTTTCAATTTGAGTCAGTCCAGTGCAGAGACAGCCTACCTCTCCTTGGAGGCAGAGGGGTGTTGTAGGCTACGTAAAGAACAGTTGCATCTTAAATATGGCACGTTGTTTTTGTCCACTGTTTGTAGGTCTGCAGACACTGACATTAAGAAAGTTAAAATTAATTTTGTTTGGTTTAATGGTGCAGAAGAAAATTATTATCTTTATGTAGCAGAGCTGTGGCTCTGTGTAATGTTGTCCCTTTGAGTCAAAATCCTACAAGTTTTTAGTTTCATCATTTAGGAGCAAATACTTATTGAACCTGTGAATATGTTCTAAGATGAAAATGGGCAGTACCCTGGCTTTTTATTTCCTTTTTTTTTTTTAATTAAGAAGTGCATGTATGAGGACATCTGTCAGTGGATGTCCAGCACCTGACTTTCTGGCAAAGTATCTGGTCCTTTAAAGTTTGAAAATCAACACTTTAATGTGCTGATCATTGCATGTGCCCCTCTGACTGCTTGGATAGATGGAGAAATCATTTATCCAGTCTTTATTCTGCAATAAGTGAACTCTTCCCCAGTTTTACTTTAGTTTCCATCTGTTTCCTGTATTATTTTGTGGCAAGTTATAAAACAGAGTTTGGGGGAAAAGGCTATTAAAAATACTAAGGAAAAACAGTCTTCTTAGATACCAACTATTTTTCAGCAAAGATTTATGTGGACTGTAAATATCTTTGTAAACAAAATTATTTACTGTGTCAACCTTCTAGCTAATTATCAAAGAAACCTTAATAAATAAAAGGGTACCCTGTAACTTAAAACAGTTCTTAATCAACTGTCAAATACACTGTCAGACATTAAAAATAATTCTTGATACTTCCAACATTGTTTGTATAATTGTGTATCTGAACAGAATTAAATAGAATTTTTATATAAAAAGCCCCATGGGTGTCCAGGCAGCTTTGGAAATAATTTTAGAAGGCTTTTAAAAGCCCTTCCTTCCATTGTTCTCTGGCCTTATGTGTGCTAGGATCTACCAAAGCAACTGGTTTTGCCCTTGTTCTCCATTTCCTGTTTCCTCAAGTAGGTAAGTTGAGATATGGAGACCCAGTGAAATATATTCCTCTTGGATCCTGGGCAGTTAGAGATCTGGAGGTGCTGAGGACCGAACTCAGCAGCTTCTCTGAGCTGCTCAGGGCCCGAGATGTGCTCTGCTAAAAAGGGCTCATCGCTGTCCTCAGCCACAAGGCCCTCATGTCCATCCCTGAAACTCATAGGAGCTAAGGTCCTCATGTCCATCCCAGGCAGATCACCTCTGTGTGGTAGCAGGCAGGTTACCAGGTGAGAACTGGCAAAACTGAATTGCTCTGGATTCGAATATGATTGTTCAGCCAAAAGCAGACCTTTTCCTTGGCAAAGATATTGTTTGGCCTTATATGCTTGGTTGGTTTAAAGATGCTACTAAACTGCAAGCTAGCTTTGGCTAAAATCTTTCTACATGGCTGTAATGACCAAAAAGTAATGAGACTTAAAATTCTCAAAACTGTGCCCAAAACTCATTTTGGATTTGTCTTGCAACAGAAGTGCAAAGCTTTCTTTGTGAGAGAGAGAAAGGTGGTGAAATCTGGCCTCGAATCAGTGACGAACTGTTCAGTGAACTGTTTCTGAGCTGTGGCCTCGAGAAGAGTCCTTTGCTCAGCGTGCATCCCCTCAGACACAGCGGATGGCACGGAGAAGAGCCTGTGGGGCTAACCTATGTCAGATACGATGTCCTGAACCATAACTGCTGCAGGTGAAAGAGGAGTCCATCGCCAGTTTCCGTGGTAACTGGTAGGCACCTGCAGCTCTTTGACGCAGTACTGGGTCTGTGCATGGAGCATTCAGTGATGGACATATGTAGCTGTCCTGGCAAAGCCTCGGCAGGGTTCATTTTGTGGAGGGCAAGCTTCTTTTCCTCTTTCTAACAAGGCATTTTCATTCCCGTTGTATTGAGCTCCTTCCCTCATTTTATTTAGCTTGTGTTTGTAAATACTGGGGATAACTTTTATTGTTTGTTTGAAACGTTTCTTTCTGTTTTGTTACAATCTGCCTCGGATTTGTAAACTCACCCAAATTTGGATCTAGTTTTGCTGCAGCCTGAGGTTGTGCTTTGGTAGCTTGCTGCTTGGAAGGAGAACGAAAACATTATATTAGCTTGTAAAGTCATGGAAAGCCATTTGCTAAAGTCATAAAGATGGGATGGTGGGGAAGATTTCAAAAGGATCAGTTTTATTCTGAAAAGAGCGATTGTTCTTAGTATCATGTGCAGCATCAGGAAGCCAGTTCGTTTGAGTGTGAGACCAGGCTCCCTCGCGTTCTGAGTACCGCTCGTAGCGGCTGAAGTGTTAAACTGCAGTGGGTTTGTGACCAGGCCCTGGGTAGCCGCTCCTTTTGTGGTATCTTGCTGGGCACCCTCTACCCTTGGGCTACAGTGCAGATCTTGCTCGAGTGAGGGATGAGTGGTGATTGTCAAGATTACGGAGATGGAGGTTAATTCTTGGTTTGAGATTATATCTGGAACTATTGTGCACTATTTGTGAGATTATTCTCCAGACCAGTTGTTCTAACGCGCTTTGTGCTGCTCAACATTGAGACGTTTTGTTCGTGGAAGATTTGTGAGCAAGACAGGACATAGTTAAAAATAAAACAACCTTTTCCAGACTCCTGTAAGGTTTCTGGTAAATATTTATAACTAAACCTATCTTGCACCACAGTCCTCATGTGACTGCCAAAAGGATTTTTAAAGTGCTGGAAGAGGAGAGAAGGCTAATTAAGTTTTGTGTGCTCATATGAGTGTGCCCAATAAGCTTTAACCTGCTCCTTTTTTCCCCTCTGTTGTTAAGCATCAGCAATGTTAAAGCCAGAGAGCTGGAAGCAGTTTTATCACTTAGCAGTGGTGCCTGGCCACGTACCGCAAGCAGGGCCTTCTGAAGCCGGGGAATGCTTGCAATTGCAGTTTAGGTTTTGTTCACTGGGACATCACGCCTTTAACCAATCAAGATTGGTGAGCTAACAAGTGAGAGGGACCTCCTGTTGTCTTCAGTGTTTTTTTTGCTTCACAGCTTCCAGAAGGAATGATTACTGCAAAAAAAACCTGCACAGCACTTAAGGAAGTGCCTGTAGAGAGCAGAAATCAAATTGGTCACTAGACAAACCATAAGCTTTCAAAGGCTTCTGGTGTTTTTCCCAGAAAAAGCAAAGGACATCTTTAGAAATGGGATAATACGTATGATTTTTCTAAGATGCTGATGTAGGGTCATTCAGTGTAAATGGTCCAGGAAAAAACAGAAGAAATGTCAGATTCACTTTTTAAAACCAAAGAAACATTTTCATTACCTAATAACACATTTCTTGTGTTGGTTGCTCTGAGCTTATGCTGCTTCATAAACTTTAGCTATCCAGAAGTATCCTCAAAATTGTGCATGTGCATTTGGATGATTTTAAGTCTAAAATTAAAACAGATACCAAAGGAGATCTCAAAAGCTGAGTGTCCTTGTGGTTAGATACCTTTGAGCACAGGTTACAGTGTCTTCCTAACTGATAATTAACTGGTTAACTTAAACCCTTTTTTTGCATACTTGAATCTGGTACATTTTCAGGTGGCCCGTGATGCTGTTACCAGTGTATGAGGTCAGGTGCTGTGCTGAAGCACATTTTAAGTGTTCATCAATAATATGTTCAAAGTAGTGAAGTCGTCAATTCTTTGCAAAGATCTGCGCAAGTCTGGCAGTGTAAGGACACTTAAGACTGTCATCAATACTTCAAGCAAACTACTTTTTTTTTTTTAATTATTTTATCAAAAGCCTACTTAACACAGCCAAAGAGTATTAAGCAATATTTAATTGTTTGTGTTTTTTTCTTTTTCCTTTTTTATCCCCCAGCATTTACTAAGTGCTGTCAAGAAACTGGTTTTCTTATGGTGGTGAAGTGTCGGCGAGAGAACACAGCACTGAAAGATTGTCTGGTTGGCTAGTAAGTCTCTCCTGAGTGTTTGTTAGTGTTTTGTTACATGGCCTATTTTAATGTAGAAATGAGTAGAATCTTAAATCTACTCAAGGGGGTTTTTCCATATTAGTGACTTTGATGTATTTTCTAAAGGTTAGATCCTCACTTTAAAAAAGAATAAAAGCTGCTGGTCTGGGCCCTCTCTGACAAGATTTTATTTCCTTTAATAAAGCTGTCCTATGGCTATAAAGACTCTTCCTGAATTAAATGGTGACAGATCTAGATTTTCAGCCCAGACAACATATAGTCTTGGATTTGCTGTGCTGAATTACTCATGTGGGGATGCGGGTGAGCAGTAGAAGCACCTTCCTACCTTGGAAGTGAGACAGGATAAGTTTGTTTTGATTCAGCTTCTTGAACTGTTTTTAAAGATTTAGTCTTTGTCCTGAAAGCATCCTTCTGCTGGGCACAGCAATAGCAGCAGCAATGGGACATTGTTGGGTATTAGAGAGGTCAACTTGTTGCCGTGGGGCTTCAATTGTCTCTTTTGGAAGTAATTTATTTCCAGTGCTATCAGCTAAAGTGTTAGATCCTCAAATTTTCCAGGGTGAAGGCTGGGGATGTTTTTTGAGTTTGACTGGGGAGAAAAGGAGGTCAGTTTGATTTTTGGTGGAATGTGTCGTGCCCTGTTAAACCAGAGCTAAAGGTTAAATGCCTTTAAACTAGTGACAGTTATTCTCAAGTATTTGGGAACTGATGAAAACTCATGTGCAGCCAGGCAAGAGTTTAGGCCTAACTGCAGTGAGAACGTGCTGGAGTTATTCAATTTTATTTGTCCGTACCTCCATGCATTAAATTTTGCCCTTTTCAAAAACAAAACAAAACAGTACAACACCCCAAACAAATATACATCACTGAAAAAAATGTGCTTGAATAATTAAAGTTAAAAATCAAAATTCTGAGAAAAAATTAATTTAATCTAATAATGAAGACCTATAGTTTGTTGTTCGAGACATAGACTTGAACCTGTTCCCTGTCGTTGCTTGGGTGCGTAAGAAATACAAGTGTACTCCAGCAGCTTCCCAGGCCGAGGAAGCAAACCAGCATCGTAACAAATGATTCGCCAGCACTGAAATACCAAATGTCTTTCCCTTTTTCTGCCTTCCCTCTTCATGGCTTCACTGTAGAGGCTTGAAAAGGACTATGCCTTGAGAGAGAGCAGTATCGTGAGAGAAAGCAAACCAACTAACTCAGCATTTAGAGTTTACAAAGATAACTGAAACCGCTTATGTACTTTATAAAAAAAGGTATTTTATTATGGAACTCAGGAAACTTTGGGTGTGAAAGGAAGATCAGTTCTGAGTGTTATTAATGAAGTATCTGTTCCATATTCCAAGATGAAAACTGGTATTATGCATGTCTGTCTTTTAGCTATTCTGATCCATTATTCTATGAAGAATGCAAAACAGAATATTTGAAGCAAAGAGAAGAATACAGAGCAACTGGAATTATGAAAAAAAGGCAGAAGGTTACTTCAAATGTATAGTTAAAACTTAAAATGAACTTTTCAAATTTTATATCCAACTTTGATTTGACTTGATTTAAACAGACTTAAATCGTCTGTACCCCTCTGTGTGAAATTCAACTGAAATACACAAAATGAGATGAATGGAGAATAAAATAACCTCTGAATTTAAAAGTAATTTTTTTTATTTTCTGTAATAAAACATATAAAGCATGCTCTCACAGTTTGCAAGAGAAGTTGCAAAGGTCGGTTCCTTTGTCTGGACTTGGGATTTTGTTACCAATTTACAGACAGCCTTTTGGAATTTAAAGCTTGTGTCTAGTTAAAAAAACTCAAGGGTGAATAGTTTAAATTTTATTAACTGATTACAAGTTGGGTGTACGTTAAAATTTGTCTGTTTGTCATCTGAAGCTGAGGGGGTACGGAGATGCTCTTGATGCTCTTTACTAGAAGAGAAGGGTGGCAAATGCAGAAGAGAAGAGCTTCTTGGACAAATCTGATTTATCTTTTTCATTAAAATCTTGAGTCTCACTAGAGGCTGATAGTACTTTTGCCTACACTGTGACACATTTTTAAGTCTATGTTGTCAGAAGAGATGAGTGCCCTGTGCCTGTGTGTGGCCCACACTGGCCCTTTCAACTCTAGAGGAAAAGTCACCTGATGGAAACCTTCCCCAAGAATGGAAAAAGGCACGTTAAGGCCTGGTCATTGAGAGGAGTATCCTCCCCTGCTTTCCTCTGGTAGAATGAAGACAACTGGATAAGCTTCCACACTAAAGGAGCGAGCGAGTGACCACACTTCCAGAATTAGGGGTAGAGGTAAGTAAACAAGGTATGTAAGCTGCAGGTCACTTCTTACAGAAACAAAGTGTAAGCAAGTCCTTTTTTAAAAAGGGGCATACAAAGGCTCTTTTGTTTACTGATGCTTGGAACTGCTTAATTGTAGAACTCTCAGACGCATAAAGGGCTTCACTAGAGATAGTCTGTAAAACTTGATACTACTATTTTGGAGTATCTTTTGAAGTGTTTTGAAAAAAAGAATTTCTTTACAAGTAAGGAAAGGCTGTACTTAGAAAACTTACTCACATGGTAACTTTAATGCCCTGATTTAAAAAAGAAATAAATATTTATCTGAGTAAGGAGTATGATTTTTTACTTTTCCATCAGAAGATGCCAAATATGACTTGTTTCTTTTAGTATTGTTTCACCACAAAACCAGTACTGCTCTGAAGCTATTCAAGTAGGAAGTTCAAATCAGACTTCGAGATGCATATATGTGAAATCCTTAAGTTAAGGTCACAGGTTAGTCCTTGCCCTTCATTCTGTGCCTATTACTGGAATAATCAATAATTATGTTGCTTCTGCTATTAGACAACAGATTTCCTGGAGGACTGGGGAATGAAAAACCAAAAAGCTGTGTAACTTTTTGCCCCATTAGGCAAACTCCAAACTCCAGTGACACAGCTCTCAAACTAAACATTTTTTTTTAAGTTTCCTACACGTGTGTCTGGTTTTGGTTGCTTGGTTCAAGCATTTTGGAAAACAACAATAATCCAAATCAGTTAGTGGAAAATGAGTTGTTTCCATGAACGTATTTAAAAAAGAGGAAACTTAAGTTACACAGTGAAGTGTTTTTTTCAGGATGGCAACTGTTCTGTTATTGGATTATGAAGATCTGCTACGTTTTCAGTCTCTGGGAAGTGAGCCTGGGTGTTTGTAATTTTTGTCAAAAGCACTTCCAAAAAGGATTCGGGCTGGAGTGAGCATTCCCTCGGAGGCAAGGGCTGTGTGCTGTCAGTGATATGTGCCTGCAGGGAGGGCTCACACCACAGCTGGGGACATAGACAACAGCACCAGCTCTGACTTTCTCCTTTTCTGACTTAGCAGAAAGTACGTCCAGCAGGGGAGGGGGATCCCCAGCACATTGACTGGCACTGCTGAGGAGGAGTTCATGCCTGCCATGGAACAAAGCCCAGTTCAACCTGCAGGTATTACTCTACCACAGTTCTATACATTCTGTACATGAAGGGCCAACAACTCACTTCTGCACCAACAACCAAGTTCAACTGTCAAGCCTGAAGCTGCAGGTACTGAATTATACTGTCAGTCATTCATTTCTTTTACCTACACTCCTCTGTGTGTGTAAGGAGGAGCTGGGCTGTTGCAGCTCCCTGTTGTTTACTATGGGAGCTGGGCTTTGTCCTTGGCTCTGGCATCAGCTTTCTCTGTGATACACACATGGTCTCCATGGGATGTTAGCTAGCTCTGAATTCTTGATTTCACACCTTTCATGTCTTGTGCACTGTACTGTATTTTAATTGCATTTACATCTCTTACTTAAAGTTTAAATGACAGGGTTAGTACTACAAAGTAACAAACCCATACTAATGGGTGAATTGCTTTCAGTTTTGTTTTGGTCTCAGCTGCATCCTCTCCTTCCTGGGTAGGTTCTAACAGGAAGCAGCCCTATCAGTGTAAGAAACCATCAATAGTATGGACAGAGCCTTAAGCTGTCTTTCAGCAGTTTTTGCTACACGTTGAATATTTTTTTAAAAGCACTTCTGTTTTGTCAGAAGTTACTCACGAATGATGAGAGGGTGTAGCTCTCAGCACCTTCCCCCCTCAGCCCCTCCACCTCCAACGAAACAACATCACTGCCTGAACCTACTGAGAGCGGGCAGGGAGGGAGCTGGCATCTGTGCAGTGCTTCATCTCGCCATCTCCATCTAAACCAGGGATTGCAACTCTAATTAACAATCCCTAGGTGTTTCTTCAGATATTTTCTTATTTTTGAAATCAATTCTGCAGCATTCTTACACATTATTATTCTGCGTAGGCAGAGACAATTGGTGGAATCAATCTAGGTGTGTGCCCGGTGTTTCCCAGATAGTGGATGAATTCAGAAAGGTTACCTGACCTGCAGAGGCAGGGACTAACTCCTCAGGGTCAGCCAAAGCCTGAAGCCTGGTGATGTTGCTGGCCCATCAGGGTGAATGTTCTGCAGCAAAGGGGCCTTTTCCTAGCTCTTGGGAGAATTTGGCAAGCACCCAAGGCACCCATGTTTTTCAGTCTATGTTCTTTCAGTGTACTAAAGCTCTCTTCACACTCCTGAGAGAAGTCCCCTACACATGTGAAATCTAAAAGGAAGGAGGAAAAGGCTGTCATATACTTACTTAAAAAGTTTGTCTTCATAAATTAAAATGAAAAAGAGTACTCTGTTACTCTTCATAGAGTAAAAATGAAAAAAAAAAAAAAAAAAAAAGGAAAATAAGCTGTTTAAGAAATCGAGCTGCTGCATATGCATTAACTCCCAGGTCCTGTGCTTACCTGACTTCAACTACCACCTGGGTTTACCCATGTAACTGCTGAGCAGTGCCATGCCCCGCGTGGGATTCTCTCCTCCCACCCAGCCCTGGGCTCTGCGTGGGGACCTGGACCATGGCAGGAGACCCGTGTCGCCTCTGAAATTCATCTTTTGTACCCTTTTTATTGTCTGTAGCTGTTTACCTGGCCAGGCAGCAAATACACATCCAGTTCAGGCTGTGTCTTCTACAGCAAAAATTAGTATGAGAATCAAAATGCTTGCAGAGCCTCCTGAAATAGCACCTAAAAGCCTAAGAGCAATTTTCTCTTCTGGTCCTACCCGAAACCCAGGTAGGAACTGCTTGGGAGTGACGGATTTGCCTCTTCTTAGTTTAGGCTTTGTTTCTTCAAGTGCGAGGAAAAGGGAAAATTTGCTGCTCAAGCTGTGCATGTGAACACTCTGTATTTCCCCAAAGAAAGCAACCATTGAGGAAGATGACATGTAGAAATCAAGTCAAAGTTTTGGTTTTTTTCCCCTAAGTAAATAACTTGACAGTGTAGCTCTGGCATTTTCGTATGTGAAAGCTTTATTTTTGATAGGACAGACAAGGATGGAACATTCTTCGATTTCTTAGCTCACCAAAGAATCTTCATTCCTAAGGAAAACCAGCATCAACTGAGATAAATTCCTTTAACTCTGTTGAAAAAAATGGAAAACGTTTAACTATTTTTTTTCTCCCAAAGGAATAGGTCTTCTGCAAAATGATGCAATAGTATGAGATTATGGCATTTCCTCTCATTTACTTTCTCTGTGCTCCACTGGTGCTTAAAAAAACCGAACCAAACCCATACATCTACATTTTAACTGTCTCTCTGTGGTAAGCATGTTGTGTACGCATTCAAACCGTGTATTACTTACAAAATTAAACCTTGTGGGAAGCTGGAGGAGTGGAAAGAGGGGGTTGGGGAGAGTAAGGACTGACAGAGGTTTTGCAGATACAGATTCTGGCCTAGCTGATGCTGCAAAAATAAAATTGCTTTTTTTATTCCAGAAACCTATAGGAAAGGGAGGAAAAACCACATTTCTTCCTAACACTGCATTCAGCCAGGTATCTCACTTCTCTCACCTGTGTGAGGCAAGACTCTAACCAATGTAATTTTTCTAATGGATGGCTTTTGCTGTCTTCTGCAGTTAAAAATAGCACATAAGAAGTATTAAATAAATAAATAAGCTAGTGGGATGGGCCTAGCACTTCTCATCTATCTTGAGTGCCTCTGTGGGATGTATTTAAAAATAGAAATAACATTATCACCAATTTATACTTTTTTTTCCTGATGTCTTAAAGTAGCACATTCTCAATATTTTATTAATGAGTCCATTTAAATTTAATGAAGAACAGTTTTACATACTTCTCAGCTATCAAAAAGGAAATGTTGGAGTGTGTAGTATTTTATTAGGGTCTGCACCAGATGTTAGTGCCGAGTTGAACTTGTCCTGAAAGTAGTTAATATTAATTGGAATCTGTCTGGGGTTAAGTGGAGTTTTTAAATTTCAGGATGGACACTTAATCCACTGTAGCATAGTTACCAGTATATTGGATTTAACCCCTTTAATGCTGTTTGGACAATAAAAGGGCTTCTCTGTTAAGCAGTGGCTTTGTGCTCGGGAGCAGTCAACTTCTCTGTGCCCTGAAATACAGCTCCCATAGCTTGCAGCATGCTTTTCCAGCCAGCAGTCTTGCAGCGCTGGCTCTTTGTGTGCAAGCAGAACTGTCACATTTACTGTGTGTAACGCTTGAGATCATGAAAAGCGGGGATGTGAGTATTTTAACTTCAATGCTGGGGAAAAGTACGTGAAATTAATGAAATGCTCTTGCCATGAATAGGACATTTTCTTCCCTTTTGGGTGAACTTCTCAACAGAAAACCCTTGAAAAAAAAAAACCAAAGCCAACAGCAGTGGTATAGAGGAAAGCAAGCTTCACCTCCGCTGTTTACCCCACCCCAGTCCAAACACGAATTCCTAATTCCAGCAAAACCCTTTTTTTCCCCTGTTGAGCTGTAACTGTGCATCATACTGTGATATTTGCTGCCTTCAGGCCCCATGTTTCCCTGCACCACGGAGCAGCTTTTAGTGGCTGTGCCTGCAGCGCTGCCTCCCCTCTGCGCGCACGGGGCCCTCGGAGGCTGTTGCTGTCGGAAAGGAGCCGTACCTCACTCCAGGAACCTGCTGTCCCTTGGTGCAGCTCTGTGGCTCCATAGACCATCAGGATAGATGTACTCCTTACTGAGCCATGGTGGGGTTTGTTTTTTTTTTTAACTACTTTTGGTTTTTTTCACTAGCCAGTACTATGTGAGCACTTATTCGTTGTATTCTATAAAGATACATACCAACTGCTATGTTGAAAACTCCATTTTTTGTTTGTAAAAGAAGGGTTTCACGGTGTTGCTCAAGACCTTGAGAGTGCAAGGAGAAAAGGAGAGAATGCAATAGCTAAAGCTGATGGAACGGTATGAATTGGGGTAAACGGGAGAGCAGCCCGTAACACGGATGCATTTGGCAAAGTGTCAGTGTTGCTTTTAGCATTGATTGCATTCCTTGTGCAAGGAGTCCTGAGGAGGGTTTTATACTGCTTAGGTAAATCACTGGGAGCGTTGGAAAACTTCTGCTCCCGGCTGCAGCTGGTATTTCACTTTCTCTTATTGGTCTGGAAGTAAATCAGAAGAGTTATTGAGGCTTTTTTTGGAAACGAAAGCTGTGTCTGTGCTCAGGAGTGTTGGACGGGCACACGGGTTATTGATGGTGGGCATCAGTGTGCTCTATTGCTGCCTGGCACTGATGGACTCTTCATGTGTTACCGTTATTAGGATAGTGTTTTGTTAACTTTGTTCAGTGGATGGTGTTACCTGGCTTCAATCCTTACTGAGATTGTTCTGATATTTGGGAAGATTTCAGGCTAACAGGTTTTGCCTTGCTCTAATTTCCCTTCTTAAATAGTTTTATGAAAAGTTTGCACAGCAACATCACACTGGTGCAAGAAATACAGGATTTACCTAAAGCAATCGTCCCCAATATTTGAGACTGGATGAACAATACAGTCTGTGCTGGTGGTAGAGGCAAACCATAAGCCAAATACCATTTTCTTCTTCCATGCAGGGCTGAGAAGTGCAATAATGATGGGGAAGCTGAGCAGTAGATGCCATCAACAGAAGTTGGTCATCTCTACCAGCCTCATCCTTGCTTTAAGGAGAGGGGAGGGTGTGCAGGACCTCAAGTGCCAGAGTCCTTTTAAGGCTGTATCAGCCATTAGCGGCTGTGCCGCTTCATATTAATTTATTAAAAGCTATTATATATCACAGGCATATAAACTGGTTTGTATTAAAGCCAGATCCTGTATCAGAAGAGTTTTTTTATAGCATCCAGGAGTGAAATCAGACTTATTTTTCCCAAGTCAAATTAAAGCACAGTCTGTGATTCAAATGATTAGGTATAAATTTTATTCTGTTGCATCACTGTTTAGGAAATACATCTGCTGCGGTGTTTTTACCTATTAAATGCGAATATCTGCCAAACTCTTTGCTCCTTTGTGAATGTTAAGGCTTCTCATGTCACATGCCTGACCTTTATTAACACCTGAGAGGTGCTGCGTGTGAACGCCAGTGGTGGGATGGTGCTGTAAATGAGCTTTCTGCAACGGGCCCCGTGCAACCATCTCATCTACTGATTTTCCAGGCTCCCAAAACAGTAATCGCTAAAAGCAAGCTGCCAGATAGAAATGGGAAAGGAAGCAGTGGAAGGTAGTTGATAGGCTTTCAGGAGTTAGTCTTCAAATTTGT
This sequence comes from Gallinago undulata, assembly GCA_026546715.1. Classification (NCBI taxonomy): domain Eukaryota; kingdom Metazoa; phylum Chordata; class Aves; order Charadriiformes; family Scolopacidae; genus Gallinago; species Gallinago undulata. Next base: position 39,625,325 of record JAOTQQ010000012.1, read on the forward strand.
ACAATAATTCAGAAATACCTACAACGCAATTCTATAGTAGATGTTTAACACTGACCATTTAATGTATGTCTCCCTTAAAATAAGTAGCTCCAAAAATGGAACTCTGTAATTTTTGTAGTGTGATGGCTATATTGGACTTAACTGTTGTATCGATGAATCTGTGGTTGAGAGAATCTGTACAGTAAATTTCGCCCTGGCATCTTTAGCGTTTTAAATTTAATCTGCTTCCGTAAATTGCTGCCAGTTAAAGCCACAAGATCCTTGTGTTTTTCTCCCACACTTGGCTGCAAGCTGCTGTGTCCATTGCTTAGGGGCTTAAGGCTGTAGGAATTGCTTTCTCAGTAACTCTGAAGAGAGTTTTAATTGTCTTTGACAAAACATTTTTTCTGTAACAGATTGCAATGTCTACACACATGGAACGTCGTTGAACAACGTGGTTTTGTATGTGGATACAGAACGCTTGGTCAGGTTTTTCTAATGTCTCTTTAAAACGATAGTGAAGGGTATTTTGGTGACTCTGGCTGTCTAATTTTAGATTTCAGCAGAGTTACGAAAGCTTTGGGAGGTCTAACTATCAAAGCGTATCTGTCAATATGATCAGCAGTAGTACTGAGATCAGCATGAAGGCTGTAAAAGTTAAGGAAACTCCAAAATCTTTCTGTAGAACAAAAAATTTACAGTTGAGGCTTACTAGTTTTTATTGCTTTTTGGTTTTGGTGGTTGTTTTTTTGTGCGTACTAAACTCTACTCGGCAGAAGGCAGCTCTTAGGTTGAGGGGAGGGTTTTCTGTTTTGTTTTTACTTCAATTTAAAAGAAAAAAAAAAAAAGGAAGAAATAAGGGATTGAAAACCAGAAATTGCTGGCGTCTTGCAAGGTAGCCGCTGTTAGCGCTGAGGACGTGAGCGTGCATTAGGAGAGGGCTTGTACTTTGGTTTTTCTTCTACACATCGGTGTCTATTTATAACAGGAGTTGACATCAGGTTCCTTCCTAAGGTTTGTCTCTGCTGAGATGGTGAGTGAATACATTGAGTTGAGCTTTTGCAGGACTGCATCAGTCTGTTTTATACCTCCCTGCCTGTGTGTGTGCAGCACCAGTAGATGCTCTGGGCAAGGGCTGCCCGCTCAGCTGGGAGCTGCCGTCCCGGTTTCGGTGGTGCCTCTCAATGTTCGGGCCACTCCGGTTGTTACAGTCTCGTCACCACATGTCTCTGAAGCCACAGGCACAGCGTGAGGACTCAACAAGTGTGGAAAGAAATGCTACCTACCATCCAGCTGCTGGATGGGCACCTGCGCTGGGCTCCTGCGAAGCGGTGGGGGAGACCGCGTCTGCAAAATCCATTTCATGGAGCAGCTTCGTGCAGGCACCTTCTGCCCTCTCTGTCCTCAGAAAATACCTCCCGCTGATGAGAAATCTCTGAAATGCTCCGGCTGTCTCGCTTCTGCTCAGGCACCGTAATTGCTTTTTCGTTAGAAGACTTCATCTAAATTAGGGATCTTCAACCAGTGGCCCCAGGCTGTGTGCTCCCTGCTTGGATATCAGCGTGGCAGCTCCTCCTCCTCCTCGTCTCTCTCCTGCCTCTGTGCTTCTTGGCACTTTCTCTGTCCTCTGTTGAGCCGGCACACCTGGAGAGATGGCTTGGTGCTCTTGGGAAATGCTTTTTTTCAGGGCGGCAGGCGGGCACCCCGTGCTGGGGAAGGGCAGACGCGCTGTGGCCATGGCACTGCCCTGCTCTGCGACCAGAGTCCCTACGGTGTTAGACTCCAGTCCAAAACCGTCCCTTTGCTCTGCGGGGCCCGCTGTTGAAGACTGGCCAGACAGTTAGAAGGTCTAGCAAATCATCTGGTAAAATGAAGGGAATTGTTTCATTTTTGCTTTTGATCCATGTGAGATTAAAAAAGGCAAAAGTCCATTATTACAGCAATTACTTTGACTTCTGCTGTCCCCTGGAAGAGGAATGGAGGATTCCAAGTGGAGATGCAAACTACAAAATGTTTCAATCTTTCCTAAAGCCTGATTTCATGTTCTGTTTTAGTGCTTGCTGTTGTCGTTTGGTTTCACAGCGCTGTCAAGTCCGTAAAGCCTCATCACATGACTGTTGCACAATTGGCAGCTTTAGCTGCATTTTTCTTTTTAAACTGGAACTTCAAGAGGAGATATTCAGTTTATAAATATGAGTGTGAAAACAGCTCTTCCCGGCTGAAAATACAGCACAGTATTTCAGTTCCTGGATGCTTGGAGCAATCCATTTGTTTACCATCACACTGAAAGAGTTTGCAGCGTTAATTTGTAGACTATGGTGCAGTAGAAACACTTTTTCATAGTAACCACTTCAGAGCTGGGAGTTGAAAGCTTTGGAGAAACCTTTGATTTGGTTTTTGTTTACGTGGAACTGTGAATGCTTACGCTCTTGAGTACTTTTCTCCATTTCCCTTTTGAATCTAGGGGAGAGGGGCAGGGAGTTGATGGGAATAACCCCATCCCGCGTTGACCTGGAGCCTCACAGCCAGTCGGTTTTGCTCTTTGGTGGGGTTTTCCCCTGTCTTTAACCCAGTTTGCACTCTGAAAGGACCCATGCAAAGCAGAGCGCCTATAAAACACAGAATAAACTGAGGGAGAGAAACGCTTGTTTTTATGTGAAGTAGCATGAGATTGCTTTCCTAAACAGACAAGCTCACTGATGCTGGTTTCTTTCATCTGACTCTGGGAGTCCTGGTAGACAGCACACTTTCCATGCGCCAGCATGTGCCCTTGTTGCCAAGAGGGCCAGTGGGATCCTGGGCTTCATAGGGAAGAGTGTGGCCAGCAGGTCGAGGGAGGTCATTCTCCCTCTCTGCTCTACACTGGTGAGGCCACAACTGGAATACTGCATCCAGTTCTGGGCTCCCCAGTTCAAGAGGGACAGGGAGCTACTGGAGAGAGTCCAGTGTAGGGCAACCAAGATGATTAAGGGATTGAAGCATCTCCCTTACGAGGAAAGGCTCAAGGAGCTGGGACTCTTTAGTTTGGAGAAGAGAGGGCTGAGGGGAAACCTTATTTATGTTTGTAAGTATCTAAAGGGTGAGTTGAAGGATGTTGGAGCCGGACTCTTTTCAGTGGTTTCCAGCGATAGGACAAGGGGCAACAGGCTCAAACTGGAACATAGGAAGATCCATTCAAATATGAGGAAAAACTTCTTTACGGTGAGGGTGATGGAGCCCTGGAACAGGCTGCCCAGGGAGGTTGTGGAGTCCCCTTCTCTGGAGATCTTCAAGACCCACCTGGATGCAGTCCTGAGTGATGTGTTCTGGGCAACCTTGCTTAACAGGGGAGTTGGACTAGATGATCTCTAGAGGTCCTTTCCAACTCTGACAATTCCATGATTCCATGATATAATTCCTTGGATTGTTTTTGCTGGAGTCAGAGGTGGGATGCAGGGGAGCAGGGAGGCAGTATGTGCAGCAGGATGGAGCTGCTGCTTGGCCAGGTCCCTTCTTCAGAGCTGTGGGCAGTGTGGAAGGAGGCGAGAGTGTGCATCCTGCCAGGCAAAGTACTGAGAACCGATGACTTTGGTGGGGTGTTTGGGGGTGTTCAGCGTTTCTTTCAGGTATGAGGAGTGGCACGGAAGAAAGCAGAATGTGCATTCTCAGTGTGAGAGAGCAGCAGTGGAGTTGGCTTCCCAATACTGACCGGGGCTGTGGACCCTGAACACTTCAAGCTGCAGAGCAAGACTGAGCAGGTTGCCTGGTTCTGTTTACACAGCCTCCTTGTTCCCCTGTCACATCTTTGGGGCCGCAGGATGCTGAGCAGGGGCAGGGTACGTCTATGGGCTTAAAATGCTCTTTGCCACAACTTTGGGTTGCTTTTGACATTCAACAGATCTCCCCCACCCAGTTTATAAGACAACTACAAGCACTTATAGCAGGGTGATTTGATAGGTATTGCAGCAGCAGGAATGAGCAGGAGCTGGGAGCTGGGCAACTGCTGGAATGGTTTTAGTACTCAGAAGAACATCCACAAATCCACAACCTCAGAAATGGTGGAGTAGGACAATTTATGAAGGGTTTTCACAGCCGGTGGCTCACATGCATTTACATCCTTCTCACAAGGAGGATGTAAAACAGCAGTGATTTTTAAAATGCAACACACTGCAGAGGAACCGTCGTCTACCACGTAATAAAGTGATTCTTAAGAGCACCATGAAATGGGTTATTCATTTCCATCCCCTCTGCTGGAGAGCTCTGGGCTGGGTGTAACTCCAGGTTTCTGAAGAGTGCTGAGGTGCAGCCCCCCCTGCCTCCTGGGAGGACTGTGCTCTACTGGGATGTGCTTAGAAGAAGTGAGAGGTGGAGATGCCTGGAGTGTCGTTCATCGCTCGGCTGTTGCCGTGCAGCTTGTGGCTGAATGAAAACCGTGTGTTGGTATGGTATTTTTCATTAGAGAGATGCTTCTTGTAGAAGTGAGCTGTTCAAGAGATCTCCAAACTGAAATTTAGAGAAATGCCAATAAATTCTTTGGTAATTGGCAAATTCCATGCAAGAACACTATGTCTGCAGTGCCTACCAGGCGGTGCTCCACAGTGTTGGTGTTTCTCTTGTTCTCAAGGAAGCAAATAACAGCCAGGCTAACGTTTGGCCAATATTGCTCTTCTTCCTGCATTGCAACCGCTGTGCGTAGCATGTGGTGGAAAGCTGAGCACAGAGATTTCCAAGCAGAGAATGAGGGGAAATTACGATAGCTAATCAATGAGGCAATTAAAGATAATCATTGAAATTGGGTTAGCGTATCACTACTGGAGGTGCTTTAAGACTAATGGTGCACCCCTTCCTGTTATTTTAATTTTTGTTTTCCATCCTTTTCAAAATTCCAGATCGCTATGTGGGATCTCTTACTCTCTCCTCTCATTTGCTTTAAGCTAACATGCTGGGGCCAGCCAGCAGAGCCGGGTGAGTAAGTACACGTATTCACCATGTACAGCGCACCTTGTGCTGCTTTAGAGCAAAGGGCTACCTGTGGAAGATGGTGAGAAGTCCCACCTCTTTTCGGGAATTACTTTCATTTCCTTACCCTAGCCTTCATTAGAGCTCGTGGCACTGTGATGTGTGTGGTTCTGCAGCTGCTGTCGTGTGTCGGGTGGTTGGATGGTACAGGGTCTCCCTGCCGACCCGGGTACAGCGTATTGGTGCTGGTGAAGGACACGTTACGCCGTCGTGCTTCACCAGACTCATCCTAACCTTGAAACAGAGCTCATTATCTCAAAAGTCTCTTCAGTCTGGAGCTACAATTAAGATGATGCTTTCCGTCATTTCTGCTGCGATTAATATTTTTAAAATAGATGCAAAACGTCATTTCTGAGGCACGCTGGATTTCCATGTTTTCTTCAAATGCAGCGTTGAATCAAGTCATCAGGATGTATAGTAGTCGTGGCTGGGTGAAATATTTATATATCTAAGTGCAGGTTAGAAACTATCAACCCTTCAAATAAAAACCCACTTATGGCTACATCCTACAATTGTTTTCCTTAAATATTTTTAACTTCTGCTCTTGTTTTTCGAAAGGTATTTTGAGGAGCTTCGTCAACATAATTGCTTGGACTCTTCTCAAGTCTCTTCCCCTGGTAGCATATGCCCGTCTGTTTTCTGTCTTTGGTTTCAGTTTGCCTTTTCTCGTGCGGTGAGGACGACTGTACAACACTGTTTCCAGAACTGCATTATTTTTTTTTTTAAGCCATTAATGTGTGCCCAGGAGAGTGGGGCTAACTCTTCTAAGAAAAAAATGAAAACCGACCCAAGCAAACCAAGACTGACTACATGATGGCCATTAAACGCTCAAAATAAACCCAGATGCGTGACAAAAAGAGTCTCAAATTCTTCATGTAAGAAGCTGCAAACTGCTTAGTGACCTGTGTGTTGCAGATCTTCCAGAGAGGAGTATGTGGGCTTTAAGTGAGTAATATTCCTCTGGTATCTGATAGTGGTCAGGACAGGATGTCTGGTTTATTAGATACTCCACAGAAGTGAACATTTACTCCATCATTGGCTGCTTATAGTGGTGAAACAGGGTATCTGCTTCATCTGCCTTGCTGTCTGCTAGTAAAATGAGAAAAAGAAATATGAAGTGTTTAAAATGCATTCCTCATTGAAAATTTCAGTGTAAACCAATGAGAGCCCCCTTCTGTGTGAAAAGGTGATCTTCAGAGGTGGTATTGCTTGCTTCTGTGATTGAAACAGAGCATTTTGCCCTAAAATCAGTGTTCCTGAAGGAATTGAGTGTCCTTCAAAGTGCCTCAGTTTGGTAAACAAGGGGATCAGCCAGACCTTGGGTGTCTCGCTCGCTCGCTCCCCATGGATACACCCATGGATACACCCTGCTCCTCCTCCACAATCTCCAGTTGACAACGGCCAGGACATTTGTCATCTTTTTCTGTTGTAGCTTCAGGTATTTAAATAATAGGAAGTTGGTGACTCTTCTCCAAGGTCGAGGAAAGTGTCTGAGTCGCAGGGCAAGGCTTCTCCTAAGCACAACTTTTCAGGGCAGTGCCCTCCAGCCTGGTGGTGAGCCAGAAGGAGGTATTGTAGTATTCTAAATCTTTCACAACCTCTTTCAATAAATACCTTGGGATAGTAACTTCAAGTGTTTGCAGGCTGGTATGGGTGTATGGGAGTACAACAAAAACGTGCAGCAAAATAGTGCGTGCTTCCATCCGTGCTTTGACTATTGGTTATTATATAGAAATAATGACATCTCAGAGCTGCCCTTACTGGTTCCCTAGCAATCAAGCAGGCTTTTTTGTAGAAGGTCACAGCTGCAGCAAGGCCTTGAATTTTTAACCTGTCTGTGCTCTGGCGGGCTGTGCAGATCCCCAGTGTGCATGTTTAGGGCGTGATGTTGCTCCGACTAATATGAAATCTTCTAAGTTTATGCTTAATATTTTTTTTCTTCTATATAAATAAGGTAACTGAAGGAACAGCACCTGGGAGGTGCAGAGCACATTACGAGAGATAAAGCAATGCTACAGCCTCCTGTTGCTTCAAATCTCTCCTAGAGCCTTCTTTAATCCCCTCCGCCCCCGCCTTTAAACAGCCTTGTGTTGTAGTTTTATTTTAGGATGTAGGTGCTAATGTGGGATTGTGTCAGTTTACTTGACCTCCCTGGAGCCTTCAACATTTTTGCTGGTTATCCATGGAGACCCAGCACACAAATGAATGAATTCCATGCTCATTAGCAGGTCTTTGAGTGTCAGCACTGGGATATGTGAAAGTTTGAGAGCAGTAAGAGAAAAATGGTACAGGGCAATTTTTTGACTAGGTCATTCTGTGCTTTCTATTCGTGCCCTGTTGCATATAGGTAGGTCGAGGGGACAGTTGTTGTCTAAGTCTTAAAAAGTAGTTTTCTACATTCTTTTCTCCCTACAAACTGATGTGGGACTTCTCTGCACTCCATAAAAGCCAATATTTGCTGAAGCCAAATTTCCATCCATATCCACTTTGCGCTGAGATTAAACCCTCTCGAATACAATGTTGCTGCCCAGAGTGGTGGGCAGGGGATTTTTTGAAGGTTAGGCAACTAACTGGCAGTGGTCATGCAATGGAGGAAGAGCAGCTGGAGTTGCTGCAGTCACTAGTTTCTAATAGAACCTCCTTGCATAGGGCAGGATTTCTTATTGTGGTCAGACTGTGCCTTCTCCACTTGAGAAGCAAAAGAACATGGGTGGTTTGTTGTTTTGCTATTGTTATTTTTTTTCTGAGGTGGCTACAAGAGTCACTCCAAGGTAGAACAAGCAGTTAAGGACGAGTGGATTGTACTTAAAGAGATTAGTCACAAGCAAAGGTAAAGTCATCTTTGGAAAGGAGTGCAGCAGGTTCGGGCGTATTTGTCGGATGATGTAGTGGTCCGCGTTGATGACTGGTGTCCTGCTGATCTTAGCTAAAGGAAAATCCTCTTAAAGGAAAATGCAAATAGAAATAGCAGTTACCTTGCCTTCCAGAAGTAACTGGAAATAGCAAAGCAGTTTGTGGTATTGGGAAAGTGAGACTGAATAGTTCTGTTGCATATACGTTATTATGCAAGAAATCCTGTAACGGACATAGGGTCTAGTTGAGGATTAACAGAACTTCTGCAAACAAATGGCATCTTCTCCTGTTTTGTGAAAGACTAAAGCATTTGTACCTCCAGAGCCAGTATGCTGTGTTTTCTGGTGATCTTTTCTGCAACATCGTAATCAAACATCTGTGACTTCTGCATCAGAAGGAGACTCTTACAAGTCTGTTCTAGGAGAGCAAAAGGAAAGCTTTTTACACCTCCAAAGAAGGTAAAAACTGCTTAAGCCTTTGTGGTTGGCAAGAAAAAGGAGAATCTCTATCAGTTCCATGAAATGCTGTTGTTAACCTCCCAGTCGGTTTACCATTTGAACCATGTTAGTCATAGGATTTTGGATTCTGAGTGCTGCGTGTTCGCTCTTGGTTTACAGGAACACCAGAGTAGTTAAGAATTCAGTGGTGGTAAAGGCAGCGACAACTTCTGTAGATCTGAGTTGGGCTCCTGTGCATCCTTGCACTGAACAGATAACCCGGTCACTTTAAACGTTGCCAGGCTAGCTGTCCAGGGAGGGGTAAGATGCAAGCTCAGATGACTGTGATATGATGCTTTCTTTTTTCTCCAAATCCCCCCACCCTATCTGTCTTAGGAAGAGAGATAATGGAGAACAGCAAATGTAAATGAAGAGAGTACACGGAGAAGCTCTTTTACCAACCAGATTTTTTTAATTTAATCTTTATCTAAGAAGCGCGTCTAGACAGGCATCTATTTTAATGACATGCAAAGCAGAATAGTACATGAATACTTCATTAGTAAAAAGACTTGTCATCTTTGAACCCTGATGTAATGTTTCTTGGAAGCTGTTACCTTCTTGCAATATTAGATCCAAGTTCTACAGAGCGACACAGAAGTGGCAGTACATATGGTATTGCTGGGTAGTTGTCATGTTAGCATTAATACATAATTGACTTTCTCTCTCAAACTTGATTTGAATAAAGAACGACTCAGCAATGGATCGGTCTGTTCTAGAGTTTGTATCTTAGCAAAAGCCTGCAAGGAAAGCCGTGGGGAAATTTGTCATAAAGGATGCTGTGACTGGGTGACTGGTTAACCAGCTTCTGAACCCATGGTCATGGTTAAAATTCACCATCTTCTTGCATTGTTTAGTTCATACTTGTTATTCCATGTCCTGGTGTAGTAACTGGCTGTCGTTAGCCACGTTGTGGCTCACAGGTGCCTACCAGCTCCATTGGTGTCTTAGTTGTCTGCCACAACCAGAGGAGATGAAAAGCCAGTGAGCCTCATAGACTTGTAGGTATTTGTGCTTTAGTAAAACTGTATTAAGGAAAAATTTGCTCTGTTCTGTAAGATAGATGGCTGTCAGGTTTTGAGGTTTCTGGTGTAGGCCCTCTCTTTCTCTGGCAGACGAGCGTGGTGGGGCTGCAGATCCCAGTTCTTCGGACAGCGTTGTCACTGCTGCTGTTGGCATTAGTGAGGATTTTTAAGAGGAATTTTGAGGGCGTTGGTTTATGACCCTGAGCACCCTTTTCCTGCAAGCATTCTCCTCCCCAAATAATTCTCTGTCCCCACTTGTCCCTCTTCCTGCAGCAGAGAATCCCTCTCCTCTCCCTGCCCTGCTCTCTCCTGCAGCTCAGCAGGGTCACCAAGGGATGCACACCCACAAACTGCGGCCAAAATACAGAGAAAAGTGGCTTGCTTATCCAGTGGAGAAATTTCTGTCTTTCAGAAGACTGTGTTAATCTTAATTATCCTTTACCTTCAGCCTTGTTAATTAGTGCTAATGAATTAACTGACGCTATGATAAAGGGAGCGGATGAGCGTGCCCAGCGATGCACCTTGCATGTCTGCATCAAAATAAATTTTCCCAAAATAAACACCCTCTCCTCTGCCTCCCTCAAATCCACCTCAAAATGAAAGGTTTCTGACAAACCTAGGCATGCAGGCAGATTGGCTTTCACTTACAACACACAGACGGACATACCTCAGGCTGGGTGACGATGGCACGTCCCTCTTCGCCGGCAGAATACCGTAGAAGGAGCTGCACAAGCCCCTTGTCTCGCTTTGCTGTTCAGATGCATCTCAGTTCCTCTGACTCAGGCAATGCTATCTTGGAGCAGAAGCTTCTCTCCCTGCCCTTCTGCTGCCCTGTGGTTTCTGTAGGTGCCGGGCACTGCCGATGCGGTGATGGCGGTTTGGGTTTTCCTCCCCTGTGCCAGCCTGCAGGCCTGAGCTGCAGAACTGGTTTTAAGCATGCTTTACTCGTGAAGATTGCCAGATTGGTTTAGAAACCTGCCCCGTGCTGGAGATGTGCTTAGTTTGAAGCAGGGTGACTTAAATACGCCTTGGGGGATCCCTTTGGCTAGGTAGTCTGACTGAGATTTGCTATTTAAAGTTTTATTACAGCAAAAGCAGCTAGTTAGGATCACTGAGGTTAGAAAGGACCTCAAGAGTCCATGAAGTCCAACCCTTTGCTGCAGGCAAGTGTGTCTTTTACTGAATTTCACTGCATTATTAGAGTTGGAAGGGACCATAGAGATCATCTAGTCCAACCTCCCTGCTGAAGCAGGATTGCCCAGAGCTAGAGCATGTTACTCAGGACTGCATCCAGGTGGGTCTTGAAAATCTCCAA
>JAOTQQ010000012.1:39636088-39699073 GCA_026546715.1 Gallinago undulata
AGATTAAAATTGAAAAAAAAAAAAAAAAAAAAAGGAAAGATGAGCAGCAGTTTGTAACGCACAAAGTTTCCAAAGAGTATTGGAACTACCTCCTGTTGCAGTCTGGTACATCCCCAGGCTGTAAACCAGGAACCCATTCTGCCTCCTATTTAGTACAGCCACAGTCCTCGAGTAACTCCTATGTCCTCTGTTTACTTTGATGGTCCAAAAATGGCCAAATACAGTTAAGGATCAGTTCAGTATCAGTAAGCATCTGGTTATTTCTTTCATGTTTCTCCCCTAGAACAAACGTCCATACTCAAACGCCATCATCTTACCACTTCGTTACTGTATCTTGATGTTTGAATCATTTTGTCTCTTCCATCTTAAAATACAATGAAATTAACTCTGCTGGACACTCATCTTGGTTCACATCACATTTACTACAGAGAACAGATTTTTTTTTTTGTAATGGTCCAACTGCAACATGATTAAAATTAGGGTTTACCTTTAGTGCAGGTAATAAAAAAATTAAATTTTTTTGCCCACTGTCCTGTGTTCATACAATTGCAAGCAGAACATCACTCCCCCTGCAGAAAACCCAAACCAGACCCGAAATCCCACATGCCTTTTTGTATTCAAACTACACAAAGCAACAGGGAGCAGTCTTACCACTCTGTGGCTGCTGGTCCCCACGGGGCTTCTCTGAAGATGAGCAGAGGTCACTCAGGTACTGTCCTTTACCAGGTATTACCCCAGCATTAACAATCCAGGTGTCTGAGCCCAGAAGTCTCAAAGTCTGTTGCAAGTTGGTTTTGAAATGAAATTAAATCTGCTTTACACCACCTGAGTATTTCATATTCTAGTTCCGTGGGCCTGTGTTACAGGACTTGGAATAGGGCATTGTCTTACTGTAACTCCACCATATGTCCAGTTCTGCTCACGACTTTTTCCAGCTGTAAAAATTTGACACTGCATCACAGCTAATTTGGAAGGTTGCTGTCTTAAATACGGCTAATTCACATAAGAGGAAAAATAATCAGCTGTAAACCTACAAAACTGGCAGGGAGACTTAAAATGGTAAGATTTTAAAAATATTTCAAGTGAAACAAACAGTGGAAATTTACATATGAGTTATTAGAAGGTTAGTCCAACTCTCCAAATACATATTCATCAGCTTGCCATATGCTCACTTCAATGTGCAAAGCAACAACCTCCTCCTGCCCCAAAAGCTGTCTGTCTTCCATTTCTGTTCAATGGAATTAGTGCTTTCTTAAATTAAAAAATGTCAAATCAGTGGGTTGGGTGAAGTTTTAAAATATTCAGAGTTTGCATTCAAATTAATTTTTTTTGTGTCTTTTAACACACACTTTACGCAATTCTGCGGTTTAGTGTAGCAAATGCACGTGTGCATACAGACCACCAGAACCCCTTCCCTCAGCTACGTCTGCGTGTAATTTGCTGTCACTGGGATGAAAAGCTTTCACTTCTGAAAATGGAAAAAGCACCGCGAGCCACTGGTGGCATGGATTTAAATGACTTTTCTCATCTTGAGTCAAAATTTGATTGTATGCTTCGGACCAGCAGATGCTTCACAAGCCAGCCAGCTCCCAAGTGACTTCCCATCCCGGGACATCCTTTTCACATGTCACGGCTTGGCCGCAGCAAGGAGCGACTGGATGGGAAATGCTGCCTCCAGCCAGCTCTCCCTCCACCTGCCCTCCTCACTCTGTTCTTCTGAAGTCCCTCTCAGCAAACACCACTCCTCCCTTCTGCCCGGGAAGTAGCACAAGAGAAACCAAGAAGCAAAGGCAAACCCCAGACATTCTCAGGGACTGCACAGAGAAGCTTAATTTTAAGTCTCCCGGCGACACAGGAGAGGCTGACCAGCAGCCTTTGGACACAAGCGAACAAACCCCAGGAACACGCCGTAGCTTAAGGTAACTTAGGTCATTCAGGTTTCACCAGCCAAGAGAATACTTTTCCCGGAATACCTGGCAGCAGTCTACAGAGGACGTTTGGGCTTTTTTTTCTCCTGAATGGAAGAAGAATGAACCTTAAATTTAATTGTTTGTATTTGGAATGACATTGATACACAGTCAAGAAATTGAGTAAAAAATTTAGTGCCAAATAAATACAGAAAGGAGATTTGTAAGTGAAACCGATATAAAACAAAAATAAATTTATTAAAATTTTACACAGAGTTCCTTCATTGCACAAATCAAAGTATTAATCATGTTGATGTCTGTTGGATAATACATTATTTAATAAAAAAACCCTCTGTAATGCTGAGGTGGGGAGCCCCGAAAAGTAAGCTACATTAGAAGTAGATTCCATGTAGCTTATACAGCCACATGAGAAATGTTTGCTGCTGCTTTGTTATTACACAGGTAGTTGGTTTTATCAGCTAAAGCCTAGTGACTTGGATTTGTTTTATGCATATTGGGTTTTGTTCTATTACTTTCCAAGAGATGATTGTACTCCCCTGAGTCAGCTGTGTTCATTGGTCAGAATAAATTCCAGCATCTGACACCATTTCCATTAATCACAGACAAGCCAGTGTATGTGAGTGAGATAATAGAAAGATAAAAACAATATCTGGTGCATGGGAAACATTACTTATGTATGCTGTTCGCTAATATAGTAGAAGGTATCTGGAAGGCATTTTTTTCAACTTTTTGATAGAGAAATGGATCAAGGAGAAGATGAGGGGCATCACATGAAGTACTTCCTCCACAGGGAGGAAAGTGTCTGGAGAGACACAGGTCACGCAGCACCTTGGTAACGCTCTTCCAGCCCATCATCACCAGGGCTATGCTACAGTCACAGCTTCCCCCTGTATTTGCAAGCAGTTTTAAGATAATTTGCTACTAAACAGCTGTGAAATTAATTTTTATTACACTGATCTTAAGCTGGACCTGCAAAGTTGAACACTTCACCCACCCACACATCTTTAAATAACATACTAAGTATCTTCCCACCCATTACAAGTTTGATATCATGGATCTAAAATATAAAGCGTTTTGCTTCAGTGTATTGAGCAGTCAAGGCATTTCACTTCACCCCGTTGTATTAAGCCAGATATGGAGGAGAGCAGGTTTTTTTAATAAAAAAAGACATAAATTGTATTTGTCTAAAAACAGTTCATGGCCTTAAGAGAAAAAAAAATAGTACTTAGACACCCATAATCTACAAAGCAGGCAGCTTAATTCAAATAACGTTAGTTCTCAGTGGCATACTGAAGATACCGCAAAAATACTTGTTATATCTATCACCAATGCTACACCACCTAGGCTGATTAAATTAAGGCTTTGTTTCTTTAATAAAAGAAAAGTTAGTAGCCTTCACCACCACAGCGGTACAAAGTCAGGGTTGAGTGCTGCGCAGGGGAGGCAGAGGCAGAATGAGGGTAACTGCACCGGGAAGAGGATGATCCTGCGGCAGGCACCACTGTGCAGGGAATTAAGATTCCCACAGCATGAACTGAAGGAAACGGGCTGAACATCCAGGACTGGGTGTTCACCACCATTACTTACCATCCTTTGTAAGTCACAATGAAGCCCAAAATGGTGCCGTCTAAACAGGACAGCCTAGGAATGAGTCTTCTCTTGGCGCTATCTAATATAAATCAAGGTTTTGACAAAAAAAAACCCAACAAACAACCCTTACCTTTCTTGGTTAAAAAATTACCTAAAAATACATTTCAAAACCAGAGGAATCACAAAGTTAATTGAAAGGAAGAAGGAAGAGAGAAGTTTTGTCTTACTCCAAAAAAAAAAAAGTGTCAGAAAATAAGCTCAGAGCTGGTTCAAGTTTTAACACAGGATACCAAGTATTTTCTCAAGAGTGTACAAATAGCAAACAAATACAGAACTGGATAATTTTGTTTTATTCCAATAACTCACTCTTCAGTGTAATCTTTTGCAAATGTGTGGCATTTGCAGTACAAGACTATCTAGGTCCCATTCTAAGTTTCTTTATATTTACATTATACCAGCACAGCTTTAACTTCAAGGAACTTGCTCCTGATTTACAGCAAAGGAAGACTAGGCTTTCTGTTTCAGAACTAAGAATTAAAAAAAAAAATCAAACACAAAACCCCACATTTTAGGCAATTTGATTTCTCCTCTTCAAAAGTTCAAGTGTTAAGGTGCCTATTCAAAACCATTCTAAAAACACCTCCGTTCATTCAAAAATTGTTTAACTCTTGTGCAGACAGTTTTGATTACACTGATCCAGGTAATCTGCTGGACAGTTTAACAAAGTTGTTTTGTTTTTCATTTCCCAAAACACATTCTCATTAGGCTTTGGAGGACTTGGGAATACCCAGGAATTATCTTCCAGCGAGCTCTTTCCATAAGAATGGTGTTCCTGAAATGTTTTGCCATCAACTGGAATGGGTCTCTCATCTGTCCATGCTTGTAGAGTCACCCTCCCAGATGGGATTTTGACATCTCTGGGCAGAGGGGGAGACACAGCGTTGCAGAGTAATTCATCATTTTGGGAGAGTTTTTTATAGACTACCCCAGGCATCAAGTTCAGCTTTGAAATGTTCAAGTCAACACATTGTACTGGTGCAGTAGAGGCAGCTGAAAAAAGAAGATAAAGATTTTTAAGTGCATTTTTCATATACTCCAAGGGTACTATATGTAGAGTACAGCAGGGATGTTAAAGCCAGGGTTTGCAATGCTACAAATTCTCAGACCGTATTTTACTTCAGTAACCACTTAAAAGTTACCAGCTGAGTGTACTGACCTCCTCAGTCTGATTTTGCAAAATGAACCAGAGATCCTGGAATTGGAATGTCTAAAATACATGGAAACCTCCCAGCTCCCACTTGAACACACATAAAACAGTGAATCTTTTTGACAAGATTAAAATGGTGGAGGAGGATTTTCAGGCACTTGGAGAAATCGACCAGAACACAAACACTGCTCACACACAGCAGGCTTCTTCCTACTCTACTGAGCTCCACCATCTGACTTCTGACAGCAAAGCGACAAAACTGCAGCATTCAGCCATCTGAAATTCCAGGCAAGTTTTAAACTATGCAACAAAAGGGAGGATTTTGAAACAGAATGGCATCTGAAGGTGTACCTTCATTGCACAGCTGAACAGCTGCCCACAGACCACTGGGGCATATTTTTGTAGTGATAATTTACATAACATGTAATGGGAGTAGATGAATGATTCCTGCAGTTAAAGACATTCGCATTTTACTGGTAGTTTTCTAGAAAAGCTGTGAATCTTGAGTATAAACTGTGATTTGTAACTTTAGCTCTTAAGGTACAGAAAGAGGAGCCAGTATCTTGGTCAAAGACTACAACTTCTGTTTGCCACTATAAATTGAAAGGTGGTACCCAATTCGCAAATGTCAGCCAAAAGCACTTTCCAATAGCACGGGCATCAAAATTACTGCAAAAAGGCTACAGAGCAAAAGGCAAAATCCACTGTTTCCCAATCAATCACTAATGCCTTTTATGGCTGTGGATGCACGACTGCATTAGCATCTGCAGAAAATCAAGATTGCTCACCAAGTAGGAAAGAGAAATCAGTACTTGCGTAGTAGCAAGACAGGTAACTCCAAATTAAAAATAAGGACAGGAAGACACTAGGTGATTACATCAAAGCTTGACAGATTTCAGGATCCAAAACTCCATTCATTTCCCAGTTTCTCTGCTAAAGTTGTTTGACAAACATGTCTCAGAGTTGTAGGAACACAGACGCACCTGGTAACAGTATGAGCAAGTCTACAAAATGTGTTGATAGTTTATCAGCCAAGGACTAGAGAGTGATCATTAATCACTGCTGGCCACAGACAAAGGCACTGATTGACCTGAAGGTGAATCCTGTCATTACCTCACTGAGCCAATCAAAGCAGTTTAGAAACAAAATGTCTTGATCTTGTAACGGACAGGGACATCAGAGACTGCCAGCAATTTATTGAACAATGTAAGTTCACAGTCTTTCACCAGCATCTCCTCTATTCTGAACACCATACATACCACAACTGACGTGAGCAGAAAGCAAAGGAAATAAACACTGTGATGAAGAGTCAGAGTGATAGTCTGGCCCCGCCAGCATAAGAACGCGCTCTCATAAAGCATTTGGCTTGAGAGAAACATAATTATGAAATAGAAGCACCACCTGATAAACTGCTCGCAGAAGTTATACATATTTTATATGGAAATTATTCTCCCCTTAATTATTTGCAATGTAGCAGCAGAAATAAGGCAGTTTTGCAGCCTCAGTATTCTGACACTCAGAAAATGTTATCTTACATAGCATTTTGCTAGAAAAGAGAACTTTTCCAAATGCCAACATAAAGAAATATGCAATTAGATAGAAATTTCAGTCTATTAAAGTCTGATTTTAACATGTTGCCAAATTAAGGCTTTATATATTCTATACTGGGAAAATAAGACTGCGTTTGCAAAAAAGATTTTTTCCCTCCTAATACGAAGTAGTTGTGGTAAAAGGTCAAATACGAGTAAACTTAACACCTCAGCCTTGTGCACATAAGCAACACTTGACTGAGAAAAAAGCCACAAGGGGAACAGAATACAGTACTGAAAAAAAAACACATCAGCAACACCTTTATGTGTGAAGTTGACCAGTATGAGACAGAAGCAAAAGCAGAAAATGGGTAGGTTCGAACCATAATATAGTCCAGCTTATCAACTTCAATTGATGAGATTCTGGTAAGATATGATAGCTACTTTCTTTATAAAATGGTACAGCTTGAGTCAACGGCTTGTGTTTGTAAGGTCTGTTACAGCAAACACCGACTTGCCTTTCTTGGTCGCTGTTGGGTTTGTTTTCAGTTTTCGTAGAAGCTCAGCTTGCATGTCAGTCACCAGACACAAATTAGACATTTCTCTCTTCAATTCCCAATATGCTTGATGCACGCTTTCAAAACAAAAATTTTTGAGAAGTTAAATAAATGCCACCTCTAAAGCACCCTCATGCCTATTAACATGCTTGTCAAGTGTTAACTGTTAATACATTGATTCTGCGTGACACACACTGCCAATTTTACTAGAGTACCATAATTCAAAATTAATTGGACAGTACTGATAATTAATTAAACTGATGGACCTCTGTATATTTTGACTTGCATATTACAATATGTAATGTATTATACATTAACATACTAGATGATACTAATAAATTCAAGTTCCCCAAACAAAGAAATATGGAGCATATTCTCCAGATTCATTATTTGAAACGAACCGTCTTACCATAAAAATTAGTGTCCAAGGAATACTTTTTAAAAAATACATTAAATGGGCACTAGATTGCACACAAGTAGAGTATTGACTTTGAATGCTTCTGATACATGACCACACACACCATTGTATGTTAAGATCCTAGTTTTAAATATTCAATCAGTGTTTGGGTTTTTACACCATTCACTTTGGTACAATGAATTCAGACCAGATACCTGAGATCCAAACTGAGCACCCCCCAACACCAAACAGGAGTATAAAACACACTGTTTCATATTCAAGTCATCTAATTTATGCTAAAATACACTGCATTATCAGACAGTGAAAAAAATAGCAACCCAATTCATTCTCTGATAAGACAGCATAATATAAGAAACATTTTTAGCACCAGCAGTGCTGTTCCAACATTGAGATTTCAGGTTAATAAACTGAGTTAAGAAAATCCGGAACAAAAAAAAAAAAAAAAAAAAAATCGGAAAAGTCAGCATCACCATGCTTCTTGGTAAAATTTTAAGAAAAATCTCACTGAACACCACATTTATGGTGACTAACAATTAACTCAGTGTTCAAAGGCACAAGGATGCAGTTCTTTCAACTTAAACATGAAACCAATGATTGCTTTTTTTATACTTAACATTCTATGAAAACACATTTGTCGAGCACAAGTATCATTGATGAGAGTTTTCAGAGTATTTCTTTCTTCCTCACTATATCGACTTAAAAGACATTTATATGAAACACTTGACTACATCTAACTATTGCTGAGAGGACTCAGAACTGTTAAATTATATAACAATGGTATTTTCAAACGTGTATATACAGGTTGCTGTCCCTCTCAAATAGCAATTAAGTATCACCTCTGCATAAAATTTATCGGGCATGAACGTGTTCAGAAGCACTGTGAGCAACAGCTATTATTCTGCTCTGCAAGTTAACAAAGTTCCATTAAAACAAAGAAATTAAACTTTCTTCTATGCACAGAAAGATTTCCCCAGAACGCAAAAATTCAGATTCAAGAACTCTGTTGAAGAACAGAGGAAGCTGATGGTTTCATAGGTACCTTATTATGTACCAGCAATCCTGAGAAATAGAAAGTTAACATTTTCAAAACTACTATTTCAAGGAGCTAAAACTGTGGCCTTTTTACTGCAGAACCCCCATTTGGCTGTTTGAACTTTTAAGAGATGACAATTTTAAAATTAAGTTCATGTGGCAACCGCACTTCATTTATTCATGTGTTCTGGTCTCAAAAATAAGATCAAACAAACTTTAGTTATATCAAAACAGAAACGTCCAATATTTTATACAGTCCAATATTTATTTGTTGCTACAACAAATGTTTCGTATCGGAGGGTTTTTCAAGTATTTTTCCACAGATTTTTGGATAAGCTTACATATTCAGTACACATTACACATTCATTATCTATGTTCTATTACAATAAACACTACAATGTATACACACTAATTTAGACAGTTGCCACCTGAATGTCAATTTGTGGAATAAATCTGCTCTGGAAGATCAAAGAGGTAAGGAACTACTTCACCTTGAGATAACACCTTTTTCAGACGTGTAAGACGGACTATGAAGCACCAGCAGAAACCACAAGTACAAAGTGTTGGGGAGCCAGCTTTCCACTCACGGGGAAAGTGTAATTTATGTATAGTCTGTATAATATTATCATTCTTACACCAGAGAACATATGAATAGGAGTATCTGTGCTGTTCTCTTTCAGTGATTGATTTCCTTTCCTGTGTCTTCCCCAGCCAATTAAGCACCTCGGTATTACACAGAACAATCTGTCATTAAGAAGGACTACTCTTCCCCCTTGTGGAAAATTGTGTAAGTACACGAATGAGTACGGTGAGTTATAAGAGAAGCAGTTACTATTTCATTTCTGCAAGACAGAACATTTGGGAACTTTCTTGCATTCAGTGATTTTTCTTTTGCATATAGACTTAAAGGAGATATATATATATACTTTCTGACAGAGCACATACTCAAGACAAGATAATAGAGGAGTTTATATCACAAGCACAATTATTATTTGAATAGGTGCAAAATGAGATCAAATACTTTCTGATATGTTAACATTCTTCTGGGAAATAGCTATTTCTTTGTGAATAGGTCACACAACAGCTCCTCAATATTAAAAAACAATAATCCTTTAAAATGTCTCCTAGGAGAAATGTTATTGCACTGCCTGAAGTAAGAGTGTATGTTCCAACACTAAGCAAGAGACTTGAAGCCATCACCCATGCAAACACAGAAACCTTCCCACACGCACAATGAAGATATTCTATAGCTGGGAAGAGAGAAATTTACCTACCATCTCCTCAAGTCAACTAATTATTAAAAATTCTCTTGGATTTAAAAATCAGCTTTAACTTTCATTTTCTGTACAAAAATCTGAAGATGTAAATGTTATATCATCATCATCATCCTGGACTACCACTGTAACAAAGAAAAAAATGATCTTGCTAAATCAATATACCTAGACCTGAAATTAGATTATGTAATTTGAAGTAACAGATTTCAACAAGCTGCAAGAGTATTTCCGTGTTCAAATAACTGTCCCTCAGTAAATGATAAATAAAACATGAAAACCACTTGATTTTCATACCTCTGGATGTCTTGCCTTTGAAGGTGGTCTCCATTTGACGGATTTTCATCTTGAGCCTGGTCCTGCACAACAGAGTGAGGGGAGACAGAAGGAATCAACTTGTGATTTCAGATCTTCTAGCTGAAAACTGCAGTGAAATTACAAGTTTGCTAATCTCAAAATTCAAGAGTAGTCTTTATTTGTATTGGCTTCAGTGGTTTTCACAATGGACGTAAAGACTCCTTTCTAAGAATTGTCACATAAAAAAGCTACTTACATGAAACCATTGCTCAGCCACCACTTTACTACTTTTAAAAAAAAACAAAACAGCTGAGAATTTGTGATTCTTTGAAAAGCAAAAATTGAGAAAGGTTTTTTACTTCTATTAAAAAAAAAAGTAACCAGTCTTCTCTTGTTCTTTCTCTGCCCAAGTATATAAAGACCTTTAAATTTTAGTATAGTTTTACTTCCACAAATTACATTTATGATAGAATATAATTTATCCCTTGAGTCTGTAAGACTGCTTTAAGCTGTGTATATAAGCAGCCTCACTGAAGCTAACAGGACTGTTTAAACCATGAAAAAATTGAAAGTGTATTTGACTAAGGTAGAAAACATCTAAAAATGCTAATTAAAAATAGTAATAACTAAACCACCAGTATTTCATCTGACAAATTTTCCCTCTGCTGAAGACTCCCACCAGAACCCAACAGTGATTCAATTTCATAGTTAAAAAAGAAGCAACAACAAACATTTGCACTACATTACCCCACATTTGAAAGGTTGTACCTTTTTATTTCCTGTATTAAACAGTTACCAGGATCAAGAAGAAATTATATTTAAAAAAAGAAAAGAAGCTGTTCCTTATATTCGTTTTTTGCAATAAAAGCTGCTGAGCTAAGCATTATTTAAATAGTGTCATGTCTAGTATTCCTAATAACTGTTATTTTAATCTCTTCTTTCTAGCAACATTAATTCTCACAATACAATCTGCAATCTTTAGTTATTTATGTAGCTGTTACTCTGTTCTACAGAGGTACCTGAAGACACCAGAATTATATACAAGTTACAGTACGCCTTCAGAATTTACAAGTTATTGAACATACCTAAAAAAATTCCAGATACAAGTGAAAACAACCACCAACAGTAACAGAACTTGACACCTCACATGCCTTCCAGGTAAAGTGCTTTATCCCCATCTAGTGGAAAAAACACAGACTAAACCTGAGACAAGACAATGCAGATAAGCCTGTCCCCGTGAGCTGGGAGTGTCTCTGGAGAGACAGATGGCTGCTGAGATCCCCACACCCCAGCGGTGTAGGCTTTGAGGGCAGCGGGGAGAAGGACTTCAGGCTAGCTCCAGTCTGGTCCCTGAATGCCCAGGAGAAGTTGGGGTGCACATTCTTAGTTTCATCTGAAGTAAATCCAGTTCCCATACTCCTGACTGCTCCACAACGCCAGGCACAATAGGCAGGGGTGATTAGATTTGCTTCAAAAGCACATTTCTGCAGTAATGTAAAGGTGCACATAAGGAAAAAAGAGCCAAAGAAACATCTCCAAATTGAACCAAATCCTATTCGAAGGCAGGATGATGGCCATGCAAGGATTTATCTGTGAATCATTTCCTGAGTATTGGCTCACTCACATGTTTTATGACTCAAAATTACACAATCATGATTATTAATCAAGAAACATAAAATAATCTGCCTCTTCATTAAATTGAAAAGATTTAAGTGTGATTGTTTGTGTAACTTCAATGTGACTGCAGACTCCTAAGGACTGCCACTGCACCTGTTATCATGTAAAGCAGTAAGCATGTGCTCGACTTAAGTTTAAAAAAAATTAAGGCCTTTTATTACTCTTAAACTATCTTAATTTCCTTTTTGAGATCATAACCACATCTGTAGTACACAATGGGTCTGTCAGAACAGGCACTTGCCTGAGACTAAAGGAGGTATAGCAAGTCTTGTTACAAAAATCCGCTTTCCTGACAGGCTGCATGGAGTTACCCTAAAAAGAAGTGCTAGACCTCTTCAAACAAAGTTTGTGATATCTTTTAACATAAGCATTCTGATGTTTTAAAACAAAACAAAACAAAACAAAACAAACCACAAAAAACCACAACCAAAACCCAAACAACAAAACTCAAACTGACATGAACAAAACCAAAACAAAACCAGGTTTTGCCCAAACTTTCTAACAAGTCCAGCCCAAGACCAATACCAGCATAGGACACTTCAATTTGATTTGCTACTTACAAGAAATCTTAAAGCTTTACTTCGTGTTATTATATGGGCAACACCTCCGTGAGCCTACTATTCCAAGAAACAAGCCAGTCTACGGGAATATTTAAGGACAATTTTACTGGGATGCTAATCTTTCACTCAGTTGTATACTCCATATCTCTTTGTTTACCCTTTATTTTGCTTGAACATGAGATTTAAAATAACGCTGTAACACAGTGAAATCTATTAATACAATAATTTCTTTAAAATAAAGTTACCTTCTGCTTGGATTTTTGCAACTCCTTTTTGAGACTGTTGCACTCTTGCTTGAGCTTTTCTAGATCCTGTTCCAGACTATGCACTTTCAGGTCACTACTAAGCTTCTCAATTTCCCAGCTGGCTTGAGTACAATTCAGATTTTTCATCACTGTAAGAAGACAAGCAAGACACTCAGATCTCAATCTCAGTTCAAGAAATGTAACTCAGTATGTAAGGTTTCACTTCAATCAGCCCATACCCTACAAAAAACGTTATCACGTACATTCTGAAGAAACTGCAGGCTGTGACAACACAGAAATAGTAACACTGGTGAAGCTGCTGGCAGAGAAGCAGTCTATTTTCTGAGTTTGAAGCATGAAGCCCTACTTTCTAAGAAAGCACTGGAGATTTTACATAAAGAGAAAGTAACAGCATAAAAATGCACTGGAACTACAAAAATCTGTTAATGATAAACACACATGATATACACACCAACTTGCATACTTCTTACATGCTGTGAAAAGATGAGACTTTTCCCCCTCGGATTTGTACCATTATATAATATACACAAGTTTTTCCCAAGTTTAATATTAAAGACATTTGAAACAGAACTGCAAACAATACAATCAAAATAAAAGGGTGAAGTCTAGAAGTTACTTAAGCCTTCTTATTAGACAGAAAAAATTCACATGGTCACTAGTAAGAAGCAACCTAAGACAATCCTAGTATCAAATCAGTAGTAGGATGCTAGTTAGAAAGCAAGAAAAGAAAAAACATGACAGGAAGAAAAACCCCAAGTCTCCAACTGCATGGTACACTCAGTCCCAGATCTAACAAGTTAAACAAGCTTAAGCTACACTGATTTTTTCTGAACAAGGTACTCAGACCCCACAGCCCACTCAGAGCCCAGAGTAAAATTGATTACTAAATAAGGCTTGGAATCACCACATTTTAAGAGCTCTCATCATAAACTCTGCACTTCTTACCTCTTTAAATTATGATGTCCTCAACAATGATGTTACTGCTACATGTGGTTTGTTCTTCTAGGTTTAAAAACTCATGCAATTGAAGTAGTTCATTATATGCTTGATGTCCTCTTGGAAAGTAATCCAATTCAAGCACAGCAGTACTTACAAACACCCTTCAAATGACTGCATTTGTACAGTCCATGTCTCTAGCTTTACATTTTCTTGTTCTCTTTTATTGTAACAGTACATTAATAAAGATACTCTTTTTTTTTTTTTCCTTCCAGAGCATTTTATTTTACATCCCTATCATCTACACAGCACTCTTTACAACAGCAGCTGGATTTGGGCTTCTGGAATTAACATGGTATGCTGTTTGTCTCTCCTTCCTCTTTCCACCAAGCTCTCTACAACCAGCACCTTTCTCCCTTGCCTCATCTCCCAGTGCTTTAAGTAACCATTGTTGACTGCAGCTACTGCTATACAACATCCTCTTGTACCTGTCATATCCCACCAGTGAGACAAAGCAATATACAGGATCATCTGCAGGCACCAGAGGAAGTGATATCAACTGAATAGTGTTTGATATTTGAACAACTATCTCCCACCCCACTCTGAGGAAAAGGTGGTGAAGTCCAGAAATGTGCATGACCAGCCTATTACATTGCAGGCTGCGCACATTTCTCAAGTTATTAAATAATTTACAGTGGAAGAACACAACAGCTTCAGATCTTTACCACGGAGCTCCTCGGTTGTGATAATCTAACACACATATCACCATTTACAAGAACGAACACAGACAGGAGCTCAGAGTACCTCAGTGCAGTGTACTCCTCTCTAACTTAGTCACTAGGCACAATTAAGCGTTTTCATGACATGAGATCATAATATAGCCACTAAGACTAGCCAACACACATTAAGATGAGGTAACCAAATACATACCTTGTTGAGTTTCCACTTCAGTTCTTAGTTGTAACAGCTCTACTTCTTTAGACTGCAACTGTTCATTCAAGTTTTTCAAGGATTCTGCACTTTCTTTTACCTATTTTCAGGGGGAAGAAAAAACCAAAACCATCTGTGATGCTTTTTTCTATCATGTCTGACAATTCAACAAAACAAGAAGAGTATTGCTTTGGGTATTTTTTAGCATTAGCCTAGACCAGAAATAAAACTGAGATACTTAAAATTGTTACTCCTACATAAAGTATCGTCATGTATTTTAGAAACCTAAGGGAGCAATAAAACAAACACCCCAGATCTTCAGCAAATAAAATTCATTCTACAGTAAACATTTACTAACTATGCAGTACGTACATAGCATGCATTTAAGTCATTACTGAAAAAGGCATACCATTTTATCCAGTTTGCTTTTCAGATTATCTCGGTCGATGCAGGCCTCTCGATAGGCTTGGTATGCCTTATTTACTTGTTCACGGCCGACTGAACTGCATTCTTCTTCCAGTCGGGAGCCAAGCAGCTAAAAGTTTAACAGACATGAGAAATCAGAAGTTTTGTATGTTATATCGAGAACTGCAAAATTGAAAAAGTGCAGTGGCAGAGTCTGCAACATTAAACTAATGGCATTTTTGTTATTTTAGAAAATAAATGAATCAAATACATTGATACAGACAAAAATCTTTTACAGAAGTGCAATAGAGGCCATTAACAAATTCTTCAGTCTCTAAAGAGACTGCTAAGAGTAAAAACCATCCATAAGTCATGATTATTCACACCGACAATCCCTTAATCATATTTTTTCCAGGCTCTGCAGGTGTATAAACTGCTTTTTGTAAAAAGAGTTTTAAGCATATATAGACACAACATATAGAAAATTCTACAGAAAATATAGAAACATAGTTTTTTAAAAATTACTCATAATTTAAATGAAGATTTTTTTTTCCAGTGTATTTATGTGAGAAAAGCCAAAGCAGAGTTATTTCACTCGTAACTATTAACTTCCAGGTCACCACTATCTCACTGCCAGCTAAGGCAAGAGGCAAGCAAAGGGGAATAAGCACTACCAAGTAGATTGTCAGCAAGAGGGGAGCAGAGTTAAAATATAGTCAGTATTTTTAGTAAGACAGCAAGAAAAGAAGTCATACACAGATCACACTTGTCTATACAGAAAGTTCTTGTTTTGACTAAGTATTGCATTATCCTTTTCATCCTGTTTATCCTGCACACTTGCTTTAAATTGACGCATTTAAACACATTCAAGGTACTTAACGTAGACATTTGCAACACATTTACACACATATCTATATTAAGTTAGATCACACACAAAAAATTTACAAAAATCAAAGACGTGACAGTTATGCATCTGCCTTAAATATCTCCTCTTTTAGGCATTTGCTCAACAGAATGTATGGAAAAGCAAGCCATAAAGATCTTAAGTGCTGTCCTTTACATTTTCCTCCCTGAAATAAAGCCATTCAAATAGAATCTAAGCCTTCCCAAACTTTCCCGAGGTTTCCATACACTTTTAAATAAAAGACTTAAAAAGGATAACTTCCCACATACATTTTTATCATACAGGTGTATTAGCCATTAAAAAAGACTCAAAGTTAGTTCTGCTACTTAACAGTCTAGGCCTTCTCAGTACCCCTCTCACTGAAATAGTTTTATGGTATTCACATACTGTAAGTTTTCTCTATGGAAAACAAAGTATCATCCACAAAACAATTAAGATGAACTAGGCCAACCCAAACGGCAGATGACTAAAAGAGATTGCAAGGTCATCAAGACATGTTTATTGTGATTTTGAGTAACCATGTTATACTCAGGATGGTTCAGAGAATACTCAGGCTGGAGCTCTATTCTTATCTCCATCACCCCCCTGGACCTTATATAAAGAAAGCGCCAAGAAAGTTTTGCCTTTTGACAGAAAGTCAATCCTGTCAAACTAGTCACCAAGAATTCCTCAATAAGTGTTTCAAAACGGTACCGAGTGTGACTCGGTCTCTTCATTCCAATGTCACAAAATAATACATATTTATTATGCTTTGAAGAGTCAGTACCACATACTTAGAACTAGATCCTAATAAATGCCTCAGCTCTAACTCCAGGATCTCTCTTTCCATCTTATATTAATAAGAAAGCAATCCATCACAGTCAACACCTTCTGCAGTACAAAGACACTTGCTACTGAATGATGGATATACATTTAACCATAGCATTCTTTTCTTGGGGAGAAAAGCTGGCGCAACGCTCAATTTTTAGCTTTAATGAACTTCACCAGACTAAAGCCATAAGAAACTGCATATAAAGCAAATTCCTTGATTCCTTTACATTTTATAATTACTGCATTAATAAAAAGCCAGCCAACACCTTTGTGTTAAGTATTGCAACTTTGTATTTCATGTTTGAGACTGCTATTAGCCAGACCTGCCCACGTACTCCTAAACCACCTATTTTTTTCTTACCATTTCAGAATGCTGAGCCCAAGAAGTTCTTTTGACAGACAGTCCCTGGATTCTGACAATTTATAGATTTGACACCCCACTATTCAACAATACTAAGTGACATGTGCCCAAATTAATAAATACCAGAAAGAGGCAGATGAAATACAGTAACGATCCAGTGCAATTACACATCTTTCTGAATCAAAGCTTTCTCTTTGCAGGGCACTACACTGCATCACATACGTGCTCAGCAGGAATCAAAAATCCCAGCATGACGTAACTAGACTACCACTGGAACAGACTGTGTTTCACTTAAACAAACAAAACAATTTACCAACACTTTTAAACTTGGAAATTATTTTAAGTACAAATTTTAAATACATAACCATCTGCGCCACCATCCAGACGGAAGCAAAAAAGTAGCTGCTACTCTAGGCTGGTAAATTGCATTTTTTTCTTACCTTCTCTTCTAGAATTCTCACTCTTTTTTTTAAGAGAGAGTTCTCCCTCTCTGTCTCCTTTAGCCGTTTCTTGATATCTTCATATGCAGTGACAAGTGCAAAGTGTGAAGCAACAGACTCATCTCCACTGTAAGATGAAACAGGAATCTCCCCATCTCTCTTGTGACCATTTTCTGCTTTTTCGTGGTTCAAAATACAGATGTCATCCTCTACCAACTCCTCCATGACAGCTGTTAAAAAGACAGATATGAGTGCAAAATTTTCACAAAGACAAATTCATCAAGAGTCTCGAGTCTGAAAACCTTCCAAAATAATACTGCAGGGTCCTTCTGTCAAAGTATGACAAGACTGAATAATTAGGAAATATCTTAATCTTGCAGAAAAATCTTGAAACCCATTATACATTGAAAATACACCGCTTAGAAAAGAAGTATCTTTCACTATTACTTGATAAAAATATTTTGAGTATGCATCAAATTTAGAAAATCCCAAATACAATTTTATTAAAGCTTAACACCATCCTAGAATTTGGCTGGTACCAAATACTTGAACTCCAAAGGAATACGGTATTAGAGTTTTTGCAAGTCAGCACTGAGCAGTAAAAGAGATTATAGTTGCAAGAAATCAACTAACTGCTATGGTTCCAGAGCACAAGTGCCAGATTTCCTTCATTCTTGAATGCAAATATTTATACCTTTTCCAAACTTTAAAATGGAATCTTAAGGTACACTTGCATTAGTCCATAAAGAGGCTGCATTAGTAGCTATTCTTTGGTTAGGTACAGTAGAAAACATCCTCCTGACCAACTATTACAGTAATTCTTGACTGCAAATATGGCAAGAATGAAAACATAATCAATAACATGATCTACCTCAACATGTATGGAGAAAACTGACAAGAACCTGGCTATAAGAGAAGTATCACTCTAACATAATCCACCTGAATGACAAATTCAAAGTAAGATTGAGTTTTTGTTACAACACATAACATTCAGGCAGAGCAAAACATTCAATAAGAAAAGAGCACTTTTAAAAAACTCCTTATACTTTCTTAAACTCCAGACCCTAAGGGAAAAGCCCCAACAGCATTTCCCTTAATGTTACTAGTTATCTGGAACAAATTCACGGACTTGATTTAAAAACAACCAATCAATCTCCCTCCTTCCCCAAAAACCCAAACCAAACCAACCAAAAAAAGACACAGCTCATTCTTATTTCATTATGAAGATGAAGATTCCTTGCATTTATATGCAATACTAAAGCATGCTATACAGTATCTGATAACACTTCTCTCCCCCCCTTAAAAAAATCTACTGATACTACTTTGACCAAGAGTTTATTTTTATTTATATTTGTTTCCATTAAACAAATCCTTGGGTTTCTAATGATTAGCTAATGAACCAAGAGAAAAGCTGGAATGAAAGAAATTAGCATAATTAAGATAGTTCGTATTGTAGCAAAAAGCTATTTCAACAGAAAACTGACCTGATCAGCAGAACAAGGCAGGAAAGAGAAATCAGTGGGGGAAAAACCCACAGCCACAATTGCTACTTCTACTGTGCATTCGCTACTTAAATCCAAACTAGGGGCCATACTAAGAGGGAAAGGGATCGACTGCCCTGGAACTGATGAGGTCAAGTTTCTCTCCCCATGCTAGCAAAGGAAAAGCTGCACAGGGTGCAGCGCTATGAGGGGCTGTAGAACAGCTACAGCTGAACAATGGTGCCCTTACCACATTTGTCTCTATTTGCTCCAACCCCCTCAAGACAACATGATAAAAAAACCTGTGACAGTTCATTCATACTAAATAGACAGCAACAGAGCTGCAACAGTGAAAAAAAAGACAAGAAAGCAACAAACCAAACCAGAAGTTCTGTTAATGGCTACTTCAGGAGGCGAACGGGTGCCTTGCGCACTATTTGATGTATTCTAATAAAACAGGCAGCTGAAACTTCCTTTGCCTGTTGCTCTGCCTCATACTTAAGTAGGAAGTGCCTTGCAAAAAAGGTTTGCTTCCTCTTCATTGTAAGAATAATATCACTCCATGCACAAGGTGACCTTGACCAAAAGCACTGCATCATTCAAACGGCATTAACTGACTGACAGAATTGCTCATTTTGCCTTCTAAGCTGAGCATAACATACTACCTTTTCCTCCCCCGTTTTACCAAGGGCCCTGCGACTCTTCTCACCCATCTCATCAAATTCCAAGAGCTTGCCTTCTCAAGGCAACATCTCCTTTCCTCTGAACGCTAGAATCAAATGTCATGAAAGTGCCACAGCTTATCATTATCTCTTGAAGAAAGCTGCAGATTATGTGACCTTGTACATAAAAATACATCTTTATCCCCATACTTTACTGCGATTCCTACACGTCAGCATCATACATTCCCCATTTCTGCACACATCAGTTCCACCAGGAGATGGCAATAAGGGAAAACAGGAGACAACTGCAAAAGACGAGATCATATTTATTAGGTTTCTATTTATTTGCTAACTAAAATTTACTGTCTTTATGAGCTTCCAAAAGAGCAAGACTTTCCAAATAAGACCCCAGCATACATAACTACTATTTTATAAACTCAGGTACACACCTAAACTGCACCTACTAAGAGGACTAGTTACACAAACACTTTTTTACGTGAAAGACCTCATTTAGTTTACAGGATTATTCAACTCTGATTTTCTGATGCTGCTACCCAAGCCAGCGCTGGATGCTATTTAGAAGAGAAGGGTTTAATTCCACATAGTTCAAAGGAGCTTGCAATACACATTAATCTAAATTTCAAGATAATTGTTTCAGAAAGATGCAATACACACATTTTTTGATTAATCTTAGTGCAACTAAATGGCGACAAGCTACCTTCAACACAGAAGTCTACTTCTGAGAAATGGGTGCCCAAATAGGACACCTTCCTCTCAGCTCACCCCTTTAACGAACAGATCTGGTGCTGTAACACTTTGGAGGGGAAGGTGGCAAAAGACAATACACAGGCTTAAGTGAAGTGGGATATTCTGAAGGAATTCTGCAATTTTTAAACTTTATGCTTCAATTATTAAAAAAAATATTATAATGAACCAGGCTTCTCTGTACTAGAAGCTCATCAGCATGTCAATAAGGGAAAATCACCACAA
Organism: Gallinago undulata; assembly: GCA_026546715.1. Classification (NCBI taxonomy): domain Eukaryota; kingdom Metazoa; phylum Chordata; class Aves; order Charadriiformes; family Scolopacidae; genus Gallinago; species Gallinago undulata. The sequence continues at coordinate 39,656,340 of JAOTQQ010000012.1, forward strand.
TATTCACATTGTATACACTTTAAATTAATAGAAATAATGAAAGATAAAAATAAAGTATTAATAATAGTCACACACTGTATTACACTGCAACAACCATTAAAAAGTTCAACTGTTTCAGCTTTACAAGAAACCTGATTCAAATCACTATTGTCATAATGCTCCACAACATGGAAATGAAGCCGAGACTTCAGATAGACTTCCCTTTCAAATAAATGGACAGATTTACATAAATCGAAATATAAATGCCACTGAACACCAATTTACCCAGAATTTTAGAGCATCACATGAAGGAAATATAATGAAATATTTATATTACTCTATATTTAGCATAAAATCACTTCAAAAAGCCATAGCATACATACTCAAAACCCAAAAAGTTGTTGGTATTTTGAGATTTTCCCCTACCTCTTAAATGACTTTGCTGCTTTTGGAAAAGAGCACTGCTCTTGAAACTGAAAGCACCTTTTCTTCACAGAATAAAAAGCCAGATTTCATGATGCTATTGTCAGTCAATCTGAAATGAAAACTCTTTACCTAATTTATTCTAAATAGCTTTCCATTTTCTCCCACAATAGCTTTTCTACAAAGCCACACAGTTACATTTTTAACAAACTGCAAAAAATGTTAAAAAAAATTATTGAAAGGGAAAAAAGAAGAAAAAATGCAATTTCCAATTCTCAGGTATGAGTTGACACAAAATAATTTTAACAGTTAGTTCTATTAGTAAACATCAGTCTGTTGCATGTGCTTACTGAATATGCCTTTTATTGCGTATTTCAAAAAGGTTTCAAATCTCACAGTCTACAGAACTGTATGGGAGACATTTCCTGAGGAAAAAAAAATAAATGCTATGACTTCTGTATTGGCTAGAATTATAGAATGGTTAGAGTTGGAAACGACCTTAAAGATCATGTAGTTCCAACCCCCCTGCCATGGGCAGGGACACCTCCCACTAGAGCAGGTTGCTCAAAGCCCCATCCAGCCTGACCTTGGAACACTTTGAAGGATGGGGCATCCACAACCTCTCTGGACAACCCGGGCCAGTGTCTCACCACCCTCACAGTAAAGAATTTCTTCCTAATATCTAACCTAAATCTCCCCTCTTTCAGTTTAGAGGGATAATGACTCATAAGTAAGTTATAACATATATACAACTAACTGCAGTACACATTAGATGAGCATGAGAAAAAAGCGACATTAGAAAAATTAGAGCTACGTTGCTACGTGTATCTAAATAAATCCATACTATCTAAAAAAAGAAAAAAAAACACCAACCAACCACACAATGCCTTGCCCGAACAGTTTATCTCTACACTGCAAAACACTTTCTGAAGTGTTTCCAATGGAAAAAAAAAATGTAGTTGCTTCTCCAGCACCTGCTAAGCCTGTATTAAAAGGCCAATAACAGATTTAAGCTCATACAAGAATAAAACCTGGCAGTTAAACAGTGTAAGATTAGCAGTTCTATAAATGTCAGTTCACCCAGGTCTTTGTTGTGCTATCAGAAAAAAGAAAAAAAAAAAAGTAAGATAAAGCATGCTCACAAGTACTACTTTCTCTATAAAAAGCTCTCTTATGATATTAAAACAACAGACAGCCTTAGAAGACAAAAACCTTACAAAATGGGTCTATATCTGTAAGAAAACCCCGACTCCATCTGTAGCCTTTAGTTTTACTCTTCAAGGACAGGAATCAAATTTTAGTTTCTCCAGTATTATATTACATCATTTAAAAAATATGAACTGTAAGTAACAATCAAAGAAGTGCTTTCTGACACAATACATGCATTAGATTGTTCCACAAGTTATGACTCCTCAAATCTGGCAGTCCCAGAAGGGCTTCCAGGACGGCAGTAACTCCAGAGTCCAACCACAGATCTCTGCCTGCATTTTATTCTGTTTGGCTTCTCCAGTTCAAAGCCAGACTTGTAAGCGCTGCTGCAAATATCCCAGAGCTGTCACTCTGAAGCACCTGAGTGAATTTTGACCTCTCTGGAGTTGCAATTCCTGAGATAATCTGTACTACAGTAACCAGTTAAAGCGAAAGAGTTCTCACTAAAATATTTAAAGTAATATACAGACAAGTTAATGTCTATGAATACAACCGTCGTCCATCTTAGCCTACTTAAAGCAAACTTTACAATCCCACTTCATCACACATCCCATCCCAAGAAAGGTCTCCCTAATACTTTCACCTGTGACAATGAACCACGTTACATTTATATTTTTTAGAATTATTTGCACACAAAACAGCCTACTTAAAAGGCTTAAGGCTTTAAGCCTACTTAAAAGCTTAAAAGGAATCTTTACTTCCAAAAAGAAATACGTTAAATGAATAGCATTAGTGCTTGTATTAAATAATTAGTGGTTTAGAAAAACCCCACCAACCTAAATACACCATTGACAGGACGTAGTATAAAGATCTATCAGGAGTAATTGTGTCCACTGTTTATAAGCAGATGAGTTTGAAGAGATGATATCACTTAAGTTGTCTTTTACATACTGTTGAAAATAATGGTTTCCAGAAACTTCTGCTGTTCATTGATGCTTTATGTAGGTTATAGAAAAGCTTTAATTTAATATAGTAACTATATTGAGAATAAGAAAGTTTTCCCATTTCTTACTAATGCTTGGCAGAAATACAGCTTTTCTCTTCATAGAGCTTTACAAATATTAGTCATTAACATCATGGGAGGTAGTTAAATATAAAACACATTTTACATATGAGGAAAGCAGAGGCTAACAGCAAACAGACCACTGCTCAAAACGATTTCTGTAGTCTGAAATGTTAATCTTATTCTTAGATCAGAAAGAGAGATAGTAAAAGCGGGACATTAATTTTTTTCCAGTACTGAGTAGATTCCCATTCTGCCCCCATCTTCTGATTAGAAATAGAACTGTTTACAAAATATTTCTGAATGTGAAATGCAAATAATTTCAACATGGTATTTTCCTGACTTTGGTCAAGGCTACTGAAAGTCTGAACCATTGTACTTTGTTTACCTTCCAGACTTGAGGGATTTGACTTCATAACTGTAGTATAAACGGTCTCCAGCTGTTAACGATATGAACATAATTTTTGTACTGGTTTACACCTTGCCTAGAAGGGTGTATATATGCATTTAGACGTAAGACATTAAATTCAAGAAATGCATTTGATCCACAGGGACCCTGAATGAGTGTGTTGCAGCCCTCACCTTAAATTCAGTAAAGTTGTACTGCCTTCTTTTCATTTTTAAAAGACGCTCCAGCACAGCAACAAACCCCACAGAATTCCTGCGGTCAGCATCAAAAGCTCCACATAGTATATGAAGTACATGACACATGATGTTAAAACAAGCAAGACTTCCAGTCTCTTTGAGCACCTATCATTTTGCATCTCTCCCTCAGAAATCTTCTGTTCTGTTTGATTCCAGTCGTGAACAGCGTGTTCTACAAAGAGAGACGCTACTTTTTACAGATACTTGCTCCATTTTTAGAGCAAAAAGTCTGCCCACGTTCATCTCAGTAGATGCCAGCTTCAGCCGCTGCTCATCCTTCCGTACGGACAAAGTCCATAGGCCTAAAGCACTCCCTGAGCTCGGGAGTACAAGGGCAGAGCCCTGCAGCCTCAGCATACTTGGTGCTCTTTCAGAAACACGTCAGCTAAATCAGGCCTCCAAATCGCTTTCGTTTTTCTGCCTCCAGGAAACAGAAAGTTCCTGCCTCTCAGCTCACAAACCAGCTCACTGTACTTCATCTGCCGTGAACATCTGGGGAAGGGAGAGGAGCCGAGTAAAAGCTTCTTAGGTACAACAGTCAATTTTTTCCAATATCATTTTTTTAATAAAAAAAATGATCTACTCTCACAAGATCTAGAAATATACTAAAAAGCCCATTGTATGGCAACATTGCTTGATAAATTTTACTTTCTCTGAACAGTTTCATACTGCAGTATCTTTATTACTGACTTGCAAACCCTATGCATCTTCATCATCATGTATTCAATTTGCCTTTCTGTGGATGCTGTCACAACAATCACTTGCTCTGACAACCATCAGAAAAGGGGGGTGGGGAAGAGCTGAAGTTGATTAAATATTGTTCTTTCAACATCATATAATCCTATTTATTAAACTATTAAATTTAATCTTGAAGCCAATTAGAAGCAATATTGCCAAAGAAACAAGTTGGAACAAGATGGCTTCTGGCTGTTAAACCTTTCTAGCACCAAATATAAGTATATTCAAAGGTTACTGAAAAATCCATATGTTCTCATGCTAACACTAAATATTAGTTTAATAGACACTTTTTTGGTGTTCATTCCTTCCCATTTAAAAATGTTTATAAAGAACAACTACTTACAAAAGCTAAGAGGGTTTCTTTCAGGTTTAAAAAAAAAAAATCTTTTCTTGTCAAACAAGCAGTAGGTCCTACCTCCTAGTCATGTTTCCTCCCACTCAATTCAACTGTCAGATTAATTGATGTTCAATAAATTTACAAGTTTAGTGATAAGGTATTATGAAAGCCTTGTATAATTGCATTAACTTTTAATGCAACTGGAAACGCCTCACCTTTTGCTGCTATTAAAACATAAGTTAAACTTGAGTGGCACTGACAGCCCTTACTCATCCTGCAACTCGCTAATAGAACACCTGGAGATTTTCAAGACACAACTGCACAGGGTGCTAGATAATGTCATCTAGGCTCCCTTCTCCACAAGAGGCTGGAGCAGATGATCTTTGCAGGTCCTTTCCCACTTGGGCTGTTCTACAATTCCATGATTCTGTATCGAGGTTTACATCTCATTACTTCAGACAAATTTGGTCATTTGAACACAAGTTCCTGTCAGCAGCTTGTAAGTGGATGACTTCGAATGTTCAAGTTACTTACACGTCACTTCCCTTTCTCAAGCTTCATTTCTTTTCCCAAAATGTATTGCCAAATTTTAGTAGCATCTACAATTTTATGCACTAAAAACTCCACTTAAAATATTATATATTAATGTAAAAATAGTTAAATGATTCAATAATAGTATAAACACATAACAAAACGTAAGACTGATTGCAGAGTTCACTGTGGGGATAAATCATACACGTATGGAGTCTCTCAAAGTCCCCCTCAGTAAAACTCACTGCTGATTCGTTACTAGCCTGACTCTTGTATTAATCCTACCCATTGTCATTTTAATAAACTGGATTTCATTGCCACTGTAACTGTTTTATCGAATACGGACTCTCTATCTAGACTTCCTCTATTTAGAAAATACCTGTGAAAGAATGAAAACAAATATCAAAAGATAAATCTACACTGTGTTTCATTCCATTTACTTCTACGTTTTTGCTTATTTTCTTCAAAATCTGTAGTACACAATCTCACACTCAATGCTACTATTGATGTCATAAGAACAAATGTTACTGGATTTGGAACTTCATGCACAGTTTTTCCAACACTGTGAGATGAAGTTACTCTGTTTCCCCACCCTGAGTATACTAAATGTAGTTTGTTCATGTATTCAATGTGATAATTTTTATCACAGCTAGGGTAATGGCAATAAAAGACCACTAATTCAAATGACAAAACATAGTAGCGATCTTAGATTTGGTTTCTACAGTAAAAATTTCAGGATACACAGGTAACTGGTATTATTAGCAGTAGTAGCATTTGGTCACACGCCCATATACAGAAAATTAAATGTTTCCCATAGTCCACAATAACACTTCTCACAAAACACTGTCTCAGAGGAGCACCTGACCTTTGGAGCCCAGAGCAGACTTGACTGTTTTGACAATAATACTCCCTTCACTCTGTTTTTTCCAGAGCTGGCTTCCAGTATGCTGATTTTACCACACGCACAGCAGGGGAATGAAGGGATTCCTGAAGAAATACAAAAGCTCCTAAAACCAGTCACTTGAACAGTCTACAGCCCAACCCACTCTCGCTTGTAAGTTGCTGGGAGACAGATTTGTTTAAGGAGATCAGGTTGGTTTCCCTACCAGGTGAAACAACAGTGGTTAAAGCTGTAATTTCTTTAACTCTGAAAGCATCACTAGCACACAAACCTATCTCAATACTCATTCCGTACTCCCTTCTTCCAAACCAGCACGGCCTGCAACACCTGTATCCCAGTCTGCTTCATCACGTTTCGTTTCTCTTTTCACATCTTGTACCAACAAGCCTGCTATGCTCATTTCCTTTGCCAAATTCCCTCATTCTAACGCACAAAATTCTAGAGGAGAACTCTAGTGCGAGTTCTCCTTTTAAGAACTCACCCGGTTTTCTAGCTTAACAAGGTGCTGCTTTTTGCCTATTTTATTGCTTACCCGAGATCCACAACCGACTCGTCAGCAGGACCTTTAAACTCTGCTTACCGTCCCTCACGGGGACGCCCCTCTTTACCCACTCACGTTTCCACCGCTCCTATTCCACCGGCCAAAGGGGCACAAAGCTCCCCAGCACCCCCAAGGAGGAGCCAGGGCCGCCCCCGGGCGACGCAACCACTCCCCCCCCCCCCCCCGCCCCAGCTCCTTCCCCTGCGCCAGGACCAACCTCTCCGGGCCTTGCTCGGGCCGGGCGGGTCAGCAACGGGCGGTCACCTCGGCGGAAAGGCAGCGCCGACCGTCGCGGTCCCTGCTCGCGCCCCCTCGGGCTTCCATCGCCTCCGCCCCCGGTATCGGCCTCCGCCACCACGGGGAATTCCCAGTGCGCCGCCGCCGCCGCTCCAGGAAGTCAACAAACGCCTCACGTGACACGGGCCTCGGTCCGCCGCTCCTTCTGCCCCGCTCCAACGGGCGCGCGCTGCTCCCGGAAGGAGAGAGGCGGCCCCGTCGCCTGACCGGGACTACAAATCCCGGCATGCAAGCGGGCGGGCTCCCGGCAGAGCGCCTCGGGAAGCTCGGCTGTCCCCCGCCATAGCGCAGGCCGAGGCCTGGCTCCGCCCGAGGCGGGTGGCGGGCGCCGCCAGCACAGAGCGGCCTCCGCCCGGCTCCTGCCCAAGAGGCGAAGCCATGGCCGTAATAAATCAACACAGAGCGGTGCCTTTTCCGGGTGAGCTGCTCCCACTTAACCAGCAGGTACGGTGGGAAGGGCAGTTCCCAGCAGAGAGAGCACACAGCTCACTCTGAGCGCGGCTGATCCAAACCCATGAAGAGTAGAAGACATGCCAGAGCTGTGCTACCATCCCGCGGGACCCGGGCAGGATAGAAAGTCCCGTGGAGAGGAATCTAATGAAACTCAACAAGGGAAAACGTAGAGTCCTGCACCTAGGGAGGAATAACCCCATTCGCCAGTACAGGTTAGGGGTTAACCTGCTGCTCTGCAGAGCAAAACCTGGGAGTCCTGGCGGTCATCCTCCCCCTCTACTCTGCCTTGGTGAGGCCCCATCTGGAGTAGTGTCCCATTCTGGGCCACCAAGTTCAAGAAGGACAGGGAACTACTGGAGAGAGTCCAGGAGAGGGCTACTAAGATGATCAAAGGAATGGAGCAGCTCTCTTACAAGGAAGGGTTGAGAGACCTGGGTTTGTTTTGCTCAGAGAAGAGAAGACTGAGAGGGAACCTCATCAATACTTACAAAAATATCTAAAAGGTAGATGTCAAGAGGGTGGGGACAGACTCTTCTCAGTGGTGCCCAGTGACAGGACAAGGGGCAAATGATACACTAGAACACAGGAAATTCCATCTCAACATGAGGAAAAACTTACTTACTTTGAGGGTGACAGCACTGGAACAGGCTGCCCAGAGAGGACATAGAGTCTCCTCCTCTGGAGATGTTCAAAACCTGCCCAGATGCGTTCCTGTCCAGCCTGCTCCACGTGAGCCTGCTTTGGCAGGGGGCTTGGACTAGATGATCTCTGAAGGTCCCTTCCAACCTCTACCATTCTGTGATTCTGAACATAATGGCTTTTTATTTTTCTATTTTACATTCTTCAAACTCCAGCTTTTTGAGAACTTTACACCTGTGCACAGTTGAAAAGCTAGCAAGGCACCCAATCTACCATGTAACATTTTACATCCATACTCCCTTTTTTTTTTTTTTTTTTTCCGACAGGCAGAGAGAAGCACCAAGACAGAGGTGAAGGGCAGGACACGGTCTGTTGCTGCACCAGGGTGACAAGATGCATCGCATTTAATGTAACCTCATCTGACAAAAACACAGCTTTTTCCCCTCAGCCAAGTTCAAAGTGAAGCAAGAATAAATCACAGTTCAGGACCTCTGTTTTAGGGATTAAAAGCAAGCTGACTGAACAAGCGCAATGTAGATCTACAGGGGAGAGCAGCTGTACTGTTCAAGACTAATTTAAAACTAACAGGAGTTTCCTTTCTGGCTAAAAAACCAAGCAGTTTGCTTTTATGTTATGAGAGCTCTCTGGCCAAGTCCCAAAGGGCCTTTTGCAACTGTACCACAAAGTCAGCTGGAGCAAGGGAAGTCTATTAGCATGCCAAATTGATCTATATATGGAAGAATATTGCAATATTGTGTACTCCTTAAATACTTAAAGGCCAAATGGAAACAGGACCTCACAGTCTGCTGTGGGTAGGGAATTGTTATTTGGACAAGAATCTCATTAAATAAAAAACAATAAACCAAAACCCAAACAAAAACACAAGATGTCCATTAATCATGTTCATAGACCTCAAAATAACTTTTTGAAAATTTCAGCATACTATTAAGATTTTCACCAGAACTTCAGGTTAGATATAAAGGTTGCGTTTTTTATGAGCCAAAGTAATACAGTGCTCTGTTTTCATCTGTATTTAGAATCCTCCTTATCAAAAGCAGCATCCTCCTTTTAAGGTCCAAAAATACCATTTCCAAGTTAACGCCTCTTCTTGATAATTAATACTGCATGGATACAAATGTGTTTGTATGTTGTTAAGTTACAGAACAGAGGTTTTATTACATAATTTAGCATTGATTTGAAATCGTGCCATTATGAAATCAAGAAGAAAGGCATATAAGGATTTGGGCTATCAAAGATGTCCACTATTTTTGTGAATAGCATTATAGATTAGTTACCACATTTATTTTTATCCATATACTTAATTTGTAGTCTTTTTCCCCTAATAAAATACAGCTCAAATCATATGTGGTACAACTGAAAAAAAAAAAAAAGACTAGCCCCAAGCAATGGCTAATATTGTAAAACCTGTTCTATACATCTAAAACCACCGTAAAGACAGTAATATTAGAATTAATGTCAGAATTTATTCCCATAGTAGAGAGGGGGTTTTAATGTTAAATATTCAAGTGGATAACAGTTCGTGATGTCAGTTATCTTTTCTGAAAAGAAAAACCCAGATACTTTTAACTTCTGAAGAGAGAAAAACTAATTTATTATCATCCCATTTATACAGAAAGTACTAGAACAGGGTATGCATTGAAAATCAAATTATAAAGTGTAAAAACATATAGTTCAGCTGCGCATGGGCATACAATGTTTCCACTGAACAACTGTGGAATTAAGGAAAAGAAAAAAAGAACATGAAAAGTACCATTTGATTGATAGATTTTTCTTTAAACACCATTATGTTGCTAAATAGCTCTTTTTAAGGCGTTCAGCCTAGATCTTGCAAGCTACCAAGCATTATTATCTAACTAGCAAGACACTTCTCTGCACTTCAGTTTGACATCCTAATTACAGCATATGTTAAGCACATATAGTCAAGAATATTGCCAGGCACAAGTATAAGTCTGCAGAACCAGAATACTGGACTTCTTAAACAAAATGAGAAAACCCCACCAAAACCAAATCCCAACTTCTTTCAAACTCTTGCAAATAATTCAACACAACAAATGGCCACAAGGATGTGGGCCAGAACATCCAGTGTCAAAACTTTAACTGAGACTAGTAACTTTTAAGTACTACATTCCAGTTTGATGACCCACCAGAGGGGTACATGCCTTAAAAAAATTGATTCCGTAGCTTCCTTTTAACATTTTTCAGGGTGTTTTATTACAAAACAGAAAAGTTAAAAATTCTAGCATGGAGAAAGCACTGATCAGCAATAAAAATATAGTTATTTACTATAAGCTATATTAAACCAAACCACATCAGATTTTCCTCTAGAATATTGTAAATAGAAGACATAAGATTCAGAAATATTAAGGCCCCAGATGACAACTAAGTAGCTCTGATGCATTAGAAGTATGTGCCAAGAACAGCTCACTCCCTGTGATGTCGAAAGAACAAAGTTAATAGTTACTCCAGAAGTTTCAGATGGGACACAGTTGAGACATCAGAGAAGGTCAATCTTGAATATGATTAGAAACGAAACAATGCATCTTATATGTTCTTTTGCAGTTGCTGACTTAGCCATAAGATAGCAAAAAATCTAACTTCTCCATCAAAATCGAGCCAAGAGTGTATCCCAAACTAACCTTGGGTAATTATAACACTAAGAAACATACCCCTTTGTGAATAATGAGCATGCTAATCAGGTAACCTCCCTAAATGTTTTAAACATGAGCTTAGATGCACATGTATGCATGTGCAGAGGCATGGGGAGCGAGTCATTATTAACTGATCACCTGTATTTTATCATTATAAATATTGGGCAGTTGGGAACATGTGATGTCCCAGCTGCTGTTAAATGCCTGGCACCCAATTCTGGAGAACTGAAATAAAACCAAGTGTCTTGACTCAGTGTGTTGATTGGCTCTTGCACACCAGGTAAAGAACCCTTATTCAGGGACACCACCTGTAGTCTCTAGAATTCTCTTGACTATTGCTATTATGTGTGATTTAAACAGCGCATAATTAGTATGATACGATTTTTTAAATTGTATATTATTAGAATAAAATGAACACGATACTAAAATCAGCACACTACAAAATATATTAAGTTGGATTCACTCTGGCAGATGCGAAAGCTGTTTTAAACAATCCTATCTATTCACTCAGATTAGTTTAGCCTCCAAAATAAAAGTGAGTAATCGTAGGTTTTACTCCCTCCTTATAGAGTGCAAATCATTGCAAATACAAAAATCATAGAATCATATATATATGATTATACAATTATATAATAGAATATTATATAATATAATAGAATATCATATCACAGCTTGGTGTCATCTGCAAACTTGCTGACGGTGCATCTAATCCCTCTTGTCTATATCAGTGATAAAAATAAGTCATAGTTGCTCTCAGATCCTTCTCTGCACTTGACACTGTACGGAACCAGCATAAAGATCATAAAACGTGTCCTGCTCAAATGTAATTCCTTAGCAGTCTTTACACTCTCTTTGCAATCCTCTGGTACCAGTCAAAGTAGGACACAAAGCTGAATTATAATAAAAAGTTAGAAGTGCTAAATACCAATATATGCAATTAAAGTCCCTGCCATGTATTTCTCTAGATTGTTGATAAAGCACAAGTAACATTTAAATATAAAGGGCATTTGCTGAGTTTTAGCCATAGATTAACCCTTCTGTATTATATTAAGCATAAATTCTTCTACGAGTCACTCATTTCTTTTTCAAGATATATCACTCAAACTGAAGCACTGAATAGTTTTCAAAGTTACAGCATACCTTTTCTTCAAAATATTAAAATTAAAGTATTTCAGAGAGAAATACAATATACACAGACATATGCAAAACAGGAAACCACTCCGTTAATCCTTCAAACACTGTAGGAGTGGAAGTGCAGAGTTTTCCTGTCTGCAAAATATGTCTTATCAAGAGATAAATGGGAATACAGCTTTACACACAAAGTGTGGTAAACAGAAACTGGATTTCAACCAGTATTCGTTTGTTTAAGGGCACTAGCTAGCTGTAGAGGTAAAAAAAAAGCAGTGGTAAAAAACCAACCCCCAAAACACTTTATAATGTAATTTCTGCAGTCCATTGATTATGGCTTTCTAGCAAAACCAAGGCCTTTATTAGATATGAAAAACAAAGTCTAAGCAGTAACACCCCCTAGAAAACTCTGGGCTGTGCAAAAACATTGGAACAATGCACCCCTTGCCAAAATTGTTAAACTTTGTAAAAAAATACCAGCATAGCCATCTTACCCAGCTGTCTTAGCAAACAGCAGACCCTGCTGGAAGGTAAATCTCCATGGTTTTGGTGATTAAGTCAGGCAGGTGGAGTTTGTTCTGTTGTTACACAGCCCATTGTTACCAGGCCTCTCTATAAAGAATATGAAAGGAAAGATCTGATAACAGAAAAAAAATAATTATATATATAAAAGACAAGTTTCTTTTAGGGAAGCAATTTATGATATATTTATACCTCATTGCTTAAGTAGGATTTTTAAGAAGTAAAATGCAGAAGTATAACAAGGTAATGACTGGCAAAGAGAAACTGAAGACTAAAAATGACAGAGAAGCAAGCTCTACCTTTATTCTCTTGTCAAAAGAGGTACATGTAGCAGTTAATTCTGAGGTATTTCCAGTCCCTTAAGAAAATCATGACTAAAAAAAACCCAAGCAAATTCAGTAATGCATGAGGGGCATATATGGGGGACACTTTTAATGAACCAAGCTGTAAACAGAAAGAAACAAACACTTTACATGTGCTATAACAAGAGACACCATCTTGAATTTGAACATTACAGTATGTATTAATAATTTTAACCCCATTGCAGTAACAAAACAACTGGGACAATAATTTGTAGAGGTTTGTGGAAAAAAAGGATGGGAGAAAGAGGTATAAAACTAGTTTTCACTAGGCTGGCGTATCAGCGGTTCCTGTGGTGGTTACGAAGATGTGTTTCTGCCTGGTATCTCTTACCCAGCTGCGAATGAAGACAAAGCTCGAAGTTAACAAGCCGACAAGCTCCAGGCCCGCAGCCCAGGTGAACAGCCGGGCCGGGCACCGCAGCCCGCTTCTCACCCAGGACTCCTGCTGCCTTTCCCCTCACAACCCGCCGGCGCAGCCCTACGTCCTCCCTCCACTCGCTCCCTGAAGGATGGACGCTGCCGAACAGCCCGTTACCGGCGTGAGAAATCCCCAGAGCGCCCAGGTCAGCAGGAGCCGCCGGGCGGAGGGGCGGAGCTATGGCGCCTCGGCTGGGGCCGGCCGCGCACGCGCACGCCGCGGCGTCGGGCGGGAAATTCCGTTAGGGGCGCGAGGCGCTGCTGTCTTTCTTTCCCAACAGCTCTCAGGCGAGGCGCTTGTTCGGGGGTCGCTCGCTGAGGCGGCGGCGGCGGCGGGATCGCCTTAGGCTCCACTGGCCGGCTACGGGTGGAGGAGAGCTGGCGAGCAGGTTAGTAGCGCCCCGGTTGTCTTTGAGTTGGGTGGCCGTAGAAAGGGAGGGTTGCAAAGCTAAAAAGCCCTTCTGGGAGTTTAACTGGCCGTAACGACAAGCTCCTCAGAGGAGCTGAAGAATGTTTTTAGTCGTAATAGGTCTCTATAACTTGCTTGTTTCTACTGCTGCTGTCTTGGAACCTGTGTTAGTTAAAATGGTAAATCCTTGTAGAGAGTAGATGCTTTGGTAGGTGAAAAAGTAATTACTTTAAAGAGGTAAAAAAAAATATAAAATATTGAAGCTTGACCTTTTGTCCTCTGTAGTTTAAGTAGTTGGGTTTTTTTTTTTTTGTTGTTGAAAAATCAATGGCAAATCTTCCACTTAAGTCAGCTGAACTAAATTTCTTTTGTTGTACCCTTACTGCCTATAAGTTTTGAAATGCTGAAATGTTTTTTATGCTAAAATTAAAAGTTACTTGGTTTTTCTTAGATTAATATTATCTGTAGATATTTCTACTTTGTCTCTTCTCTGTTTTGAGATTTAAACCAAAAATTAGCCCCTGTTTGCATTTAGAAGACTTGACTAATTTTTTTTTCTGTGTAGCTAAAATACTTAATGCCTATCAGGTTTGTTCTGTGTATCAAAGTAGGCTAGAAAGTACTGTTTGTTTGAAGCTTTGTATCATTCCACTAATGATGCAAAAAGATTCTTAGAAGTCCTATTTTTATTTTTGTTTGATGTTACCGGGAGGTAAATATGTGTATGAATGAGAAGAGAAAGGAAACCTTTTTCATATCTGTCCGGAACTAATTTGATGATAAACACTGTGCTTTAGAATGGTCAGACATCTCTAGGAAGGATGGGGTGTTCTGAACGAGAATGTAGTCAGTGAAGTGCATAAACTTCAAGGCACTACAGCATTGCCATTCAAGATACAGCAAATTGCAAACTTCTATTATGGTTTTTAGAGAAAAGTTTTTTTAATTATAAAGGAATTGGGCATGGGGGAGGAACCTTAGAGCATCACCGGAGTTTTGCCACTGGCTTAGTAAGTATGGAATCAAGCTACTTAAACATTTTTTCTTTTAATTGATATTTATATATCTTTACTTTTTTCCTTACCTGTTTCCTATGTGCACTCAGTTTTCATCTGTAGTACAATTATGGTATGGTGCAGATGGGCCACAATAAGCGCAGTCAGGTACTTTCAGTTTGATAAATGTATGTAATTATTAGTATTATGAAATTCATAAATTGAGTAAGTAATATTTTTATTATGAAGGTAGTAGTTAACTCCGGCTTAAATTTTCTGTCAAATGTTTCCTAAATTAAAGTCATGGCCTGTCTACTGTTAACTTCAAGGATTACAGGGAAGAAGGTGGTAGGAGCTAATAATACCCTCAGAAAATGCCAGTGTGCTATGACAGCTTTCACTAGTGAATTGTTCTTGTTGTTCAGTTGACTCCACAGACATAATTTGTATGGCTAATTATGTTTTCTTTTCTTGTGAAGTACTTTTACTGTCTTATATAACTCATCATTTAAATTACTCTAGGTTAATGACTTATGGATAAATAATCTAGCATCTTTTCTCATTTTATTTGTAAGCCTTCTTATAGTAAATCTTTAAGTTGTATAAGTAGTATTCTTATTCTATTAAAATGTAAAAACACAAGGTAAAAATGTTCAGAATTTGTAGCTGTCTGAAAACATTAAATTACCTGAATTAAAAAACTGCTGTGTCCTGGGCCATCAGCGCTGTCTTCATAGGATCACAGAATGCTTTGGGTTGGAAGAGACCTTAAAGGTCATCTAGTTCTACCCCCCTGCTCTGGGCAGGGACACCTCCTACTAGAGCAGGCTGCTCAAAGCCCCATCCAGCCTGGCCTTGAACACCTCCAGGGATGGGGCATCTACAGCTTCTCTGGGTAACCTGTTCCAGTGTCTCACCACCCTCACAGTAAAGAATTTTTTCCTAATATCTAGTTAAATCTACCCTCTTTCAGTTTAAAGCAGTTACCCCTTGTCCTATCACTACACTCCTTCATAAGGAGTCCCTCCCCATCTCTCCTGTAGGCCCCCTTTAGATATTGGAAGGTCTCCCCAGAGCCTTCTCTTCTTTCAGCCTGTCTTCATAGGAGAGGTGTTCCAGCCCTCTGATCATTGTGGCCATCCGCTGGACTAGATCCAACAGGTCCATGTCCTTCCTGTACTGAGGACTCCAGAGACTGACCTGTGGAATACTCTGAACAAGTTAGTGTCTAATGTTTTCTTACTCTTTAGCAGTATATAATCAAGGCATATGAGCCAGAGACATCTGTTGACTGTGAGGACAACGTGTTCTGATAGCCTTCCAGCTAAGGGAAGAGAAGATGCTCTGGTCCTGAGCACAGTCATTCTTATAAGTTGCAACAAGTTTGAACTTCCCTATGATAATATGATATATGATAATGGAATAGTTAAAATTCCATTACCCTTTTCTGCCTAAGCTTTTCAATTTTACTTTAGTGCTAATCTCAAACTGTTCAGCTTTTACTTATGAGTATTTACAATTGGAAAATTAGCCACTTGTCTAGCTAAAGATCTTTAGAACTTGCTCAAATATAGGCTTTCCCACTGTTTGGCTACGTCTTCATTATTTCTTGTACAAAATTTAGTGAAATAAATTAAGAAAGCACAGTGAAAGGAGAAGAATTTGTGGAGGTTTTTTTGCATGCAGAATAGGTGTTTTATGGGGAGGAAATATTTGTACTCCTTTTTCCCAGAAGTTATTAAGTGGTACTGTGTTAAATAGCTGATTTGGTACTATAAAAAGAATGAGTCATTTTCTGCTGAGATAGTTATGTTAATTAGAGACTGGCTTAATAAGTCTCCAGTTCAGTGATACACACTATAAATGGCTGTATTCTCAAGTCTTCCCTAACCAATAGAAATCTTTTTCGATGGCTTCAATGTTTTAAGTATCTTAGTTGATTCAAGAAAATTGTGACTTCTCAGCTCAGGAAAACAGTGTCATTTTCTCTAGGTCTTCTATAGATAAAATAAGCATTGTCCTACTCCTAAGGGCTAGATCTCTTCCATGAATTAGGAAGGTCCTTTGGTATAATTTTCCACCTCTGTTTTGTACCATTAAATACAGCTGAACCACTCAAGATCTAAGAAAACAGTTTCAAGGCCCTAAGTTGGTAAATGTGAAAAGTAATGTGTAGAGATGTTCCAGTCTGCTCCTTGATGGATCTGTAGCATGCTCCAGAAGGCCAAGAAAGAATTAATTCTTTTTTCATTTCGGAGGAGTAACTGCATGCAGGATAGATTGAGGTGCTCCCCAGGAAAACAGCATTTTTCTGGGGGCTCTTTCTTCCATCTTCTGTGAACCCTGAGAAGAGAGGTAGAGAGAGGTATAGTGTATTAAAGGTAGGTTTCCTGAAAACTCTGAGCTTCGTAAAAGTGGAAGTAAGTGTATCTGTCCAGAGCTTCCTCTAGCAACTAGTTCTGGTAAAAGTGTACAGATTAAAAAGATAAAATTACATGTGTTATAATCTTAATTTTTTGGGCATCTATTTATTTTCTTGAGACATGCATGTACTTACTTCGTGCTATGTGCAGAACTGTTTTACATGTGCTCTTTTTTTCAAATGTGCTTTAGTATGAAAGATAAAAATGTTTCTTTAAATAACCCCCACCACTTTATATTATCTCAATCACTGTTGAATCTGTGCTCAGTTACTGGGGCAAGGTGATTTATATCTAATTTTCAACACCAGTTACATTTTTTATTAGATTGTACTTCATGTTGTAGTCTTTGGTGCCTGTTTAACTCTCCTGACTAATTTTTTGTAAGTAGTCTTTGTTAAAGATAGTGCTGGTTGCCTTTTAGTGAAGATGACCTTTTCTGATGATCTAAGACTTGGTTTTAACTATACAGAAACAATAGAAACATGCAAGCCAATCTTATCCTTTCAACAGACCAAAATCTGACCTGACCTCCCTGCTCCACTCCTGCATTTTTCAAAGCTTTCTGTTCCTTTGGGCTTTCTATTCATTTTACTCTCTTAGAAACCATACCGTTATTTTGCCCACAAATGAGTATGTTGAACTCTTGCAAACCTTTGTCTGATGCTCTCTAACAGACAACTCTTCTTCTGTCCATTTCTCTGGAGAACCTCATGCCAAGCACTACCCTCTCTTAAACAGTGCCTACAGCATTGCTTTTTATAGTGCTCACAGACAGTCATATGCCCTGGCTCACAGTTTCCAACCCTGTTTGCATTGATTCTAAACAGCTGTCACACTTCTTGGAGGAAAGGTTAGCTCTTGCTTGCCAATTGTAGCATTGACAGAATGCATAGACCTTTGCTGTGGAACAGGAAAGCCTTCCAATTCATTTTGTGAATTTTGCTTTTATAACGGTGTTAAGGATGTAGAAATTACAAAGCATGCATCTTGCATGCTATGCCAGTGGAAGTTCTTTCCATTGAAGTTTTACAGCTGTTATTTATTTTGGGGTTAGGTGATACTAAGATGATCCCTAATTAAACAAAATTGTACAACTGATAATTGTGTCATAGTGCTATTGGATTTTAGTATCAACAGGTCTTTCAAATCCATGGTAAGCATTTCTGAATGTCTATAAAGACAACCACAATTGGCAATTTCATCATTGACAGATCTTCTAAGCTTTATGTCTGGATTTTTTGTGGTTTTAAATTCTAATAAGCAAATCCATAAAGTCAAAACCCGAACAGCTAGTGTGTCCTGCCACTGCAGGAATATCAATGAAATGGGAAACCAAATTTGTTGAATGTGTTAGATTGGACTTGTTCTCTGTTGATACAGAGGTTTCCCATGAAATTCAGATTAAGTCAATATGGATGTTATAATCGTTCATCTTTAGAGAGCTTTCAAAGTAAGATAAGCACTTTCTGTCTTTCTCATAATGCATTACGTGCAGTAGTTGATGGTAACAGAGCTGTGGATGTACCTCCCAGACAGACTACCTGTGAAGGTGTGTTTTCTCTGAGTTACATTTTAGGGTGGCTAGACACACTTCATTCCAATCCTGTTAACAGAGTGTGTGATGTATAATTTAGATGGCTTTGTGTAAAGCTATCACATTGAAATCCTGGTTAGTCATTGTTCCAGAGCTTGGGGTGCAGCAGGACATCTTAATAGTTATTCCAAACCCCTCTAATGTTGGGAAAACAGTTACATTATACACAACTGACTGATAGAATATCTTCAGATGTGAATACTGTATATATTTGTGCTTAAAGGTAGTTGGAAATTGATTTTGCATATTTATTATTATGGATATTAACAGACATAAGAACAAGGTGCTAATCATTTAGATAATTTTTTGAGATTTTTTTGACTGTCAAGTCAAAAGTTGAAAAGTTAAAACCGTATTTTTAAAGTGATCAAAGTCATTAAAAAATTCTAGTCAAAAGTAAAATTTAAATACAAAGTAGATTTAAAAATGAAAGCTATATATACTTTCAGATAGACCATATGTATATCTATAGTAGTTGTATGAAAAACAAGTAGTGTCACCAAAGCCATAGGTTCAATTTGAATAAAAGAAGGTGCAGAAATATGGTTGAAGTTTCTGTGATCATGAAGGCAGTTGAAAAAAATGAATGGGAAACTGTTACTTGCCAAATCTCACCATGCTAAAATAAGATGGCACTCAATTAAGATAGTAGGAGGTGAATTTAAAACAGATAAAGCAAAGTGCTGCTTTATGCAGCTGGCATTGAACTCCTGGAATTTACTGGAGATTGTAGAGTCAGGTGGTGTAAGTAAGTTCAAAAAGTAATTGTTGTCATAAACAAAATGATGACTTAAAAGTAAGTGCTCTCTAGCATCCCTAACTCAACATTTGTATGGACTGTGGGAGTATGCTGAGAGAAATTGGCTGGACGTGTGTGTTCTCCCTAAATAGCATTTCCTTTTGCTACATTGAAGCACAGTGCTAGGTGGACTTTTCATCTGACTTAAGACAGGGTTCTTCCATTTTTCTTCCAAAAATATTTTTCTACTAGTACTTGCTGGCAACCTCACAGGAGCTTACAATTGAGATGAAAAAGGAAGAGCACTTTCTTTCTAAATTACTTGCAATTTTTGTGTGTGTTCATTTTTGCTTTTTATAGGCATTCAGAACATCAGTATGCATTTCTTGCCAGTGTATACTAATGAAAATGTCAGATATTTACCATAAAATAAAACTATCTCATGACTGTTGCTTTGACTGCTTTTGAGTGCTTGCCAGAGATTAGACTGTGAGTATAATTTTCTTTTAATAACTTCGTGTTGAGTAGCCCTGCACTCTAGTTTACTCAGATTTGTGCCAGAACAAATAAAATCAAATATGAAATCTAGGTCTTATTTATTTTAGACTTCTGAATGTAAAATAGCTTATGGATATTTTAAAAGAGTATGTTCTCTGTGCTGTTATCAACTATAATCCTCTTTTTTCAGTTTTTTAGTGTATCAGCATTTGTTCCTCAGTGGCATGCGTGTTTTTCTGGAAGTTGTTACTACTTACATCCCGCTTGCGGAAATACAAAATGGAGAGCTCAGAAGTGCCTTTTTTGTGTTTAATATTATCTGAACTTTTTTCAAGTGTTCTTAATTTTCATTAAATCATTAGTGCATTGCATGCTACTTACTATGTTAGCCATGGTCAGTGTTTATTTAATATTGATAGAAATAGCAGAATGCTAATATATTTACACAGGGTGTTTGTAACTCTCAATATTCATTTATGCAGGCCAGAAACTGCTGATATACTGTCATTTTTGAGTCTCCAGGCACAACACAGCTTTATATCTGTGGATATATACCTGTGCATACATGCATACCAAGCAATTGGAATTTTGAATGTTGAAATTTAAAAAAATTTTTTAAATAAATAAAAATGTTCCTTAGAGATGTAATATTTTGTGCAGAAAGGAGTCTTGGATCATTTTTAAAAAAACATTCTGTAACATTACCATGAATTTTTGTTTATGTGCAATTTTACCAACCTAAGTCTCTGAGAAGTGTTCAAGTGATTTCTTTAGAAAAGATAGCATGTTGTCACTCATCTTTAGAACCTCCAACAGATGATTAAAATGTTAAGGTGTAGAATGTGGACAGATATGCCCTCAAGCATAATTGACAATTTAAATGGTTTCCAGTTTGTCTTAGATTGACTGAGAATTTTTTTGTGTGTGGAGACAAGCTGAACCTTTGACCTTTATGCTGGACCAAAAGTATTTGCCAGGTGCCTGATATGACTTATGCTTAATTCACTGAACTCATTCATGTATTTCTTAATCTGTATTTCTTAACCTGTTTGCTATTTTCAGACATTTCACTTCTTTATCTCAGTAAGGATGTGTCCATTCTTGTAAAGAAAAAAATCTTTCTTAAAGGAATTACTCTGTTCTTGCCTTTGGCTAAAGGATGTATTTCAGTTAAAATTGTGAGGAGCCTTGCTATGCCACTCTGCAAAAGAAGCAAGATTGCACCCAAGATTAATATTCCTGTTGACTTCTTTCATAGGCTTTTTCCTAATACCTGTCTGAGAGGTGATTACCTACAGTGCTGATTGGCAGCAAAATTAACTCCAAATGGGCATTATACATGAGGACTGTGGAGCATTCCTTCAAAAGTCTTCAGAACCATCTGCTAGTGAGAACTCCAAGAAAATATGCTTTAGGACTTTATTTCAATTTTCACATCCATCTGTTCTGATCATTAGACACATCTGATCTCCCTGTTGGAGAGGCTGTCTCTTACTGGGAGAGAGATGGGATGGGCAATGCAGCTTTATATAAGTGTTCCAGAATACTGACCCCTCTTCTTCTGTCCTTCCTCAAAATTGAGCAAGACGTGCGTCTTTCAACAGCTAATACAAATAAGCAAGCTGTATTTTAATGAACATGCAGGAGGATATTTATTTTCATTCTAGCAGCACTTTGGAATTAGTGTCTAGCTGTTTAAGGACATCTGATGCTAGCTTTGCTAAGTGGCTGTAAACCCCTACCAGCAGGACTCAACTGCAAGTTTCAAGATGCAGGTTAGACTGTGGTATTGTGCTAGGCTTGCTATTTGGGAGGTGTCATCATCTATTTGTAGGTAAATTGTGACCTAATGAATAGGAAGTATTTTCAGTTTTTGCTGTCAAATACGAGTAGGTGGAAATTTGATCATGAATGGGTTTGTGTTGGATTAATTTTTGTGAGTTTCTGTCAATTCCAGTAGAAATCAGACATACGCTGAATCAAATTGTGTTATAATGGGTTCTCCTATGCGGAACTGCTCGCTTCTCTTACTGAGGTCTCCTTTCCATATGGCTAATTCAGAAAAGCTTATCTGATCCTTATCCTTACATCGTGGCTTATTTCATATAACATTGACTGTAACTGACTTTGTATGGAAGTCAAGATGCTATCTGGAAGTGTGTGTACTGCACAACATTGTGCTTGTGAGAAAATACTTTTTTTTTTTTGTAGCCAAGCATTGTAGCCCCCCTCATTCTGTATCTATCAAGTCACATTATTTATTGTGTTAGATATTTATAGTTTATTTGGACTTCTAATTTGAGTACTTCTGTTTTAACTCTGAATTTACCTTGTGCCTTGACTAGGAGCCTTCTGAAAGGTCTTAGTAATACTTCAGTCCTTGTCATAAAAGTCATTCTGTTACATGACCTCATCCTGTTGCTGAGAATTAGATTTTTCTCTCTGCAATGTTGAGTGCTCTTTGCTTATGTTCCTGAATACAGCATTTTTCTTGCTTTTTAACAAAAATGGAATGGGAGACTTTAATCCTTGTAGTGCTGTATTGCACAAGAATATATTCTCATCTAGGAAAAGCATACTTGCAGCTTAAATGCCAAGGGGACATTATATATGCTCATTTTATTTAGTTAATACTAAATTTGTGTCAAGATTATAATTTTCTTAAAAAGAAAAAGTTAGCTAATGTGATTTGCAACACTACTGAGCTCTTGTCATATCTAAACACTTTTAAATTATCAGACCTAATACTGATTGAGATTTTGTGAGAAGGAAATCCCCTTGAACAAGTAATAGAAAAGTTTTGTATGACTTCTCAAGGTTGTGAACTGTTTTGTGTTATTGTGAGTGAATAAAACAGGAGAAATTCAACACAGCCAGACAATACAGTAGCTTCAGGAGAAAGGACATCGCAAGAATGACTTTCACAAGCAAAGCTCGTATAGTATCGTCTGTCCCTAAAAGGCAAGCTTCTGATCTTCTCAAAGGAGTATTCAACACTTAAAATATGGTCTGCAGAAAGCGAATGAGGGTGATTGCAATAATCCATCTATTCTTCTACTTGCATGTTTCACTAAATCCCTCACAAGTAAATATTTAGGTAAAGAAATATGCCTTTCTTCTGGCATCTTTAAACGGAGACATCTCAAATATGAGTATGCAGTAGGTATATTTATGTACTTAATTTATTCTTTAGACTGTCAACAATAAAGTTCTGTCATTAGTTCCATTAATTTATATGTGCATCGCTCATGTTAAATAAGTTCTATTAGCCTGTAAGGAAGAACCATTAAACAGCTTATTTCTAACCAACTGTTGGAAATGCAGAGAAAGAATTAGAGCTGAGGAATGGATACAGCTTATTTTACTACAAAACTTTCTTGTTCTGCTACTCACTATAGAAGATAATTGTATCAATATGCACATTATTTAATGTCTTTAATATTTCGATATGGAACTTTATTTACCTAAATGATTCTAAGTAGATAAAATGTTTTGATACCTCTTCTGTCATTTTATTCATATTTTATTAAAGAAAGATTGTTTTTTCTGATTTAATATTTCTATCAACTAGAGTGATGTTTGTTTATTTTTTTACTCATTGGAAATTTGTATTTGAATGAGTATCTCAGTGAATGCATTATCCAATATGTTTACACTTTGACATTCAACATCGACTATATGATAATATTTACTTTTAAAATGAAATATTAAAGCTGTTCACAAACGGATGAAAGCATCTATTGTAGTTGAAAACTTGCACTATAGTTCTGACAAATTCTATATACCCATTTCTTTTAAGGATCTCAAAATAAAACTATCAGCATTGCTTGCACAGTGCTGAGCTGAATGGCTTTTTAAAGGTGCACAGAGCCAAAACAAGGGCTAGGAAGAAATTGTTTCAGAAGAGTTTCCAAATGAACAGATATGTTTTGTTTCCCGCACATGGGTCTCGTAAGATTCCACGTGTCTTCATGTCTGCTCAAACCATAACATATATATGAGCTGTAACTCAAATCCAGTTCCATTCACAGCTGAGAGAGTATTATTCAAGGGGTCTCTGATTTTTGGTCTTAGATTAGGCTCAAAATTTTGCTCGATAATTGGAGTTGCTTTCATTAACATTGTTTAATACATATCTGTAGAACAGCATTTAACTAAACTATTTTTCCTTTCCTATATCATTCTAAAACTTGAAACTTCAAAACTAGAGCCCTAACAGGCCCTCCTAATAACTCATCTTCTTAAGTTTTAGGAAAATAACCATATATATATACACATATATTTAATGTATATCTCTGTTATGGATGCCCTGAAAGTCTTCAGTCAGGTTGGATGAGGCTTTGAGCAACCTGTTCTAGTGGAAGGTGGCCCTGTCCGTGGCAGGTCGGGGTGGAATTAGATGACCCTTCCAACTCTAACCTTCCTATGATTCTATTCGCGCCCACCCCAAACCCTGATCATGACTATAGCGTCTTTGATTTCAATCAAAGGAAAACTAAAGGTGCTGTAAAGCACTGTATTTTTAATGCATTTACACTGTCTGGCCACTAGATGTCACACACCTATCTGTGAACGTGTAACACAGTTTAACACCATTGATTTGGGTTTTTTTTAAACCTCTTTGTAAAGATTTTTTTTCTCCCCCGCCCCGCCCCCGAACTCTAATATTGTCTTTAGAGCAGTGTTTATTTCTTAATGTCAAATATTTCTGTCTTCAGCTGCCTTTATCGTTTGCTCTCCGTTTGCTAACTTAGTAGTCAAAACATTTCTGTTTTGTGACAGCCGGTCATTCAGACTTTCTTCACAGCTTTACTATTTTGCTTTCTCTTTTAAGTAATGGCATTTCCCTTTTGTTGTTTTTGTAGGTGTTTATTTTTTGTGAGGATATAGAAAATATACATTTTTTAAAATTCTGGAAGTACCTTGATTATTCCCACCCCACCCCCTTAATTGTGGCAAATCTCGGAAAGTGCTGTCACCTAATATTCCTGCCAGGAACTGTGTTCTTCAGAGGTGTTTCACTAGTCTTGAGCCCAGGATTCTCTTGCTGGACGCACAATTTATTTCTAAACATTTACTATTATAAAAAAAGTTTGGATCCATCTCCCCTAGTGATTCTTTTCAACTGACAGTTTATTTTCTCATCTCTTGAAATGGTAGTATGTTTCATACTTGGTACTTTAATATATAACTCTTGTGTTTGATGGGAGGAGTTTTTTGGTTTGGTTTGGTTTTTTTTCCCTTTCTTTCCTTATCTTGCATAATAGATGAACTTTTTCCTTCCTTATTTCAAAATCTTTTTTTTTCTGTCTTTACATTCTTCCTCCAAATAACTTGACATGTTCTCTTCCTGAAAGAAAACTAGGCTATGCCTACCAAACTAGCAGAAAGTGTAGGTTTGGGAAAGTGGTGAAAATGAGTGTATGTTACACAAAATTGACTTGCTAGAACTATCCTTATAGACTGTTGGTCCGCTTAGCCCACATTATCCCTTCTCTGTTAAGTCAATAGCAAATGTCCAGCAAAGAGTACATAAGTAATGCCATCATGTAGAAGTACTTCTCTAAGATGTTCTCCCAGCCTCCAACAGTTTGTGGCTGTAAGGCCTTTCTTTACAAGCAAAAGTCTTGGCAATTTGTTCTTTTCTTCCCCAGAAATTGTTCACTTGCTTTTGGACCCACATAAACTTTGACGTGATGTGGTAAGGAGTTCTTCAGTGTAACTATATATTCTATGAAGTATCTTATGTTAGAGGCTACAGTGCACAAAAGTTGTTTGATGGCACTTAGTTCCCATGCTAAAAAAGATGGTGGAAATCATTCCCTATTCACTTTCTCTATGCTAGTCAGGATTTAGTAGATATCCATTTTACGAGCTTGTCAGCCATCCCATTTCTAAGCTAGAGTTCTACCTTATCTAGTAGTACTTGAAATCTATACCTCGATTCCTTCTTGCCTCTCTCTTTTTTTTTTTTTGTTCTATGTTGTTCTTATGATTGTGAAATCAAAATGCATGCAGCCTGTAAGAGTATTGTGCAATCACATGGTGGCATGGTGATGTTTTTCTCTCTTCCATCTTTAATAATTCCTAATGCCTGATTTACTTATTTGTTTGCTATCGAGTAGTGAACCAATGTTTTCACAGAGCTGTCATAACCTTGAGGTCACATTAAAGTGTCGATTTTAAATTTGTCATGTTTGTGAAGTTTTTATTTTTTTTCACGCATTCATAATTTCTTCGTTTTAATTTATGCTGGATTTCATCTGCCATTCATCTGTTTAGTCAGGACTAGAAAATTGTTCGGGTTTAACTTCCTTGGTCCTATGCCTTTCATCATTCTGTAACAAATTAGTGTCATCGTTGGAGGATACTTAGAAATTAATCTCAGTGTTTACTCCATTTTCCAGGTAATTTATGAACATGTTGCACAGCAAAGGCCAAGCACAGACCGTTTTGGGATTTCCTTAGTTAATGACATTACTGAAAAAACACACCAAATATCTTTTCACCCAATTTTTTTTTTGGTCATTGTCTTAGTCGTTTGAGGACTTGTATTCCATGGCATTCTTACTTGTTATGATAGTTTATGGTAGGGAAATGAGTGTCTTTCAGAAATCCAAGATTGTATTAACCTGGTTTTTTTTAAAGTCCAGATACTTGCAGACTTCTTCAGAGAATTTGAGTAATAATAAATAATAATGCTTCCGTCTATATTAATTCTCTACAGTAAACTGTGATTTGGCATTCCCATCAGCTGATGGATCTTTGAATTACAGTGGCTTATTTGAGGAGTAGTGATTTTTTTTCAAAACAGCAACTCATCAGCACTGCATGTATCTGTTTTGTCCATGCTAGCACCACACATTCCAGCACTGTATCCTAGAACTTCTCTGGTATGGCCTTTACACTATGATTATGGATGTTTCCTCAGCCATGGCATTATCTATCCTAGATAAAAAACTCTAGTTTTAAGGAAAAGCAAGTGAATAGGAAGATTATTCTTTGGTACAAGTTCTTTCGAAAGAAAAAAAAAAATGGCACTATGATGTTATGCTGTATGCTGCCACCCTGTGGTCTTGAAATTTCAGTCTTCCACACAATGGAAAATCTGCAATCAGGAAATAATCTAAGTAAACAAAGAAACCCTTTGTCCTGTAGATAGTTAGGTGGGGTTGCTCTTGTTATTGTTTTGGGTTTTTTTGTTTGTTTGTATGTTTTGTTTGTTTGTTTTTAGGAAGCTTGCTTGATGTCTGTGTTCTTGAGCTATTTTTTTTCTGTTTTTTATATGAATAGTTCACCTATTTAGTTCCTGAAGGCTTATTCAGCATCAACATTTCCCCAAAGCTTTAAAAATGTTGAACTTCAAAAGATATGTATTCATTAGTACATACACTGCTCTTTTTGAGTGTAGTGCTAATAGAATAGATAGTTTGTCTATCCTTAAAATGACATGTTGGATGCTTTTATTGGGGTAACATTAGCCTATTTCCCTGGAAAACCTTTTGAGGTGTTCCAAAGATTTTCTACATGCTTAACTGATGCGTGTTCACTGGTAACTCTGACTAAAATTCCTATCTTGAACTGGGGTTATTCCAGGTATTGTTACCTTAATCAAATGCACAAATGAAAATACGTAGAATAGCTATAACAGAGTGAAGGTCCTTTCTTCAGTGGTCGGTACTTTAATTAGTAATTTTGCTTAAATGTTATACTTTGTGTTTTGCTTTATACTCTTTCATATGCTTATCTAGAGAACAACCCACACCTCCTTATATTCTGTGCAGTTTTCTGTCTGTACTAATGTAAAAATGTAGTGAGGTCCTTGAAGAAATTTAGTTTCCTTGTTAATAACGGTGCTTCTTTAAGAATTATAACCATATACACAAACTTTCTTTTGTATCAAAATTCACTTTGCTCAAGTTAACACCATAATTGAGGATAATTAACTAAGTATGTGACCAATTCACTCAGGTGACAGTGAAGTCATGTTTCCCAAGTCATGTTTTATGAATGCTTTTAAGAACAGTGCCACTGGAGGAGGAATTCTTGTTCTTCCCTTTGACTGCTTGCCCTAACCCCCAACCTGCTTTTCCTTGCTCCAGCATTTGATCAATGATAAATTAAAAAAAAAGATTGAAATTAAACTGGCAAAAAGTGAGTTTTCAGCTGGTTATGCCAGTTTACAATAAACTAATATTTGGAAATAGGATTTAAGATAAATGCCAGTTTCAAATGCGTATGTTAGTGGCCCTGAGATTTGTTAACTATTTTGTAGCTTATCAGAGGCTGCTAATTCCACAGACAAGAGTACACAGAGGTAACTCTTAACAGTAAATTTTCTTCATCATACTCAAGAGTCTTTATTCTCCTTATGACCTAGTCTTTCCAGTTTCAAAACTTTTTTTAAGGTGCTGATGTATTTCTTGTAATTCACTGTAGCAGGAATGTGGTAGTTCATTAAGAGTTCCACCCTAAAGAGTGGTATGGAGCAGAAGACAAATTTATTTTTGTTTCGGGCATCTGAGGGGACAGGTTTTGGAAAACACCCAAGTTTACCCTGATACTACTGCTTTAGGAATGTTTTAATGAAACTTACATTAATGTCCTACAACTGTGGATCTCGTCCAGCGTGATTAAACTTTGTTCCAATCAAGGTAAGCATCATGTTGAATAGAAACTTAAGTTACCACACAATCCAAAAATTGTAAGTATAAGCATACATATTTCTGAAGTAGTCTTTTCACTTCATATAAACAGTGCTTGGTCTCTTCAGAGGCAAGTCTAGGTATGTGAGTATAGCAAAATCCAGGAACACTATGAATGTGTTGAAGATTATCTTTGTTTTCAGCTGTGAAAGTACACTTAAGTTTAGAGAAACCTGAAGCCAAAAGCTTACAGGTGTTTACTTTCTTTTCTTCTCAAAGATGGAAAGCGTGATCCCCAAACCAGTCTGCTCTGATCCTTCATGGAAGATTTTTAGATCAAGTTACTAAGATTCAGTTCAGTGCTCTTCTATCCCTACAGAGAATTTCACATAGGCTTTTTTAAAGCTGCAAAACCAGATATCTCAAAAGGACATGAGATATCAACAGAAGCAAAAAGGAGATTTTTGAAACCATAGTTCTCTTATTTTTATATGTCTGTTCAAGCAGATTACAAGAATACTGCATCCAGTTCTGGGCCCCCCAATGCAAGAGGGACAGGGAACTGTTGGAGAGAGTCCAGCATAGGGCAATGAAGATGATTAAGGGATTGGAGCACCTCCCTTACGAGGGAAGGCTCAAGGAGCTGGGATTCTAGCCTGGACAAGCAAAGGGTGAGGGGAGACCTTATTTATGTTTACAAGTATCTAAAGGGTAGGTTGAAGGATGATGGAGTGAGACTGTTTTTCCAGCAATAGGAAAAGGGGCAATGGGCTCAAGCTGGAAAATAGGAAGTTCCATTCAAATATAAGGAAAAATTTCTTTATGGTGAGGGTGACAGAGCCCTGGAACAGGCTGCCCAGGGAGGTCGTAGAATCCCCTTTGCTGGAGATCTTCAAGACCCGCCTGGATGCAGTCCTGAGTGATGTGCTCTGGGCGTCCCTGCTTTAGCAGTGGAGTTGGACTAGGTGATCTCTAGAGGTCCCTTCCAACTCTGACAATTCCATGATTCTGTTATTTTATTAATATGTTACATTGAAGATGTTATGCTTAATAAACAATAATATTGGGACTTGTATGACATTTAGAAATAATTACCAAAAAAGTTAATTTTAAACCATATTCTGTTTTGCATTTAAAACTTTTCAGATTCAAAATCACCAGTTTTCATAAGTAATGTCTTATTAACTCCAGAAATTATAGGAAAATAGTCTGCATTTTATCTTACATAATGTCATACCATGCAAGTCCCCTTACCTGCTAAAACTTTGTAGTTACTCAGAGGCCTAGTGCTCCCTGAACAATTACACAATGTGAGTTCAACAGTGTTTGCAGTGGAAGATAGAGAATTACTCTGGATTTTCTATGGATGCCCAGAGAGTAGTTCAATTTGGTTTGATGATGTTTTCAAGTAATGGCTTCTAAACATGTTCAGTATTTGTGAAAGTTTCACTTCTTGATTTATACTGTCAACTTCCACACAATATCAAACCTTTGTCATCTGGAGGTTGATACTATAAATAGGCAGCTGGGCTCAGTGATTGCTACTAGGCTGGGAACAAAGTTCAGGTGAGCCAAAGTTGAAACAGAAAGAAATTAGAAGTAGCACAGAATCTTAAAAAAATCTAAGCATAAAAACCAACATGGTTAGGAATCAGAATTGGAATGAGCCACAGAATCAAGGTGTGTACTACATTGAAGGACAGAATAAAAGTTTGAAGAAGCAGCAAGCTAGCAGGCAGACTTGTTAGGAGTGGGAAGCAGAATTAAGCAGGTGTTAGCTGGGTTTGAGAAACAAGCTGTAGAACGTAGTTGCAACCAATCACAAATAACTGAGGGCTCACTTGGGTGGCATCTCTCTGTGTGATAAAGCCAACATTCATACGCACAAGCCAGTCCTAAACTGTTCAAACTGTTCAGACTTATTAGGCCTTGCTGAGAAAATTCCTCTCCTTTCAGCAGAACTCCAGATGAAAAGGTGCCATCAGCAATATGACATTTTGTTGCTGTTGTTACTCTCCTGATTGTTTTGCTTGTACTTGCTTCAGTGGTAGATTCTCCAAGGTGTTTGCCTTTAAAGGGGGTAAAAACAAACAAACAAATGTGGAAGTTACAACCTCTTTGTAGAGCAAGATAATTCAGTTACCTCCCTCTCTGCCTTTGTTCCAGAAATTCTTGGTCCTATTATTTAAAAATAAATAATATAGCAATACCCCTTTGACATAGCACCTGATAGCTTTGTCAGGAAACTGGAACTACTGGAAAACACTTTTACTTGAAGCAGAGCCTGCAAGATAGTGATGGAAACATTCTTTTTTAATAGTAGCTGTAAGAAAACAATGTGGAGAATTTCAATTTTATATTAATATAATCATTTAGTGGTCATCTAGGCACACCAGGAGGTGTACAAGATGATCCACTGGCATGTGGAGAAACCAGTATTATAACTAGTAGTTATAAAATCTGTAAGGAAGCTTTAAAATCTGCAAAAATTGGTTAGTAGTTTTTGATGTGTTAGACATAGTTCAGGCTTATATGGTCACATATGAATGTTATTTAACAAGTGACATGTAAAATAGTTTGTGTGGTTATGCCCAACAGCATAATTCAGTTAACCCTTAAACTGTATGTCTCCATTTAATTAAATTTGTTATTTCTTTAAATCGGTAACAAAATATTTTTCTAGTATCTAGTGATCAAGATCTACCAACTTATTGGGAAAATAAATACCAAAGTCACTATTTCATTGCAAAGAATGTGAAAACAAACAGGCAGAGCAATGCATGTTCATTGCTGCTGCTGTGGACTTCCAAAGGAGCTGCTGCAGTGCAATCCATTGGTATGAAAAGTAGGAGCTTACCATGTATGGTTAAATATAAATGATTTGCTGCGGTTGGTATGCTTCAGGGCTCCATAGTTTGTCACGGTTCTTATGCAAAATCATGAGCTCTAACCATGTTCAATACATGCATCACAGATTTTGGAGGGGGGGCTTATTTTTTAAACAGTAAACATCCATTTAACATATATGAAAACAGATTGTCTACATGTTGCCTTTTTTGTTTGTTTTGTGGTTGTGTTTTTAAAAAAACACCTATATATATATTTATGCATACTTTTCCTGTTTGGAGTCAAATCAATGCCTTTAGACACCTAAACAGGTGGATAAATTTCCAAAAGAGCAAAACATTGAGTACCAAGCTCTCTTAAAAGTCAGGTCACAAGTACTGTAATGTGTCCCAGGACATACAAGGCACATCTGAAAGTCTCATATCACATATAGGTGAGTAATTCTTTGAAAAAAGCTGCCTGAGTAGTTTTGGAATTTCAGAGAAATATTTGGAAACTCAGAGATATTCGGTCTGAAGTTCCTTTTAACTTTACTGGTAAATACTAGTATTAGTAACTTTTTCAGATGTCATAATATTAGTTTCTACAAGTAATAAAATTTTAAAAATTTATGAATTTACCAACAATTGCAACACAATGAGATGTATCTGTTACCAAAAATATGGAACTTCTAAAGTACTAGTAGATAGTCGGTTATTCAGCTCTAAGAACTGGTTATGCTTTTGTCCTTTAACTATAATTTTGTGATAGTAAAAGCCTTCTGATTTCCAGCCTGAAGTGATTTCTGATAGATTTATAATTATTTTCTTGGGGCTTATGTTGTCTTTATGTTTTAACAGCTATGTTCTTTCTTGGTGTTGCCATTCAATATGTATTTATTAGCAAACAGTAATCTCTACTTGCACCATAAATTGGCATTGCTACACTTACCTCAGCTTTAGGCCTTATTTTCTGTGTGCCAGCGTAGCCTTACATGCTCAGAAAATAAACCCCATTAGGAAATTGATGTTTGAAAGATTTTTAATGACTAATTAGTTCTTTGACCCAGTTCACTGCATAGCTACGTGAGCATTTGGGTTGGTATAAAGGTGCAGGTAATGCTGAGGCAGAAACAAACAATGGTAGAACTGGAAAAAATAAGGAAAAAATGTGGTGTGACATCACTTTATGCAGGCATAAGTTCTTGGTTCTTGTGAAGCAGGGGATTTTCCGTTCTCTGATCATCCTAGTAACATTTCTCTGCTCATGTCCCAGTTTAAATCAATTTTTCTTTAATATAAGTTGCCAGAATTCTGTATAGCTGTATGCAGAGGGCTCATTAGTGCAATGTAAAATAGCATAAAGACTTCTCTTACTCAACTGAAATGATCTTTTCTGATTTAAGGTCATGTTTGCCTTGTAGGGTTGCATCACATTGGTGGCTCAGTTGTCCTGAGATTGACTAATTTGTTATGATCTTCATTTCCCTAATAGGTTCTCAGTGTATTAGTTTTTGAGGAACTGTCACAGAACTAGATTTAGGCATAAATAGTTGTGTATGGTGACAGGCTGATGTGTCTGCGAAATCATCATGGTACAGAATTGCTCCCATAGCTCATCCTTTTTTAGCAGCTCAGGGTGCCAAGATCGTGCAAGCATTAGCAGCAGCCACAGGAAATTATGCTGGTTGTGTACTCAGCCCCTTCTGCCCACACCTCGTCCCCAGGCCTGTCAACTCCACTGCCAGAGAGGATAACAAAATAGAAAGCAACTCACTTGAGAATGGGTAAGTAGAAGATGAATTTAAGGGCTTAAAACTGGCCTCTACTTCTAGCAGGGCTGGGTGCTTTTTAAGTTTTGTAGCCACATATTACTGGGACTTTTGAAGTTTTAGTCAGTTGTGGCTTTTCTCCCTCTTCA
Organism: Gallinago undulata; assembly: GCA_026546715.1. Lineage (NCBI taxonomy): Eukaryota > Metazoa > Chordata > Aves > Charadriiformes > Scolopacidae > Gallinago > Gallinago undulata. Next base: position 39,689,183 of record JAOTQQ010000012.1, read on the forward strand.
TTTCTCTATATTGGAGATGATCTATAGTTGTGGGAGGATTTGGCCATTGACAGAGGCAAACACAGAAAGACACTGGGATCTTGACTGTCTGATGCTGGGACTGGAAGTTGTTGTGACCTGGAATGAGCCTGTCTCAGCTCTCTGCTGGGGCAGGCAGTGCTCCGTTGTCACCCTGGGGCAGGGGTGTTTTTGCAGAAGACAGTAGGACTGTGGCCATCTGTTATTGGTGGTAGGGATGTTGCTTAGCTCAGCAACACAAACTTCTCAGGGAAGATGTTCCTGTCCTGGTTCTTCTGTCATCACCATGAAATATAGTTTTGATGCCTGTTCATGCTGAGAAAATAAGTAATTTTATCCTCTCCTTGAAGGCATCAAAATCCAATTTGGTATACACCGCTAAGAAGCCTTGAGCGCTGAGCTTGTGTCCCAACCTCATACTTTGTATTATTAAATGTCATGACACTTCTATTACTCTAGTCCCCGAGTCACCCAGTTTTTCCTTTATCATAGTTCAGTTCTTTGTATTGACACATGGTTAGGAGGCATTGACATCACTCCTACTTTTTATGCCAGGCAGTTTTAAAAATACTTAAGAAGATTGTTCCCAAAGATGATCTTTGAGGAGCTCCACTACTAACCTCACTCTAGGGCAGAGGTCTAGCCCACAGGAATTGACATCTCCTCCATAGCCACTTCCTTGCTGCTTACAATTGTAGCATTAATACCCATTTTATGTAAAATGTCTTTGTTAAGTATTGCAGAGGTCTGGATAAACCCTATCCTGCTTCTAATTTGTACATAAAGTTTGTTCTTTGATAGAAGACAGCCAATCATTCCAACAGGATCACTTTGGTAGGCCTGTCATTTTATCTCATTTTTTGTTTACCCTCATGTATTTAATGATTTATTTTCTTCAGAAGTTGTTTTAGATCCTTTATACTCTAAGATCAGAGTAATGTGTTGAGGTGTGTAGATTGTTTTCCTATACTGTTCGCTGACAAAGAAATGGTATAGTAATAGAGAAGTAGGACAACATTAGCTAATGGCATAAGTTAGACTGCTTCTCTTATATTTTCAGTTATGGCTGTTATATTTCAAAATGGAAAAATTATTGAAGAAGTGTTCAGAAATAGCTATAAGAATGTTTGTGGCTTCTTGTAATGTGAGTTATAATGAGAGGCTTAGAAAGCCCAATCTGTTCGATATGTTTGAGCAAGAATTCGGATGTAATTTGATCAGAGTCCACAAATAGGTGCAGGAAAATGAGATTTCTAGTATTTGATGGCCTTAAAACAGTGAATATAAAAAGGTCCAGAAGCTTGAAACTGAAGGTAGACAAATTCAGACTAATAAGGCACATATCTTTTAACAATGAGGGTAACTAACACATGATTTAGGTTGTCATTATTTGGGATCTTTACAAAGACATTTAGTTTTGATTTAATAGCACAACATGCTTTGGCCACTATAAAAGTGTGGTCATGCTAATTTAGTTATAGTCACTTTTGGCCTTGATATTTTTCTACTTCTCTGTTAAAACTCTGTAATATAAAACAAGTCCCTCCAAAAAGCAAAAGAAAGGAAATGAATTAATCTCTATTTTTTATTTGCCACATACAATGCACATATTTTCATTTTCTATACTAGGAGGAAAAGACCTTACAAAATGAAATCTGCTTGCCCTCCTGTCTTGATAATCTGCAAAACATGGTATTTTATAATCATAAACTGTTGGAAACACTATCTTATTTTTATAATATAGAAAAGTTTAACATTTAGTCAAGATTATTTGAGCTTGAATTAATTCTTAGTCAGTCTTTTTCAAATGAGCATTGCTTTCTTTGTGTTGAGAACTATAAAAATAAAATAACATTTGTAAAAATACCGGTAGCCGCATATGGAGACAAAATGTTGCGTTTCTGTTGTATGTGGGAATCCAGTTGTAGACTATACAGCAAAGTATTTGGTTTATTTTTAAGCCATGTTTTATGGAGATGGACAAAAATTTACTGAGAAGTATGGGCAGACACAGAGAATAGCAGTGGTGCTGATTTTATCAGCCACATGAAGTGCAGGAGTAGATGGGCCAGTGCTTAAACTTACTCCGGTGTGGGAATCTCTGGAGCTTTCTTAATAAAAAAATTAGAAGTTCTATGCTTTATACTTACTATTCAGTGTAAAAAAAAAAATAAAAATTATTTAACCCTCCTTCGATCTCCAGATTTAATTAGTGAATAATTAAGGAGGAATTTTTTATTAAACTATTAGAAGGAATAGGAAATAAAAATGAGTAATCTTAAAACTATTGCATTTTAAAATATTAAAATCTATCACTTTCTTCTTCTGTTTTCCCCTGTTATAATAGTTGCTTGTGTGTTATTTGAACAATGTAAAACATCACTACTTGAGGAATAAAAAGCATGAATGGAGACATAAACATCTATTTATTTTTTTAATTTAAGAATATTCTAACTTTAAAAGCGCTGAACTACTGATTGTGGTAACAGTCCTTGACATTGTGTAAAACCTAAGTCAGAGGACTGAATTACCTTCTTAGAGGTATCTTAAACTAGATAAGGGAATTTGAAATGTATGAGCAGTCTTTGACAGATAGATTAATGGATCGTCATCTAGTACACTTTTAATACCAAATTTGTTAAATCAGTGCTCTCTTTTGAGACAAATTGACAATGTCACTAGCAGAAATTGGCAACTGATGCAATGTCATGAATCTGATAAAAAATCTTGAGGATCTAAAGACAGGAAATCAACTGTTTCTTATAGAACTGTGTAAAGAGAATACAATGTTCTTAGGCGTTCAACAACTAGACTGACTTTTTGCTTGACACCTAGTTTAAGAGCATAAAAATGTTAGAGAATTTTACTGGAGAAGCCTTTGTCTTTTAAGTAATGAAAGCATAAATGGGTACTCTAGTTCTTAATCTTTGCCTGGAATTCTGTGATACATTTATCTAGAGTATTTATGGTCCAGAATACTTGAGATTATTTATTTAATTATAACTGGGGTTATACTTATTTTAGAAATGTCATGAGACTAAACATAATAGTATACCATTACATAATTTCTATTCTGTAAGGGCAAAATTCAAATCAGAAAGTACAAAGTTCATCTGGATTTGTCAATTAGAGCAGATGTCCAGAATGAATGTGGCATTTTAGTCATTAAAAAGGAGATTTACAAAGTGTTAGGTTTTTAGTTGCACTGGAAAGAGCAATGAGAAACATTACCTTCAGCATTAAAGTAAATTTCTAAGTGAGCTCTTCTGTATAATTTACATTATATAATAATATTTTAAAGTTGTAATATTGTTGCTATTCGATTCCCAGCAGTTTTTATGTGTCACGTTAAATCATGCAAAATTGGTGTTTTTACAATGATCCACTAGAGGATACAGATACTATCTGTTCTATTTTTAAATAGCAAATTTGCTTAGTAACATATTGTATTGCTTCAGCAGGTTTTCAATGCACCATTTTGCCCTATAGAAAAAAGCAGGGAAAATCTACAGCAGCTAGAACTAAAGCAGCATGTTCATTGATCTGAAGTATTTGTCAGCAGAGATGTTTTAAAAATAATTGGCATATTATACTTATTAAATAAGCGTTCTTGTTAAAAAAAACATAAATTATCAGAACAAATCTCAAGCCAAACATGGAATTCACTGTAGTATTTTTTTGCAGCTCTTAATTAAAAATGCTTGTTCTTTGCAGAACATCGCTTTATAAAATCACTTATTAAACAGAAGTGCAGGACTTTACATGCTACTGCTTAGGCAGTCAGTCCTTGTTTATTTGAACTTAAAAAGTTCAAATCTTCTGTGGGGGAAAAAAAGTGTTAAAAAGGCATAAAATTAGTATCACCTTAACAATAAATTACATTTACACATGGAAAGCATTTAAATTACTATTTCTTCAAGCTACATGTGAGCACAAAACTAAGGTTGAATACATTGTGACCAGCAAGTAAGAGGTTTGCAAATAGACTATGCTCACAATGAAACCTAATAGAAAAATATTGTGGGACTAAGAGAGAGAATCAGATAAATTATAATGAGATGTACTTCACACTCTTACAACTATATAATTGTTAGTATTATATGGAGGGAAAGTATTAATTATTGTTATAATTAACATTATATAATTATATAATTAACATTAGCATGACTGAAGACTTGCAATAAACTGAAATGGAGAACAGTAAAGCATTTTCATTTGATCACATTTCTAAGTAGCAACTTCAGGACTTCTTGTTCTTCTAGGCATTTGAAAAACAAGAAAGGGGGACAACTGATTTTCTCTTGTGAGTGACTACAATTGCCCAAAGACATTTTTGACAAGGTGGATAGGATCTGAAATGCATGAGATTTGGGGAATGAGAAAGGCTCGAGGAAGGAGAAAGACCATTACTCTGATGTATAAGAAAAAGGGATGAGACAAAATGGAATTATGAGTGGTTTTTTTCCTGTTGTTGTTGGGTTTTGTTTGTTTGGTTTCATTTTTTTTTTAATCACAGACTTCCTGAGAACTATATATAATATTTATGGAAAGGTAGGTAGAAGCCAGAGACCATAGTATTTTCTTTGTTTGTTTGTTATAGGGCTTACTTTATGGTCCCAGAAACAGTTCATAAGACAAATCTTAGCTGTGCAGAGTGGTTCAAGATTTGATGTTGTCAGGAACTCCTTAAGCTGACTTCAATGCACATGCTGACAAATCAAGAAGTAGCTTTATATTTTCAGCATTAGCACAAGCAGCACTTGAAAAATTTACTTCTTGTTTGGTTGATTTCTGTTCCTGAACTGATTGTGAATGTTAGAAAGTCTTAATAAATAATAGTAAATTTTTATGATATGTATTAAGAGCATCAAAAAGCCTACTCCATGGGACACCATAGAAATACACACAAAAGTAATCCCTTCCAAATATTTCAAAATGTGTATAAATAGAGCTGACATAATCAAAAGGATGATGGAGAATCAAAGAAATGAGATGTTACCCAGTATTTTAGAACAGATCAGTGGCAAAGTCAGAGGTAAGATGGACAGTAGCAGATTGTCTTAACCAAATGACCACAGTGTACTTTCTTTATAATATCACGAAACTTTAAGCAATTCTAAGGAATAGTGGTGATGAAGAGCAGAATATATTAAATTGCTTTTGTTTCCTTTGGCAATACGTCTAATCTTTTGATCAAGAGTCCGTTAACTTTACATTAATTACACTTAATATTAATTTACTTTCCCTTGTTGGTATTTATAGACCACCAGTCACCTTCTTCCATCCCATCCCCCTGACTATGTTTCAGCCAATGTCTCAAAGCTATGGGTCTTAGCAAAATTCTCACATCCTGACTTCTTACGCATCTGTGCTTGGTGTAGCATCTCATTTATTTTTTTAATTGGAAAAACTTCTGTAATTATAAACAGAAATGTAGATTGAAGTAAATTCTTTTGGCCAAATTTATTAAGTATTAGAGCTAGTTGTCACTCAATTTCCAGAATTTATTTTTACTCTCTTAGGGAGAACCAACTCATACAAACAGATATGGACTTGGACAAAAGAGAAAGTTTTGGAGTAGGCTTTTGTTAATGTTTTTATGTAATCTATTAAACTGTATAAAATAACTCCCCGTTACTTGGTAACACTGTGACTACCATGCAGAATAATTTACTAAGTTATTTCTGTATTCTTCAGGTAATCATTATGTATCCATGGTTCATATGGATACAAGTGTGCCTTTACCCTATTTTAGCGAGGAGAGAGTAAGGACAAATAGAAACCCTGTTCTGGGATATAACCACTATTTCTCAGTAGTAAATTCACAATGCTGTTGAAAGGAAGCAACTCCCCTTGGTTGCAAGATCCCTATAACAAAGAATTGACAGAGAAGACAATTATAAGGTAATAGTTAAAAGTCTTAAGGATCCCTAAAGAGTAAACATAAAATTATTTTATTCAGAAGTTAGAAACGGTCTTAGGTAAAAATTTGTTTTCCCAAATTCACATCTGTTCACCTTGCTAAATAACTTATTGTTACTTCTAATGAGTTGGATTTTCATTGTGATTTTTATCAGACTTTAAATTTTGGTCAAACTATGTAAATGAAAACAATAGCAGATGCAGTTCTTGCTGGGTAACTGCATAGACCATTTATACCTTGAAATGTCTCATTTATCAGTGAAATTAAGTACTTAAAGACCTATATAACTTATATTAGTTTGCAAGATATCTAGCCAACAGTTTTGCCTCATTGCTCATAGGCAGAAAAGCTGTTTTTCAGAATGTGGAACTGTGAAATCATTGCCCTGTTAATAAACTGAAGCAGAATAAGCTAAGTACTATAATTATTGCTAAATGGTGAAAATAAAGTCTTTTTTTTTTTTCAGTTGATGTCCAGCCACTAACTAACTCTTTTATGAAATCATGTGGCTGGAGATTATATTTCAGCTTTTTGAAGTTGTGAGTTTCATGGCATTTCACAAAATGTACAATCTTTTTAAAGGAGAGATGTGCCTAAGATGCTCTATTGAAACAGTTGTGGGTATTTAAGATACACAGAAGTATTTTAGTTATGATGTTCATTTTATCAGAAATTATTTACATACAACTAGCATTCAGGACATGTGAAATACTTAATCAATTCTCTAGGAAGAGAAAAATGTTTATTTCAGATATAGTAACATTTTAGCTGGCCAGACAGATGTATACTTCAGGCCCAAGAAAAAGACTTGCATGCTAGTGCTTTTTTTTTTTCCCAGTTGTACCATTTGTAAGAAAATTTTTTCTTATAGAAACTGTCGGGTTTTGGGTTTTTTTTTTACATATCCTCAGATGATCACAACTCTAATGGTACTACTATCACTATGATAAGTATATATAAATATATAAGGAAGAAATCCCAAATCCAAGACATCTGCTAATGCCATATCACATTATATTTCTAATACTTTCAAGGTAATGCAGATTGCAAAAGCAACTAACTCCCTAATTTTTAGCAGCCATATCCTTAGTATTTCAGTGTAAGTAACGTTTTCACTTTGGCACTGGAAGCAGCAGTAGCCCACATGGTGGCTTCCTAGTCTGCTGGCCCACCTTATTGTCTAAATAAGTATTGTGTACTGAAAGATTAAATATTTTATCTCAGATTGTTTATTTGAGATAGTTTTGCAGAACTAGCCTCAGTTTAAAACCAGTTGAACCAACTTTTTGGATTACTAAATTGTGTCATTTGGATCTTCCATAGTAGAGGACTAGGTTCTGTCGTATTCCTACACCACAGGTTTTGTGCAGCATTTTAGATGATCAGTTAATTTGTTTATAAACTGTGTTGAGTGAAAAGACCTCACTTGGTAAGAGCTATGACATTACAAAAACAAAGTTTTTAATCTAAGTCTCTTGAAAAATTGAGGTTGAGACGGCCATGCTATAATTCCCAGCCAAAACTAATCTTCATACAGGCCAATGAGTATTTGGAAAAGAGGGCAGTGGAAAAGAAGGGGCAGGGTTGAAGGAAGAGCAGCTGGACTTTCTTCAGTTTTGTCTTGGCTAGAGATGTAGTTTTGTATGTTCCATATGTAGAAGGTGAAGGAAGGGAAACTTAGGAAAGCTGAACCTCATCTATAGTGTTAATTATAAAAGCATTTTTGAAATTAAAGTACTTCTATGATTACTATTTAGTATCAATAAGAGTCTATGTTGTGTCTACCCCCCCCCCCCAATTTTGACATGAGGAGGTCTTCATGACTTGTTTTGTCACAGTGACTCCAAGTGGAGTTCCACTGTTTATGTGTAAACCTTTTCAATCTCTTGTATCATTTTCTTTGACCAGTTTTGGTTTTGCTAGTTATGCTTATGCTTTCCAGGGAAATAGTTAGCAGGAAGAAACAGGAAATGAAACCAGCTGCTTGACCAATCTCTGCTCTCAAAACCATTAAAAATGACTTAAAACCACTAGACTTCATAGTCGGTTTTAGAGCATGTATTTTTAGATGAACCTGTGAAATACAGTAAGTAAAAGTGTAAGAAAATGAGACGAAGTAACCCTGTAGAGTAATACTACCAATATACTGGAGGCTATATGGCAACAGTTTGTTTTAGTAAACTATTGTTCTTTGTTTTCTTCTCTGACATTCCAAACTGGCTAGCTGTGGTCCATTTGAAAAACCCTTGAAAATGCTGCCTAAAATTTTAAGTGCATCCACAGATGGTATATATGAATACATGGAACGCAGTCTATCAGAGAAAAAGAAAATGAAGTCAGGTCCCCCGTGAAAAAAAAAAAAAGACAAAATATCCTAGAATAATAAAAGCAGAATTCAAAAGTCCTTCCTCTTTTGCTTTCAGATTTCTTGCTGAGTACTCTCAGTAATGACATTGAAAGTGATTAATAGTATTAAGCTTTATTATATATAATTGGTGTGTACAACTGTATTTCCTTAGCTACAGCTTTGAGGGACACGGTTTTACAAATATTCTTAATTCTCTGGAACAGCTGTGTATAGGCTGTGACAAATGCAAAAAAAGCAAACTTCTAACATGTCATGTATTCTTAAAATATTTCTCCCTGTTACTTGGTATGTAAGTGTCGGGGTTTGGTCTGGGCTGGCCATAAACGATTGACAGATGCTCTCCTTATTTCTCTCCCCCTTCACAGAAGAGAAAGGAGAGAAAATAAGGGAGAGATTTATAGGTTGAAAAGAAACTAAAACAATTTAATGAAATATTAATAATAAAAAGAACATATAAAGATATTAATAAGAAAAATAATGAAATATATACAGTATATACAGACACAGTGTCTCGGTCTCAGAATGATAATTGCGTTGTTGGCAAGCACTGGGAAAGTCCCAGACTGGACTCTGCAATGGATGGGAACTGGGTTCAGGAACATGTGGACTGGGATCAAAAGCAGAGAGGCAGTGTCCTCCTTGGACGCTGGCCGTTGAAGAAAAGAGGCTGAGCCCTTTGTTCCCTCAGCTGCTTTATACTGAGCATGTAGCACATGGAATGGAATACCCTGTTGGTCAGGTTTGGGTCCCCTATCCTGTTTGCTTCTTCCCACAGGTGTGACTCCTCTATGCTCTTCCGCTTCTGTCCCTCCAACTTGGTACATAACCAAGTCAGCTGAAGTCAGTTGTTACAGAAATAAACATGAGCAAGAGCCTCTGTGCATACCATTCCTTGGTGTTCAGTGTAAACATCAGGTGTTATCACTCTGGAAGCAGATGCTGTCTGAAGAATATGTTGTTAATTTGAGAGAGTTGATTTAGTTAGAAGAGGCTTAACTGAAAAGTAAAATTACTGAAAAGAACATTGTTTCTGTTCTACCTCAAGCCAGGGTAGAATTGTGTGTTGTCTATTAGAGGACAGCTGTATTGGCCTAAGGCATTTCTTCAATTGAAATTTATTTTAAGTCTTTTCCAAATGCACAAAACCAAAGCTCTCTTTTGAGGTATCAAATAGCATATATTTGACTAAGCTGAACACAGTAAGTATATTTTTACATGGTTGAAGTCAGTTGTCCTGAAGGCATTTGACAGAAGGCATCATCCAGCATACGGGGGCAGAACTCAAAAAAGAAAATCTCAGAGTGATTGTCTTCTGGCTTTACCTACTTTACATTAAGTATAGTGTTTATGTTAGGATTCTGAATTTGTGATGGAAGAAAGCTGTAACAGTGTTTGAGTTGTAATAAACTAAAATGATGATAATGTTGCATCCTATGTTAGTAAGGAAGAATTTTTTTTTGTTCCTTTGTTATTTTTCAGTATAAATGAACTGTCTCCAAGTGTTAAAAGCAAAATGGGATTAAAATACTGACTTTATTCTTTACTACTTACATTACGTTCTCTGAAAAACTTAGTTACTTCC
>JAOTQQ010000012.1:39699173-39719925 GCA_026546715.1 Gallinago undulata
TTCCTGAAAGGCTGACTAACAATTACAAAATTTTCATTGTTATCATTGTGTTTTGTAGGATTTTGCTATGGTGTTACATTCTTTAGAACATAATCTTGTGATAATTTTATCTTTCATATTTTTAAAACAGTTCTGTAAAGAGTAATTGCACTGTAATTTTTTATTCAAAGATTCATATATTAGACTTTGATCGTACTTCTTGAAAGTGACCATGTATATGCAAAAAACTAGGGATAAATTATCTAAAACTTGTTTAGAAAATTGACCTCTTCCTACAAAGCCTTTTAAAGAAAATAGGAGAAGCAGCAGTACCAGAAAGGACTGTACTCTTAAATTTGGTGCCTGATTGACTATAATCAAATAATCTTCAAATGAAAAAATATATATGTAATTATCAGTATAGTTTAGTGACCTTCATATGGCACAGAATGCTGTTCAGTGCAATGAATGTGCTGCATTCACAGGGTGTTACCTCTTATTTCTACACGGTTTTTAGTCTCCAAGAGTATTTTATTTCAACATACTCTTGCTGCTGTTCTTCAATATCAGATCTATATAACTATAAATGTTTTGAAGGACTTATCTTTCAGGACACTTCTGAGATGCAGGAAAATCTGGGCAAAAATGTTGTGCTTTTGTACCATTACATTGTTTTGCCTTTGCTATTGGTAAAATTAATCCATCATGATAGTTTTATCATAGAACGGTTGAGCTTGCAAAGGACCTCTGGAGTTCATCTTGTCCAAGTCCCTTGATAGGCAGAGCCACCTAATTGCCCAGGACCATGTCGAGAGAGCTTTTGCATAGCTCCAAGGATGGAGACTCCAATACCTCCCTGGGCAACCTCTGCTGGTGTTCAGAGGGAATCTGCTGTTTTTCAGTAGGCACCCATTACCTCTTGTCCTTTCTACTGGGCACCACTGGAAACAGCCTGGCTCTGTCCCCTTCGCACCTTCTCTTCAGGTATTTATATGCATTGATAAGATCTTCCCTGAGCCTTCTCTTCTCTAGGCTAAACAGTCCCTGCTCTCTCAGCTTTTCCTTATAGGAGACATACTCCTGTCTCTAACTGTCATTGTGGATCTTCATTGGACTCTCCAGTATGTCCATGTCTCTCAGAAGCCCAGAACTGTGTGGCTTCAGCAGTGCTGAGCAGTGCTGGGAAGGATCCCTTCCCTCCCTCTGCTGGCAATGCTTTGCTTAATGTAGCCAGGGTACCCTTAACCTTTATTATGGCAAGGGCACATTTCTGGGTCATGATTAATGGGAGAACGTTTTGAAGCTGGAGATGCACTGTTTCCTACCGCAGTTCTCCTCAGAGGCATATACTATATAAGCAGCTGCTTTTTTTACTCTGGTTTTTGATACCATCTTCAGAACCATAGTACCTCAGCTTTAAAGAGTATTCTGGAACCTGGTAATGGGAAAAGTACTGTAGAACCACATGGTCATATGAGATATAATGAACCATGTTTTGAAAACCTGTTATTTTGCACAGTGCAGAATAACATTGTGACCCTTTACAGGATACATAAGTATTCACAGGATTCTTGGTAAATGTTGGGGGGGGTGTTGCATATAATTTTTAGTTTGCTAAGATGACACCAAGATAATGACAATATAAGAAATGTTGCTTTATTAGGTTTATTTTTTCATAGAATCATAGAGTGGTTTGGGTTGGAAGGAACCTGTAAAGATCATCTAATCAAACCCCCTGCCGTGAGCTGAGGCATCTTTCGCTAAATCAGGTTGCTCATAGCCTTATCCTTTGCATTTACTTTATAACCTATCTTGGGATTCAGCCACCAAAGAATCAGGCAATGTGTATCACCACTGCTATGACTGCCTGCTGAAGCACTCGCATATTGTCCACGTTTTCACATACTTATTGATTCTTATTGAAGTAGTTTGAACTATTCAAAGGAATAATTATTTTAACTGAGCATTACATGACATGATGCAATTGCTAACAAACTTGCTGTATGTTAAAGTTTAAGGTTGAGAACTGCAGTTGTTGGTTTCTTTTCATGGTGAGTATTTTTAGTGAAATTTTACAAAAATTTTGGAGAACTGAAATATGACTTCAGATAACTGTTAAAATAAGAACAGATAAGCTTCTCTGATTCTAAACAAATCTTCAATTCTTAATGCATTCTAGCAAAATACTGGATCTTTATATGTTTGGAACTGATTTACAAAAATCTTCCAGCAGTTAGAAACTATATTTCAACTGTATAATCTTGACTACATTCCTTTTTTTCAATATTAGGCAATAATGGACTTTCATTGTGCTTTGATCCTCATATAGAATCCCTTTTGGTTAACGTTAAGTTTAAATTCAGTAACCGGAAAATTCAGCTTTGCAAACTCAAAGTTGTCACAAAGAGTTTTTTCACTTCAAAAATACTATGTTTGTCAAGAGGAATATTAGCTGCTACATAGCTTTTAGATATGTTAGAGAACATGGAAAGTGTGCTCATTTCACTGTCCTACAACTAAAATTATACTTAAAAAAGAAAAACCTATGAGATATAACAAAGATCAAAGCACATCTCTCTCCTTCCACCCCAAGGAGTAGGGAAGGAAAAGAGAAATAGAACAAAGTGGGTAAAAATGGAATTAAGGCAGAAAGAGAATACATAAAATATTCACATTAAATATGAAGACTTTCACTTTGCCACTGTACAGGGTAAAGGGTCATCACCCTCACACAAATTTTTCAATGAAAAGCCTTTAAAAGTTATTTTGTTATTTTTGCAATAATTAAAACAATTCTTTTTAAAAATAAAATTACTGAAACGATTCCAAAGCACAGAAATTTGACAGCTGTTGCTACTGAGAGTTTTATTAAGTTTCAAATAATTACATATTAATGTTAAAAATATATTAAGTAACACATCACCTCATTTAGGCCAATTGTCTTGTAATTTTTATGGCCTCAAGCAAATATAAGTTACCTTTGAAAATACTTCTTTGCTACATTTTGCTTGTGAATGAAAGACAAAAGAGCAAAACAGTAACACAAAATGTAAAACTGTAAAATCTATATATTCTTTAGAGTAAAAAAAAAATAATCCATGTTTGAAAAGTGTCTATCACTGTTTCCATCTTCTGAAAGGATTTGAGAATGACTGACTACAGTTATCACAGTCTGGCAAACTTCTCTTCAGTATTAGAAAAACTGACAAAGTATAATTAAAGACAAAGTCATGAAATGCTTGGATAAATATATGCCGATAAGATCAAACTAGCCTGGTTGGCACAAGAGTAAATCATGCATTCTTGACCTGCTAAATTCTTTAAGTCAACAGTACAGTGTATAAAGGGCATCTTGAGGAAGTAATTTACTTTGATTTTTCAAAAGGATTTCTGATAAAATCTCTCATAAGAAACTAGTAAGAAAAATAAAGTAGCCATGAGGTAAGGCCAAAATTCTGAGAGATTAAAAGTGAGTAAGCCAAAACAAACAAGTTTTTAATAAATAGCTTCTCAGACTAGGGAGGAATTCTTAGCAGGCGATATGAAACACTTAAGGAAAAAATAAGGTTTTATGATTTTACCCAATAGCTAATAGTTTACCCTGTACTAGTAATTATGCCACCTGGATAGGTTATATCCAGAAAAGCTCTCATGATTGCCTTTTCATCCCAGCTCACTATGATAGGACCACTGACGTGTTTTAGATACCATTTGATTTTAATCACACTGTTTTCCATTATTGTAGCTTCAAAGCAACAAACTGACATTGCTGCAGTCCAGTCTTTCTGACTTTGGTGCTCTGCTTTTGTGTCACTAGATGCAGCTCAAGTATTTGTGTGGGTGTTTAGTAAATTAGATAAGAAAACCAATCTTGGTTAAAATAAATCCCCTCCAGCAAAGAGTGTTTTGCCAGGTTACTTTGCTGATCCAGTTCGCCATGTAGCCACATAAATACATCTGATGACGTTCTATGATTCTAGGGACTAGAGCAAGGGCAGGAATAATGGCTACAAGGGATTCCTTCTTTGGATGACTGCTTCTGCTTGCTTCTATGGCTTATTTTTGAAGCCATGGCTAACTGAATAGAGCAGGTAGTGAAATCAATTACATCCAGGTCAAACTTGAACTCTAGAAATTGCTAGCACAGATGTAAATGCAAATGGTGAGAGATTTGTGGTAAATGCAATGATGAGAGATGTTCTGTAAGAGTTGTAATAATTTAATATATGCCTTTGGTGAAAATTAATGTGTAGCTCAGAAAGTTGTACTGGGATTCATTTCAGTTCACAGTGACGTTGGTTAACTAAACTTGCTTAATAAACAGTCAAATTGGCAATCATCAAAAAATACTAAAAAATTATTTGAGCTATCAGAGTTTTGCCTGCATTATGATTAGAAATACTGAAAAATGTAACTAAACTTTATAGAATACTTGAAAATTTACAAACTGAGATATAAGCATACATGATATACTTTATTAAACATGCATATCAATATAATGCTTCCCATTAATTTAGAAAAATCAATCTTCAGTCTTTTATTTCAACTGCATAGTAGTAATAGAGACAGGAAAAGCTGATTAGTGAGGTTAAATGCTAGTTATCTGTCACACCAAGGCCTCAACAAAGCAGTAAATCCTTCATCGTGCAGATAAATAAGGGAATAAATAGATTAACTTATTTATATTTTTGCCAAAGGAAATATAGAAGTGAGAAAGATCTAACAGGAAATGTCATGGTTCTATGGTATCTTGATTACACCTGAATATTTTGACCTCTATCTTTGACTATAGGATAGCAATGGATACTGGAGAGAAGTAATCTCTGATTTTCTTCACTCTTTGGTTGCTAGTAGCAGGTGATTGACAGCAAAAGCATTATGAGCAGTATGAGTGTAGTATCCTGTCTGGCTACCTTGTAAGAATGTATGCAGCACATCGTATTGTTTGAGCTGGCCTTCGGTGTTGCACAAAAGTAGCATGCATAGCAGTATTTTAGCATGCATAGGAGCAGCCTAGGTTAGAGTTAATAGATTGATTGTGGCTGGGAAGGGCACAGTTTCTTCAGAGCATTGGATTTATAAAGTCTCTCTCTACAATCCGTGGATCTTCTACTTAAAGTAAGTAAAACTTGAGTTGTGGACATTTTGAGGATAAGGTGGTTTTTGTTGATGGAAGATCAGAGAGGTGCCAGTTCCTCAGAATAAAAGTATCGTCCCCAGGTAATCTGTGCCACCATCTATTCAGGTTGATCTTTAGGGAAACAGGTTTTCTTCAGGTTGCCTGTTGCAAATACTCATTGAGAATGCAAGGAAGGAAGCTGCACTATCTCTTAAACATGTCTTATTTAACACTATTATTAATAACCTGAAAGGGGGGGGGGGAGGGGCATTAAAAAGAAGACAGCAGATTTCACAGATGATGCTAATTTAGGGGTTGTTGCAAATATTAGTGAAAAGAGAGTAATACAGAAGAGCCAAAAGACGTTACAAATACAGGAAAGAAGTAAAACAAGGAAAGTTTTGCTTAGAAAATTCAAAGCTAATTATATAAAGAAAAATAATATGAAAAAAATTCAATAGTAGAAATATGGAATGTAGTGACACTAAAGAAGTGACAGGAACAATAATTGAACTGCAAATTGTATATGAATGTGAACTGGAACATGGAAGAAAACAAGCAATTTGATTTGGGTGGCAAACTCCCTTCTCCAGCTCTCCGATCTGCAGAACACATAAATAAACTGTATCATCTTTCAGGATAGTACATCTTGTTCTCTCAAGCTTACCTCGCTGATTTTGTGAGCTGGTTGCAAAAGAGGATGTATCGCCACGATGCAGCATTTTTATCGTGAGCAAAGTTAATGCATGATGAGAGCTGTATTGCTATAAGCAGAGAAATGGTAATCCCTCACTGTATCTTTGAGGCTAGAGGTAAATGCAGTACAGCTGTTAATGGCAGAGGGGGAGGCTGTGTCCCATTTTCATTGTTTCAGGTCATTCCCTGCAGACTGGGTCATACGGTGAGGCATGCTGCCAACCTAGGAGCTGCAAAGCATATTTTTCACATTTGTATATTCAGGTGCTGCAAAGCATATTTTTCACATTTGTATTTTCAGGTGCTGCACAGCATTGCAGCTTCTCTCCAGCACTAGAAGAGCTAGAAAGAAACTGCAGTGCTCTGCTCAAGTAAAGACTGAAAAAGTAAGTTGCTGGTGCAGTGGTGAAGAATGAGAGAAGAGGTGGAACACTGTAATAATAATATTGTCAGTATTTCATATCATTATTATCTATAAGCATCTCAAAGCTTTCTTTTCTCTGCAAGAAAGAGTTGAAAGGAAAAAACTTTTTGATACTTGAAGGGTTGGCTTGTAGAAAAGAGGAAAAAAAACTAGATGTGTTCATGAATATGGTTGTGTCTACATTGCACCTTGGTGGCTGGACCATGGAGCTGCTGTGCCCCTTGATGTGTCTTAGTGCTTTGCGTGGTCAAATATAGGACACCTGTAGCAGGCCCTACAGGCTTAGAAAGGCTCCTGGAGCTCAAACAACCCACAAATCCATCTGCTTTGTATTTTGCAACATTGGGACCCTCCTAGGAAGATTCACGTAGCTGACTTGTTATTGACCATGATATGTCACTACAAGGCAACTGATGCTTGGTCAATGTATAAGTGAGACAGAAACATACTCAAGCGTGCTAGGACGTGATCTAAGTTTTCAGTCTCCAGCATGCCCCAAATCTATCTCACTTTAAGTTCACAATAAACTTACGGCTATCCAAACAATGTGGGTGTGAGGTGACTGTGGGCCTTAAAAAAAATGGGCTTTAAAAATACACTCCACAAAACCTGAGATGAAGAGAACTTAACAAGCATTCTCTAACAAAATATGGAAATTAGCATATGAAAACATACCTGTACAGTTTAACATGAGTAATAGTAAATGAGAAGACAATGCTAGGATGTGCTAACTCTTACGAGACCTTGGATATGTACCCTGCATGCCAAAGCAATCTGAATGTACTGGAAATCTCCATTGCTATTGTCACTAGAATATTCTACAGTTGCATGTAAGTTTGCACAGCTATGATCTTCCAAGGGTGCTACCAGGTTTGAAGACCTTTATTTTATGCCATGATTGCATTTATATTTTCTGGCTGCAGGTATCTTAGGAAATGGTGGTTTTCAGTCTGTCTCCTTAGGCACTGTGTGTCCTTCATACCTTCCTCAGAATTGCACTTGACATTTGAATATCCAAAACTTAGTATATGTGATACGTCATATTGATTTCCACACTTCAGTTGGGCATCAGGAAGAGTTTAACATTCCTGCCCCAAAGAAGCAAAGTATGTCACAGGACTGAGTCTTAAAAAAAATTTTTGAAAACAGAAGACACGAGACAGAACGAAAAATTTAAAAAACAGTGCAATATAAATATTTTGTAAAAGAAATACATAGGCAGTGCACTATTGATAAGCTTGGCAGACAGCAACCCTATCAGGAAAAAAAGTAGTTCTGAAAAAGTATAAAAATGTTAACAGTTGGCCAGCTGTTAGGGAAAAACCTTATCCAAGTTCTAAACATTAAACCGAAGAAGCAAGAATCTTAATGTATCTGCAGCTGGGAAGCTGAGCACGAACATGGAATCAGTGCCAGTGGAATGTTCTCTCAGGGCAGGGCCCCATTTTATCATCTAAACACTAACCTGCAGCAGTGTTAGTACAAGTGTGACAAGTGGATGTACTTATTCTCATCAGCCTTTCTCCAGGTAGAGAGAGTCAAACCTTATACTAAATCAGTTACTCCGAGATTAATTCTGGCAGAAGTGGAAAGTACAGTCCTACTGGTCCCTGACTATTTCCATTGGCACTTCCTTAGACGTTTCTTTTAGTCCTAACTAGATTAAAGCCTTAATTTATACAGCATGATCTCTAATGTCAAAATTTAGCTTCCTATAAAGCACTAATACCTACTAATGCTTATACTAATGCCTGACTGCCTATAAAAATCTGCTAGCATTATTACATTCCCCCCAGTCTTCTTTTTTATATTTGTTCTTTGGAGGAGGAATTGTCTTTGTTCTCTTTTTTGGTACAGCTTCCAGCACAATGGGGCTCTGATCTGAAACTGATTTTCTTAAGTAAAAAAGTTCTAGAGGAGATGTATTGGGAGTAAAAGTTTCAAAATAGATCTATGTCATCTGAGCTTCTGTGCTGCACTGCATGACTTCCATTTTAAAGACAGGGTCAGATTCAGGAGTAAAATAGTCGGAGAGATAAAGGTGGGGACTATGTGAGACTTCTGCCAAAAATAAGGTCCTCCATCTATAGTCCTGCAGTCTCTGAGACTGACCTGTCACATTGTGAAATCACATACCTTGTGCCAGCCTTTATTCCTGTGATGAGAAAACACAGGGACAGAAGGTTACAATTGTTTCCACCAAAAGAGTTTAATACTAAAAATATGGAAGTGTCATGTGAAACTTTGGTAACAGCTTAAATAATTATTTGATTAGCTGAGATACCGTATCATGTACTCAACTACATTTCAGTCAAAAAGTGTAAATTCTAAAATACATGAATCTTGTATTAGTCAGCTAACATAAACTGAAAGAGTGACTATGTGAGACCGAAAAACAATTAAGAAGAAATATTTAACATAATTACCATACTTTTAAAATTTCTTTTTTCTTGATCGTAAAAGAAATTTTTTAAGGAACATCATTTATTAATGAAAAGGGTAGTATTAGAGAGTCACATACAATTCTTACTGATAAGCAATCCTTTGACCCTTTGAAAATCCTTTTTCTTTAATAATTATACCAACTGCCACCTCCAACAACAAAGCAAAGCTTAACTGGCCCAGTGACTTGAGAAATGCGGGAGTTGTCCATGGAGGCTAAACAACATATTATTCTACATTTATTTTAATAGATATTTGCATGCATATACAATTTGTAAATACACATAACCTCATACATATATGCAAAAAGAACACAAAGACCTCAGCAAACGATACTGTTGCTGATTTAAGATTCCATAATCCCCTTTCGAGCCCCCTAATAGGTATTACATGCAGCAAAAACAAAAAAGGAAATTTTCCATTTTAACCAGGCCTCTTAATCCTGAGAAGTATTTAATCTCTTGGAAATGCCTCACTGGCACATCGCTGATGGCATGCAATAAAGGTGGTTGACTGATTGTCCCCTGTGGAGCAAACCCAAGGCAATCTGCCTAATCTCATCCTGGGAAATACATCCAGTATCACTGCGACTGGAGAAATCACATAGGTATTTTTTCAGATGCCTTCAAAATGCATACACAAAAAAATATTAAAACAAGCTGTTTTAAGTTCACAGTTTCGCCTTTTTGAAGTATCTCTCATGCCCTTGAAGAACAAAGAAGCCAACTCTAGTAACTAAATTCTGTTTTTAAGATTGTCCGCAGAATGACTGTCATCCCCTTGAGAGGAAATAACTCGATCCCCACAATGCTGGGTTTCAGAGCAAATACTGATACAGTTGAAATCTAAAATAAGCACATATAATTGGCAGAATAAGAAATCCCTATATTTAAGACATTATCTTTTCCCATTGTTAAGTGTCTTAAGATACAATACAATTTTGCTAAATTTTAAATACTCGAAGTTTTCTGTGGCAGGTGTATGCCTCAGGCTGAAACGCATGTAGTTCTTTGCTTGTTTTGGAAGGCTTAAGCAAGCAGAGCGCTTCTATGCCTCACAATGAGTTTCATGGGAAAACATTTTTGCCCCTATGAAAAGTGTTTATAATTACCAAGGAAACTGTATGCATGTTCTGGAGCAGCGGCCTAAAATCTGGCATGAGCTATCCAGTGAAAATCAGCCTACATTTGGCTTGCGTTTATAACCTGCTGGGGAACAAAAGAAAAAAGCTTCCATGTTTTTAGCCATTAGGGTTTGGCGACTACCTACTCCAAAGCTGCTCTGCAATGGGTCTGCTCCTTGAGGGCACTGAAGGGGCTGAGTGCGACTTTATGCAATTCCTCCTCTCTTTGACAAGTATTGTGGTTTGGAGAACAGAGCTTGTAGCAGGAGATTATCTCTCTCATAGTGTCAAAGAACCCCTGCTGATGCTACAGCAATAAAAAGAAAACTGCCTAAGTGGAGCTTTAGGAGCTGGGTCTGAATGTTACAAGGATGGGTACAGCGATGGAGCACAGCAGAAGAGGGAGTAACTGAAATCATTAGCCAAAAGATGTGAAGGCAGAGAACAGTGGAGTTAAAAAGTAAAAATAATAGAGAGGAGTGGGAAAGTGGGAACAGTCTGGATCTCAGAAAGGAATTATTTGACTGGGAAGGCCAGCAGGGAATCTGTGGCTGTAATATGGATGTATTGGAAATAGCACCAGTGAAGGATTTATGTTTGGAAAATGATAGATAGGTATATACCTTTTCCTGCCCCCTAGAACTGCTCTTTTACTCCTGCCAGGTAATAATTCTGTAGGCCAGATGAAATGCATGTCTTGCCTGCCTCTTGTGGCTGATCCACAGAAGAGTGACAGCTTTTCACTACTCAAATAGTTTTCTAGATTGCATACAAGAGATCTGTGCTGCACGTCAAAACTCAAACCAGTTGAGAGTATGTGCATGTGGTCTAATTTCTGTTAATAAGTTTTGCTTTTTAAAAGCTAGTAAGTTGCACTGACTTTCCAAACATAGTCTTATTGTTCTTTAGACTTTAAGCTTAACATGTACTTACTTCATAGAAAGTTTTCCACTGAAACCTGACATGAATCGGTCATTCTTAAAATACTCATGGAGTCTACATGCTTTGTGTTTCTGTCATCGCACGTCTCTGAGGAGGGAAACTCAAAATCAGCATACCCAAGAAAAGAGAGTATTTGAGAGATACTAGAACTCATAGAACTTAAAAGACAGGGATATATGTGTCAGCTCAGATGCAGCTGCCCAGAAAATGGTCATTGATGCGAAATTTGCAAGGACTAAGGACCCAGTAAATTTCTCTCTGGTCATTCAGCTCTGCTGCCCAATTTACTGGAGCTCTGAAGAGGAGAATCAACCCATTCCCGCAAGTTGAGTGGTGCTCTGTATTTACAAACTCCGATTGTGTTAGTAAGCATTGGGGAGTTTCCTTTGCCTTTTTACAGTAGCACCAACTGGGCTATTATGCAACCTAAGTACTTTTTTTTTTTTTTTTTACTATTTATCATTTCTTTCTTGCTGCCATTCTAAATAGCACTAATATTTACTTCTACATAAAATTACAAATGAGGCTTTGTAGTGAAATAGAAAAGAATATTTTGACTATGGTTCTGCTAAGTATGTAATGCTTTGTCATGGTAAATGCTCCCCGTGGATATTATGTCTTATGATCACCGTTGCTTAGAATTAATTAAAAAACCAAACATCCGAGTGATAAAGTCTATTGAAGATCAGCGGAACACAGAGAAATGAGATGACTTACTCATAAGTCCCTAGCAACCTTCATCTCTTGGCCATCATAGCTAATGAATAACCATTTGTTTACAAATAGGCTATATCATTCTCTGGTACCTGGAAGTATGTGAAGCTAGATCGTATTTACCTCTTTCTGAAACCTTCCAATAAAGCTTCTAAAAGATTTCCCTTTAACTGTCTTATGTCTACAGAAATTGAATCTACCTTGCTCCCTTTGGATATTGTATTAGGTATAACTTTTCGCAGACTGCAATAATCTTGAAATATCATTGTGAGGATTTTTTTAAAGTGGTTTAATTGTAAGCTAGTTTAAGAGATGTAATAGTGCAGCTGCATTTCCTTTAGCCTTTAATTGCATTTAACTGAACAAGTAAATTATCTTTTGCAGTTAGAATGATTTTTTTTTTTCCTAAAACTTAGAGCTATCAGACAACTGAGAAGTTTTCAAGATAAACAATGTTGAGTGCATCCTGGTTATTAGAGACATTAAATGATGAAAAGCAAAACCAAAATTTGATTGCCAGTGAACACTTGAACGTTAAGAGGAAACTTTTTTTGTCCAAATAATGTTTTCAAGATAATTTCTCTCCTCTTTGAACTGTTTTGTTTTGAAATTTCTATTTTTCAGTGTAGAGAAAATGTTTATTGATAACTCCTGAAGAAGAACAGAGATTTCACTCCCTGAAGCACCACCATCAGTTGTAAAGGCTGTCCTTTTTCACTTTGTCCCCACTGTTGTGGTTTAACATCAGCCATCAGCTAGGATCATGCAGCTGCTCGCTCAGTTCTCCCCCTTACTCTCCTAGAAGTGTAGGGAGAAGAGGGAGAAAAGGAGGGGAAAGAAAAAAACCCTTGTGGGTTGAGATAAAGACAGTTTAACAGAACAATAAAAGAAAAGGAAACTAACAATAATAGTAAGACTGGTAAAATAATATACAAGATGAAGTGATATAACACAAGTCACTCTCACCACACAGCGAATTGGTTGCCCAGTCTGTCCCAAGCACCAATCATGGATCCTTGATCCCCAGCTAACCCCCATTTATATACTGAGCATCTATGGTATGGAGTATTCCATTGGCCAACTTGTTCTGGCTATGCTTCAGCTTCTCTCAGTTTCTCTGGGAAGCTGAAAAAAGTCCTTGACTAATATAAATGTCACCTGGCAACAACCAAACCAATATGCATTATCAACATTCCTTTCATACCACATCTGAAATACAGCAGCCACTACAAAGAAAATTAACTTAATTCCAGCTGAAACCAGGGCATCTCTATATCACATTCTTTTCAGTCATCTCCTGAAGACAAAATCTCTTTAGTAAAATATTAGTGAGATAACGAGTTGCATTTTAACTAGCACAGATAACTTGGTTGCTGTGCCAAAAATTCAAGTTTTCATTTTTGAAAAAAAGAAACTACTTCAGAGAATTTTCCCCCCCACAACTCTTAAAATATGCACCAGCAAGAAATCAGTACCCTTTCATGGATTCACTTGAAGACCCAAGCTGTGAAATTTCAACTCAAGAAATTACAAATTCTTTGTACTGTGACAAGTAATACATACTAAACTTGTTACCCAGAACTAGCAAAATGAGATCTTCCTATATAACAGTATTATTTCATCTTTTTCATGAACTCAGTACTTGTGATTTTAACTTTCCAGATATTCTGAATTTCTACTTGAGGGCATGTATGGCCAATATGGTCCTACATTTTGTATCCTTTTGGATATAGTGGTCCTACATTTATATCTTTTCTGTCTGCTACTCATGAATCATAAACTTGTTCTTCAGTCAGTCTGCTGTATCCATTTCATTTGAACTTAGTCTTGTCTCTCTGAATCAGGCTGCTATTCTTTTAATACTTGTCCATAATCAGCTGCACTAATTAGTGAGCTTCTGCTCAGATTAATTTCTTTATCCAACATTATAGAATTGTTTCAGCACCATGATTTTATTCTGTTTTTCCTCCTGGAGATTGCTTTTAATTCTCCTTTGTGTTTCAAGGGAATTTTTCAATTTCCATTGATAAACACTCTATTTTTCTTGAGAATATTACTTTTTTCCAATGCATAGCCTTTCTTGCTTGTAAACGCTTTTCTAGTTCATCCTTAACACATGACAAATGGTGCTGAGCTAAGAAGCAGGGATGGGTTTGTTTGCCATCTACCCTCTATTCCTTTTTACATATGGGGGTGTAGGTGTGCCTGTATAATATGGAAATACATGCCTTCTATATGGTTGCGCTTATATACTGCTATATAGCTATATGTTCAAATGCACAAATACACAGGGTCAGCTGAGTGGAGTTTTTTAATGAAACATAGATTGGCTTTGATATTTTCTTGTGCTCTTTGATTATGTGTATGCTGTAGATATAGTTGAAACATATTAAGTATTTCGAAACAGAGGGTAAGAAAATTCTCAACTTGGCATTCTTGAAGTTAGTTTGTTGAGAACAAATGACCAAAGGGCGTTATTACCCACTTGTACCTATTTAACCCTCCCATTCCTCTGAATCGTGTCCCAGAATATAGGTTTCTTTAGCGTAAGGCAAATCTTAAATAAGATTTTAAATGTCCTCCTTAAATAGATTGTGTTATGACAGGTAAAAAAATAAATCAGCTATTAGATGTCAGTGGACTGTAGAATCACCGAATTGTTTAGGACTTCAGTCTGACTGATAGCACAGCACTGGAAAATGCAGCTGTAGAAATCAAAATGCATATCTAAACAACACTGAGTCATTAGCCATGTTATTTGAAAAAGTAATGTCTACTGATTTGCATTTGCTTTACTGTACCTTATTTTTGATTTTATAAAAGCCTTATCAGATTCTCAGAGTATTAACCTTTATATGGATAAATAGAACATCAACAGTTGCAGGAATTATAGTAAAAATGATTTTTACACTGTAGACAAAATTTGTTATTTTTGGCATAAATTAATGACAGTGTGGTGGTGATTAAGAGGAAATGTCTAGTACAGACTAGTTATTGCATACTTATTCACTACTTTTGCCTGCTTGTTTTCTTTTGAAGAGCATTTGGCACTGGGCACTGTCAGGGTATTGAAGCAAGAGGCCTGTTCGTCTTATCTAGGATGTCTACTCCCAATTTTCTTCTTTCTTCAGAAAAGACAGAAGTGCCTAGTATGGTAAACACACAAATAATTATTCCAGAGCAGTTATTGTAGGGTTAGTAAAACATAACTTGACATGCTTATAAAATCTGTATAAATATAGCCAAGTATGTAAACTGTAATGTTTCTCATTAGAAAGTAATAGAAATGCAAATTAATTTCACAGAAGGCACACAAAATACTTTTTTCTGCAAAATTGTTTTGATTTTCTGAGACATCAGTGTGATAATGCTATGAGAATCAGCAGGCATCTTGCTGTTTCTTAGTTCTAAGAAGATAGGGGTTTCCCCAGTATCGAACCTGCTCGGGTTAACGTACAACTCTACTATTTCTAATAATAGCTGTTTAGCTCTGTAACTATCTTCCAGACAAAGCTCTTGCATTAAACAAGAAAACAGTCACTACATCTATTTCACATAGGCTTTGTCTTCATGGACATACCCTCTAGTTCTCAAATGAATTCCATTTATAAGTATGCTGAATTCTGCTTTGGTGGAATACTGTTTCTTATGTTCAGCTGTGAACTGACTTTCATGAGAACACAAGGTGATTTGAGAACTATTACTGCTCAGGGCTTGAATCCCGACTAGTTTCACATGTACACAGAATGATGTGAGGGCTCAGGTTTCACATGCTGGCACAGTATTCCCAGAGGGCCAGAGCTTAAACTCTGGCAACCAAATTTCAATTGAAGTAGGTAAAGGTAGATCAAAGGAAAGTGCCTTTTGGAGGTTGAGAATAGATTAAGTGACTGATGAAGTAGTAAAAACATAATCTCTCAGATTGCTATTGGACTCTGACTTCAGCTGTTTTCTGCAGCTGAGAGTTCTCCTGGTACTCATATGAAATGAGATGAATAACTGAACAGATAAGCTCAGACTATAAGTGAATGTGATTTATTGTCTGATGGATAACATTGCCTTTTAGAGGCAAACGCGGGAGTTAAACCGGACAGTGAACTGTTTAGGAGTCCAGTTCTTTTCCCTGGAAGATGAGTCTTGTGTTTCAGAATCTAAGTATTCACTCTCAAAAAAACCCCAAAACTGTAGCTCTTGCTTTGTTGAAAACAAATAAATAATGAAATAATTTTTAAAGGCAAACAGGGCCCAGTGGATCCCAGTGCATTGCAGTTCTCTATGAAGGACCCAGCTCAATGCTGAAGATGGCACAGGGAGAGGTTAGCTGACTAACTCAGCCCCGCACTTGTCCTGGTCCAGGAGTTTTACTTCTGGTTACTTGAGTGTCGCCATTGTAAAGTACCGACATGCCACGAGTCTACATGGCAGGATCAAACAAGAGTATGAAGAGTTATGAATTATGCCTACTTGAAGCAAAGTAGTAACTTGTCTGAGGTTAACTGACCCTATTGACTGTCAAAATTATGAACTATTTCACTATCAATTAAAAGGCACAAGAAAGGAAACAGACAAACTCATTCTAACATCTACATGATGCCTGGCGTCTTGATTATTTGATCTTGTGTTTTCTTATTTTGGTGTCATTGTTGAAAATAGATTAGATTTTATCTGCAGTATTGTATCAGGGTTTTTTGCTTTTGCTGAGTACTACTCAGAACCAGATTTTCGAAACATGACATCTATTTTTCAGGTCCAATTTTGAGCACTGCTTTTTCTGCAAGCAAATGATAAAATATACAGATATGCATACAAACCTCAGCTGTATGTGCTAACGGAATACAAACTAAGCACAAATGGGCTTTTACAGATGTAAATTCTATCATTTGCTTGTACAAGTGACAGTGATAAACAGCCACACACACCAGTGATTTGCATGCACAAGATCGAAGTTTAGCCCTGAGTGCTTTTTGAGACCTTAAGTGTCATACCCTGTTGACAGCATATTTGACCTGAGAACATCAGCTTTTTAATCAAAACGTTTCCTTGCGACTTCAGTTTATTTTCTTTATATCCATTACCATGTCTATTTATTTTTAATCTGTCACCAAAACATCTATCTTTGGATGGTTAGGCTGACTGTTGTCTTTGCTGAACTATTGCTAATACGCTGGCAGACATTGCTATTCAAGTATGTTTGCCTAATTTTAGGTCTAATCCTACCAATTTTGAAATTAGTGGGCATCTTTCCATTGACTTTGTATGCCAATTGGATTCCCATTCCATTGGATTGTATGCTCCTTGGGGCGGGGATGTGTCTTCCATTGTTTTTAGTGAGTACAGTACCAGTGATGATGTCCAAGAAATACAAGTAGACAATAACCTATTCTTTCAAGGAACAAAAGGATGTTCTTTTTGATGCATTCATCTTTCATCTCTCTAGAGGTTGCCATTCAAAGTCAGAAAACTGTTTGCAGGGTTTTCACTTTCTTCAATTTCCTAGGTTTTTGCATTTTATAGTCTTCTAATATACCCTCATTAACTTGCTTCATACTCAGCTGTTCAAATGTCTGCTTTTAACTCTATAGTTGTGGTAAGAAAAAATAAACAAAAATACATTTGTTATATTGCTTTTGGAAAATCTATGATATCCCACTCTGCAAATGTTTCATTAAATTTTTTTACTAGAATGTTTCTCCCCGCCACCCCATACAGCATCCTGCAAAAGCAGAAATAATGGAAATGTAGCCTTCACACTTAAGGAGACATTGATAGCTCCGAAGTACACATATATTGAAATTATTTATGGAATTTGCAATTATTTTAGAAAAGGAAAGATCAGGATTTTGATTTGGTGTTTCTCCTTCAAAGCCCAATCCTTCATTCCACCTTGTAGTTGTAGTATTGACCTCAAAAAGGGTTATTCTAGGCAAAGACAGCAAAGTCAGGCTCTTTCCTAAAGATTAATTAAAGTGGTGAAGACTATACTGTTTAAATACATATTCTGGCTCACTGGATTTAGTCAATTGCAGATTAAGACCTGAATATAGTGGACAAAACTGTAAACCCCTAAACTCAAGTCCCAGCAGTGAATAGAAGAGTAATTGATAATGTACAATTTTTAGTTTTAAGAAGATGCAGTGAATTGTGTTTGGTCTTATTTATGCATAAATATACTTTGTTTCTTTAATTTATTCTTAATGCTGTGGGTTTTTTACTTAAGAAACTTGGTGAATTTAAATGTATTTCCTATCTGCAGAAGGAGCAAGTAGAGAAGGGGGCATATCTCAGCAGGGCCAGAGTTAGCAAAGTTGGAAGAAGTAGTCAAATTGAGCAGTATGCATTAATTTAAAAATTAAAAGCGAAACATTTTAAGAAAGTGGCTTTGTGCATATTGTTTGCACAGATACCACCAAATGGATTACTCATCTATTTTCATCATCAAGAAAATTCTCCAGACTTCAGTTTTGACAGTTTTAAACAAAACCCATCACCCAAGCTCAAAACTGTATTTGCATATGTATTTCTGCAGTCTTCTAAAAAAAAAAAAAAAAACAAAAAAAAAAAAAAAAGAAGATGCTATTAGCACATTGAGCCCTTATGCTTCTCTCTACTACAAGAGACAGAAGCAGTAAGAAGAGATTAGGAGAGGGAAAAAAAAAAAAAAAGGCAAGCAAGAAAGGGACCTGTAGAGCTAAACACCTAAGTGTTCTGGGCGCTCTGCTTACCCCATGACATGTTCCAGCTCTGAGGATGTTTCTCTAGGATCCCACTATGCATATCAGAAATAAAGGCACGTAGGAACACTGCATAGCATGGAAAATAAGATAGGAGTTAGTGCTCTTAAGACCTGCACTAGTACCTACACACATCTCTGCATGTAAAGTGTGTGGGCTTCAGGTCAGATGGTGAAGCAGAAATGCCTGAGGGCTAAACCCACGCATATTCTTGTTGTCTATGTCCCCTGTTAGGGGAACTCTGAACTTCAGTGGACCAGCCCTTGCAAAATGACCCTTGGCTGCCACAGGAAATGTTGTATCCCTTGTAGAGTGTTTAATGAAAGTTTAATCTCTGGCAATTAAGCTTTGACATCCCTTAAGAAATAATACAGAGCATTTCTTTTCCCCTTGTTTTAATGCATCTCCCTTTTGTTTATTTGTTTATAACATATTATTATTATGACAAATCACTTCCCCTCCCCCCCCCCCCATTTTCTAACTTAAGTGAGCTCAGTGGATGTTTTCCTTTCCAAAAAACTGAAAACTAGGTCAAATTTTTCAATTTGGCACAGATCCAGGCTTACCACAGGAACTGAGAAGACTGCAGCATCACCCAGTGAAATACAGATGTTTTCAGATTGTGTGAAACGATGTCTATGTGGCTGTGCTGCTCAGCTGTTTGCCTCAGAGCTGTATTTCCTTTCTTTGAGTCTCCTAGGTTAGGCTTTCTGTCCCCCTCAGTGATGTCTTGACTAACTGTGAGCCCAGGCCAACTCTCGGGACGTTCGGCAGAAATGGCTGCTTCTTTTTCCACCTCACACAGGTGAGGGATATTGAGGGGAATAAAGCCTTCCATGCACTCTGCAGAACGGGTATGTGCTCAAATAATGACACAGCTTTGGAAAGTGAGTGCAAGGTCTGCATGGCCATTGATTTTTTTGGTAATATCTTGGGCAAGGAAGAATGAGGCTCTGGCTATGGCCACAGTAGTTTTGTTTGGCGATTCTGTAGAATATGAACTGCGAAGAGCTATGTTCATGTTTAAAAGTCATGAAGTCTACCAATTCTGTTTTGATAGCTTTCTAGAAAAGGAGCTGTAGGAACTCGGGAGACATTCCAAGGGTTACAGGGTTTTTTGTTCGAAAAAATAAATGGAGTTAAGTCTTTAAAAGGCTCAAAAAATATCATTCAAGGCTTGAGTTGTGCAGCCATTCTTTGTAGTTTCAGTACTTGTGAGCAAAAACGTTGGAATGCAGGAGAGAAGTGATATTATAAAAATTGTGGGTGGAAATCTAGAAGACAAGATGCTTTTGAAAATGTAGCTTGTAATGTATCCATTTTCATGTGGGACTGTGTAAAAAATGGTGGAATTTGAGTAGTATTTTCAGGTTTTACTCTCTAAGAATATCCCCAGCATATCTTTGTATCCCTGTGCAACATAATTATTTTAGGATAGCATTTATTAAGCATATATAATTCTAGACTTTCTGAGATAGAAAATACCTGCATAGAGAGATCCTGAAAGTTACAGAAGCCCCCAGGTTACTGAATGTTTACATACTAGAGGTAAAGCACCTTAGAGAACAGCAACAGAGATCGATGGGTGGGAAAATGACTCAATGAACATCTGTGTCAGCCACTTTGAAATGTATAGTACAGAGGGAATTATCGATAAGGTCAGAATCTTCATGAGAAAGCAACTCTGTTTGCAACTCTCAAGCAAGAAATGAAATAGCCTAGAATGCAAGTTGACAGATACAGTGTTCAGTGAGGCCCGAAGGAGCTTGTGTTGACAACAGGAAACCTTTGATTTGAATTGTTTAAGGGTGGTGAAAGGTCAAAATTATTCAAATGTTGAATGCAGTGCACAGGTGAATCCTGAACCAATAGATTTGGGAGGCAGCAGAAAGCCAAATCCTGCGTCTCTCATACAACAATAGCTGTGTTTTTATGAAGATTGCATGTATCCTGCTAACCTGTAATAGCCATTTTTGTACATTTGACATGCAACATCTTCAATTTATCCACATTAACATAAATATAAATGTACTTGAGAGACACAAAAATATCTTGGAACAAGAATTGTTAGGTAAGCAAACATCAATAAATGACTTAGTTTCTGAGCAGTTATTTTAAAACTACTCATAAGAAAAAGTGACAAATTGCTAAATGAAGCAAATGACACAAATGACTGAAAGAAGAGACCATGGAAATGGCATAAATGTTCTGTTTAATCTGCCACTGAACTGCTTCGTGATCTTAGGCAAATAATTTAATTTGTGTGTGCCTTCCCACCATTTCTAGCCTTATTAATTAGGACTACAGAGGATTCCACTGCCATGTGGCTTGCACAGTATGTTGTACTACCATCTGATCATAACCAAGAATAAGAATGCAAAAATGACACTGGATTCTAGAAGGAGCAGTTTTTGACCCTTTCCATCAAATTGTTTCGATATGTGAGCTGTAATTAAATTCACAGTGTCATCACTCCCAAATTTTAATTTTTTAAGACATGAAGAATGTGTCCAGTTTTGGGCCCCCTACCACAAGAAAGACATTGAGGTGCTGGAGCGGGTCCAGAGAAGGGCAACAAAGCT
>JAOTQQ010000012.1:39720025-39827591 GCA_026546715.1 Gallinago undulata
GACGAGTTGACATGGTGCTCGGGGATATGGATTAGTGTTGGGTGGTGTTTTGTGTGGTGTGGATGTGGTGGGTTTTTTGGTTTATTTATTTATTTTTTATTGGTTGGACTAGATGATCTTAAAAGGTCCCTTCCAACCTAGGTGATTCTGTGATTCTGTGAATGCAGTTGGTCTTGAAATTTTGCATTTTCTAAAATTTTCCATTTTAGAATGCCAGTGTCTCTGGAATCTGTCTAGTCACCTACACCTGTTTTACAGCATAACCCACAACTGCAAAATATGCAGGAGCAGGGAGCATGTGTTAATGAGTTGTAATATTGATTTCACTGGCAGTATTTTAATGCTGTTTCTCTTGAAAAATGAACAATAGATCTGGACTCAGAAATTCTCAATGCATGTTGTGTATGGTAATAGACAGTCCATATTCAGTAACGTACTTTATTATTCTATATAGAGACTAAATTATATGCTGTTTTACCACTCTGAACATGAGTGAAGGATCCTTGCTATTTTTTTCTATCTGTCAGCACATCTGGAAAGCATGCAACACAATGTTGTTTTCTTACAAACACGGCCTTCCTGGTATGGATTCACTTGCCCTGGACTACAACACCCGGTTTCTGTTTCTCAGCGCGTAGCCTTCCCAGACAGCTGCCATGTGATACAGGATTCTCGCTCACCATTCTTACATCTCGGCTCCAAATACTATTCTGTGGATTTAGAGTTTGGGTGTGATGTATGTGCCAGGTTAGTTGAAGGTACCAAAAACTTTTCATTATGCAATACCAATCAATTAATTGTCCAGCTCTGTGGCTTGTTTCATTATTATGGTCTGTAGTTCCACTCTTCTCTCAGTGCTTACCAAAAATAATTCAGGGTGAAGCTCACATGCTTCTGCCTGGACCTGAGGAACCCGATACTTGTCAGAGGACCACTTAGGAGACTGGAAGGAGGTCATATTTCTTATCTTCTCAGTCTGCTGGTTCAGATTTCATTTTCCTGTCCAATTTGTTAGTGCTCCTAGATTTGTAGTTACTGTTTGTATCTCAAAGTATGTTTGGCCTGAAGACCGTTATTTCTCTCACAGAAATTTGTGATGATTATTCAGATTGATTAGCCTGACAAAACTCTTTCTATTTACGATTCTCTTAGAATCCATTGAATAACAGCAACCAGGCAGAAACCTGGTTTGTGCAGAGAACAACTGTTGTTGAGCACACTGTTGTGATTAATTATTTGTAATAATTTAATTTTTTCAGTAGTGTGCTAAACCTTTTGCAGCACAAAAAGGGAAGATGAGGAAAAGAAAAGAAGGGAAAATTTGAAATTCAGCAGCCAAGTACAAATCTTTGTACTGACTTTCATATAGTCTAGGGCCTGTCCTTCTCTTCTTATGCATGACTGTGTTCACTCAAAGCATCTAAGAAGTTTCTTTTGGTTTTGGGGGTTAAACTCTCTAGGATTAGGAGCAGAGCTTTCTGAGTTGAGGGCCCCCACCTCTGGAATTACTTTTCCTTGGTTCTCTGCCAATGTCCAGCTCCAGTAAGCTTCAGAGCACATGGTGAAATATTTGTATTTGTGTTAGCTTTTCTCTATTTTTAGATGGTTTGGGTTTGCTTTGAATTTTACATTATAGATCTGGAGAAGGTAGATTTGGAATTGTTATTTTCTAACAGCGTTCTTTAGTATTACCCACCAACAGAAGGTTTCTATGTTATTTATCAGTAATTTTGTAAGCATTCGTTGCAGCACCTGAATGAACTCTATTTTTATTTTCACTTTTATCTTGCCATTTTCCAACCTGTGATCCCAGAAGCACTTTGACCCAAACTGGAAAAGCTCCTGACCAATGAATTTTGTTCCTTGTGTGCTTTGCTGTGTGTGGAGGGAGGTGGTGACTATGCAGGTGGACTGACAGGGGGGTGGCTGTCATCTATGTGGGCCCATTGCTTTGCTCTGGGCAATTGTGCAGTAAATCCCACCTTTGTACATGTTCTGCAGCCATGGTGGCTATGTCAGCTAACACCCAACAAGTGCCTGTTTGCAATTAGTACTGGTTTTTGCTAATGAGGCTAAAACTGTATGGGTATCCAGAATGTTTAAATCCTTCCATCCCAAAAGGTAGATAATTATTTACTATATTCAAATGATTATAAATAAATTACAGAACCATAGAATTATAGAGGTTGGAAGGGACCTTCAGAGATCATCTTTGATTGTAAGTAGTCTAAAGTATTTGATTATAAACTTTAATAGTTAGGCTTAGTTGTCGTATTATATACCTCAAACATTGATGCTGATAGTTTCAATAGAAATGCTCCTTATTTGCACCAATCTGGGAAGACAGCGGGACCCTCAAATACTTGTCAGGCTTTGAGGATAATACTAAAGGATCTTTAGAGTTGTGTATTTAGATATTAGAGCTTTGGTGTGTGACAAAGACTTTTTCTTTTTTTTTTTTTCTTCTGTCATGAGATTAGCCGTTGCCCTTTGTCCAAATATATTGTTGCAATAAGATCCGTTCAGGTTCCCACAGTAACAATCCTTTTGGGGAATAGCAGAACCCAAGGCAAGGAATGAAAGGGCATCACGTAATATCTGATAGTCACCCGCTTCCTGAAATACCCTGGGACGGGTTCTGTCTTGCTGTAAAATAGACCAGCTCCTGCGGATGTGGTCCAGTATCTCTGTGGAGCAGGTAGTGGCTACTGGAGAGGTCGGGACATGCATCAGACAGATAGATCAGATACGTATCTTGACGCTGCAGGCTCTCAGTAGATGTTCCCAGTTAACTTTCAAAGCAGCTGCTCCTCAGGACAATGTGGTGTTATATTTAGAAGTGCAGACTGGTCACCTGATGGTGTCCTGATTTAAGAACGGTTGGGTCTACGCTCACCATTCATCTCTTCAAAATGAAAAGGGGAATAGCTGAATGGGTGGCTTGGATCCGGCACCACTAAGGAAATTCTCGATTTGGTATAAAACACTCTTAATGAGATTGCATTTTTCTCTACTGTCTCTAACTTCAGTCTGAGAAGGAAACTAACATGAGGAATAAAATAATCTTGTGCGCACTGTAGTCACAACTGATTTAGCAGCTTAGACACGATTTTTTTTTTTTTCCCTTTTCTCTTGTTGTATTTGTGTTGATAAAATTGGAGAGCCGGTGGCTGGTACTGATTTAGATTTCCAGCCTGGATTTGCTCTTGTTTTTCTCCTTACTCCAGTTCTCCTTGTGCAATGCTGCGTGGCGCTGGCAGCCTGAGAGAGAGGGAGCTCCAGTCACACACATACACTCAGACCACGGAGAGGAGATTAACATCAAGGAGCCCACATTTGCGATAGCGGGTGGTGCTGGGGGGGAGGCGAGGGGAAAATAAAATAAAAGCAACAATCGGGTAAATGCTCGTCTCTTCTCGTCACCAGCACCTTGCACAGGTCTGAAATCGCTCGTTTTGCTTTGCTGTATTGCGCTTGCCTGGGATGTGGAGAGGGAAGGGGGAGGGGAGGAAGGGAGAGGTTTAACTTTTACTTGACATTACCGGGTTATTGTCAGTTCCCCCGTGTTAAACCCCGGTGGTTTCCCCTTGCCCCCACCCCCTCCCCGCGCTCGGCTCCCTCCAGTTAACTTTGTTCAAAGGGCTGCAGCCGGGAGGGCTTGTCCGGGCCTGGGACATAGATAGCGTAAAGTAAATAACCACCACAATTAGACCGGGGCCGGGAGTTGATCTTCGTGGCGAGAGATCTGCTTAGTTAGCGTTTGCTGTTTTGGGGCGATTGAAGGCCATCGTACCAAGGACACGGGCGCGCACACACACTCTCACTCTTATCCACACACGCTGGATACAAAAGTCTGGAGGATCTAGGGGAGAATTGCAGCCGCCGGATCGGTGCAGCAGCAGCGGCCAGAGCCATGCGTGTCACGGCCTCCTGAGGGGGGAAGAAAGGAAGGAAAGGGGAGAAAAAAAAAAAAAAAAAAAAGGAAGGAAAAAAAAGAAAATAGGGAGAGAGGAGAGCACACGAAATACGCGGGGTGGTGGAAAGTGTTTGCCTGCTTTTGTCTCGCAATACAGTGAACTGGAAGATGGAGATGGATGTTAAGGGAGTTTCTCCGTGCCCGGAGCCCATCCCCCCGGCGGCGGGGTCTGGCGGCTGCCCGCACCAGCGCCCGCACCACCGCGATGGGCAGCCCGCCGAGCCGGCCCCCGCCGCCGACAGCGGCCACCCGGAGCGGAGGCACGGCAGCGAGAAAGAGGACAAAAAGGTAGGTCCGTTCCGCTCCGCTCCGCCGCCGGCCGGCCGGGCGCCGCGCCCGCCGGAGGGGCCGGCTGCCCGGGGCCGCGCTCGGCGGGGCGGGCGGGCGGGGGCGACGGGCCCGCTCCGCTCCCGCCCTGCCGCGGCCGCGCCGCCGCGGGCAACCCCGCGCCGCCCTTTGTCAGCGCGGCGGCGGCGGGAGGCGGGGGGCCGGCGGCGGAGGTTGTCTGAGGACACGGGGGCGGCGGGGCGGGGAGGCGAGGCGCGGGGCCGCCGCGGGGCCCGGGGCGGCGGGCATTGTTCCGCCCGCCCTGCGGGAGCGGCGCGGCGGGCGGCGGCCCAGGTGCCGCCGCGAAAGTTTACCTCACTTCGGAGGGGCCGGTGCCGGCAGGGCCGCCGCTCCCCTGCCCTCGCCTCGGTTTTCACCCAGCGGCGAGGGGCGAGTGACCTGGGGGAAGGAGCCCGGGTGCCGTGTCCCTCCAGCCCTGCTGTGTCATTGTGGACGGGGGGAACGGCTGCTCGCTGCCGAGTGAAAACCTGTGGGTGACGGAGTTCAACGAGAAATGGGTCAGATCGCATCCTTTAGTGCGGATATGTCTGCTGCTGGAAGAATCGGAAAGTAGGGAGGATGAGATGGAAAAAGGTTGCCATTAAG
This sequence comes from Gallinago undulata, assembly GCA_026546715.1. Lineage (NCBI taxonomy): Eukaryota > Metazoa > Chordata > Aves > Charadriiformes > Scolopacidae > Gallinago > Gallinago undulata. The sequence continues at coordinate 39,724,935 of JAOTQQ010000012.1, forward strand.
ATAATGTCAGTGGAGTGCATTGATCAGTGCTTTTGTCTGCGGGCACTGTCTTCATTTCCATTCATTTTTCTCGCCATGGGTTTACCAAACTGAAGCCGATGAATTCTGCTGCGACTGTAGGTCTGTTATAGGTAGAGACTGATAAATGTGTAAGTTTCATCATAATACTGTGATTGTTGCAAGGAGTGATCCGTGTTTGATAGACCGTAGAACTCATCCGTTTATATTTTATTGAAATCCGAGTAATTCTCTGAATGGTCAGATACCCCAAAACAGATTATAATCATAAATGAAAAACAAAGAAATGTTGCCATGTCCTGGATTTGAGCAGTGTTTCTTCAACTAGTTGTACTATAGTTTGGTTTTGTTAGAAATGTGTAGGAGAAGAGTAAGACAATGAAGGAATGTAAACCAGCAATGCAATAAATTAATGCAACGACTATGTCACACCACATATTTGCATGACTAGAGTTGCAATTATCATGGGAAATTCAAGGTATTTTGAAAAAAAGGTGTCTCTAACTGGAGACTCCGAGTTCGTCGTATTTGCCTCCTATACTTTTAGGTTTGTTACTGTTTGATAAAATCTGTCCTATTGTTTTAATCAAAAGAGAGTATCAACTACTGATCATTTCAAAAGGGCCAGTATGGCTTAATAAGGTGGATATAAAGCATTATTTTTTAAATGGTAACTGGTGGTTTACATATTGTGACAGAGTAACACAGAATTTAATCTCCCTTGAGTTTATGAATATTTCATTCTGTCGTGACTGCATGTTACTGTATGAAGCTAAATTATTTGCGTGTGTGTGATTGTTTCTAGGATTCCTTTCTTTGCATCATGTTACTTGCTGGAAATTAAAATGGTTTTATTTCAAAATAATTAAAATGTAGAGCAAAGGTTGCCGTTTACATGGGCTGGTTGTACCAGTGCCTTGAGCATTTAAAAACCCTGCCATCAGCAGAAATCCATGCTCAATAGTTACTTTCTGATTTGCCACACTGTCTGGTCTGTTGTACCAATTGTGGACATGAGGAAGGCAAACAAGGTATGACTGAAGGTGAACAAATACTAGAGAAGGCCTGATTCTCTGTGGTGTGGCTAATTAACGTGTTTAGATAACTCCATATTGCACTGTTTTATTCTGTATTTGCCAACATTTTTTTTGAAGAAACAAAAGTACTACCTTTTTTTTCTGTCCTAGTTGCAGCCATGCTAAAGTACTGTGATATCTTTCTTTTTTGAAATCCCCTATCAGCTTTTCCAGGCTTGCCACTGCCAAGGTGCTTGCAATGACTACCTTGTATTTTTGGGAAGTGCTGTGATATTTCAGACCTCCTTAAATATATGTATCTTTTCTGGATAGTGTCCCAGGACAACCAGTACTTCTTATTAGTGCAGAAGTATTTCAGATATCTGGTAAAATAGTGGCACCAGAAATGTGATGAGAAGGGGAAAACTCATTGAAGCGACAGTACAGTCCAACACTATTGTGAAAAAAACATTCCAATCACAAAACAAAACCCAAATATTGCTGGAGACATCATCTAGGAACTTTCTAAATGGATTGAAATAACAGTATCCTTGTTTATTTGACCCATAAACAAATGTCAGAGGCACACTGATGCATCCTTAGAAGTGTAAGCACTCTTTGTGGAAATTGCAAAGGACATTTGACCCTGATATTCTGACACGTGTGTACTTTTGTATAACTAAATATTAATATTTTACAACATCTCATGATTACACTGTTAGGACTTACTTTTTAGGATCATGCTTCAATTGTAAAAAGTCATATATTTTATCATTGAGTTCCATTTCCACTGGAGGTAAAAAGAGTTTTGCTTCTATCTAAATGGAGCGGTGTCAAATGTACACTCTAATAAGTCTGGGTTTTGTCACTACCTCCGAATGGCGCATTGATGAATTAACCAAAGAAAGTATTTTCTTAATTCTATGGAATTTCAGTAGACAGTACTACCTAGTGTCAATTATCTGGATATTGGAATTTTTTTCTGCTGCATGTTCTTTTTCATTTGTCTTTGAACTTCAGTAAAATTGTGAAACGCACATAACTTGAAATATATCACAGTGTCCAGATGACATACTGAAATGTACGCTTAAGTGCTTTGTTGGAGGAAGACCTAGGTTACCTTACCTCCCATATATCTTTCTGTGTTGAAACCATCTCTGACCAATGTATGAGAAGAGAAATTATGAAGATTGACTTTATAATTTATTAAGTATACAGTACTTGGTGCTTTAAGGCATAGTTGCCATTTAGGTGGGAGAAAATTAAGCAGAAATAGTAGAGTGTAAGGTTTGGAAGATGGCTGACTCTCTATGGATACTATTTTTTCTCTTAAAGCAAAGTACATCAGAAAATATTTTTTCAACACTCCTACAATGTTTTCTGTTATTTTAGTTAAAAATGTGTAGGTCTAACCCTATATACAGCAGCATGTTGACATTCTCCAGTATGGCAAAGTGGGTGACTGGGGGAGAGAACAATGTGCAATCCTGACTGTTTATTCCTGGCTGGAGGTGCAGCTGAAGCCTGTGACAGGTTGAGTGGGTGGGCTGTCACACCCTCTTGCCACTCCGTGACTTGGTGGAAGGGGATGCAGGTTCATAAATTTTACCAAGGATTCTTTCCAGCTTATGTTGGAATGATAGCATCTTGGCAAGGATCGGTGTAGGGAGCACTTTGAGAGTTGAAGGCAGCTCTCCAATTCCTTTTCAGATCGGTGACTATGGGTGACATTTGTCACAGCTGACATCATGACCAGCGTTTTCCCAGGGGTGGTACCCTGAGTTGGGGCTTTCAAGGCCTTAGCTACTGCCAGTGTGTTAGTGTTTCCATTTTCTGGAGAACTGTGTGGCCCCCAACTTCTCCAAAAGTTGGTCCTAGGTATGGATTTGGTACCCAAAGAAGAGCATTTTGTTCAGTTTTCCACTGAGAAAACCTCTGTATGTCTGAGGTTTGCACAAATCATTTAGCACAAATGATTTACAAGAACACCCAGAGCTTTCACTTTATACTTACATTCCACATACAAAACCCTCTGTGAAATAGCTCCAAGGTGAAGAACTTTCTATGTATTTACATGGAAATGAGCACACCAAGGTTACAGCAAATGCAAGCCTATCTGGGCTGGGTACATTGTATTCTGGTTCAAAAACAATTTGCCAGTGTTTGATATAAGAGTTCTGAAGTGTTTTGTGGGCTTATTTGTATGTCTTTTCCCACAATTCTCGCCTGTGATATTGCTGTGTGAGAGTGGTACCCAGGTGTGAGCTTCTAGAGGGGAAAAGCTGAGTGCTTTGGGGAAAGGCACTTGGTATCAACTTGGGAATTCTGTTCTGCTATACACGTGACCTGATATAATCATCAGTCTCTGAAAGCTTTCTGCTAGTGTATTTACAGGGCTACTACTGTCAACAATACGGTGGTTGTTCACTCATCCCCCACAATTGGTAGGTCAGAAAGAGTGGAAGACTCTTAAGGGGCAATTCTTTTCTAATAATTTCTCATATGTATTTAGTTTTGTTTGGTTTGAAAAGCCGTATGTTACTATGTGTTTACATGTAGAAAAGAGAAGGCCTAAGAAAGGCAGTTTATGCTTGAAACAGATGATGAGAGGTTTCTTTTTGGGAGTCTCAGGTCAAGTGTGCTTATCTTACCTTAGGCAGTTCCACTGTGCACAGACTAGTTGTCAACCACTGTCTTTTTCCTGGAGGTTTAGATGGTTTTTCAGATAACTTGGACCCAACCCATTGAGCAACTTGAAGTTAAGACCCAAAAGCTGAAACTGAAATCAGCAGTGGTTAAGGGGAACAAGTCTGTAGAGTGTGCAACAAAGAAAGCAGAGATAGACAACGTTACCAGTTGCTGGTGGTAGCAGATTCTTCTCATAATCATATAAAATGCAACACTTTGTATTAGCTGGAGTTTCCAAATACTGAAGGCTTTGTGCCAGGTGTATCATGGGATATGGTCCTGCCAAGATGAAATGCAGACACAAGTAGTCAAGATCAGGCCATGGTCTGGATGGATGGAGACATTCTTAGCTACCCAAAGATGGCAGAAAATTTTATTTGCAGCTGTTTCTATTCTAAGAGTTTGATGTCAGACAGAAACTCCAGTGTACCTTTAAAGAGAGCTGGAGAATAACGGGTCTTTCTCTAAATCATTGCTAAGAATGTTTCAAAAATCATTCCTAGCCCGGCAACAGCAACTCTGTCTTTTTCAAGTCCACTTTAAAGCACCTATTCTTCATTCTTAAGCTGCTCCTTACTATGCTGTGGGCCATTGTGATATTGGTATTGATCTGCATAGTTCAGTGTCTTCCTGATGAAATGGTCTGAAAAAAAAAGCTTATTCTGTGTTAGCACCCTGTTCTTCCAGAGTTACCAGAGCCTGGTGGCTGTCTGGGTGGTGAGTCTGTCCCAAAGCCACAGAGACAGGATGTGCTGAATCCCTCATATCTGGGTGTTTGTCCTGCACACTCCCAGGTCACAGCTCCAGGGCAGGCTCTAATTCATAGCAGTGTGATGAGACTCCCAGACACATCTACCTGGAACAGCTTCCCAGAGCCACGGTGACTGGCGAGTGCCTTTGGAAGGGAGATTTTGGTCCTTTCTATAGCTGCTGTGGGCAGCAAAACTATTAACCAGGCCGTTAACCTATTCTGGTGAGCAAGGCCCAGGGGCCATCTGCTTTGAGGAGAATGAAAAAAAATTCAGCTTAAAAAAAATCAAAAAGAGGAAATTCACTGTGAACTGAAAGCCTTACTTTGCAGGCAGGTCTACTTCTGCATCTGCATTTCCGTGCATTTGATGTACTCTGCCTCTCGCACTTCTCTTGCCTTCTAGTGAGAGAATCCTTAGATGAACCTAGGATTGTGCCTTTATTACAAAAATAATCAAATGAGAGGAATACAAAGAGAGAAACTGTTAGTTCCTCAACTGAAGGCAAGACTAATACACTCATGATTTATTAGACATCAGAGAATCCATAAGGAGAAGAGATATCATGAATCAGGCCTCATACTTCTCATAGCTCCAAAATTACTTTTTGTCTCATTATTCTGAGAATTCCTTTTACTGATGTGGAAAAGAATCTTACCTTAAGTAGAGTAGATACACATTTAAAATGTGTTTATTTTCAGGTGGCATATTGAGAACCTGGAATGTGGCGAACAAGGTCTAGCACTGGTTTTGTGTTAGATTTAAAGCATAAAGTTGGGGAGGGAGGAACTGATTTCTGTTTTGCCTGTGTCTGTACTGGAACAATATTCATGATAGTGCATATGAATGATTCTTTAAAATCTTGCACAACACTGAGACTTCTGAAAAAAAGAATATGCTATTTAAAATAGTTCTCCCCTTAAATAAATTGCATGAGAAGTGTTTTGGCAAAGAGAAACCAGCTGTTTAAATTTTTCAACCAACTGGTCAATAAGTGGATGAAGCTTGAAAAGCTGTTCACACTCTGAATAGTTCCTCGGGTAAACATAGAAATATTCATTGTAATGCAGAGATTTCATGAAATGTAAGTAATACTTAGAGTTATTACAAAGTGAAATTAAGTGCATATGTAGTTGATTAGGTAACAAACCCAGGGACATAAACAATGAACATCATGGGTGGGAGCTAAACAACACTCTTGAGTCATCGCAAAGACAACCACAAATTTTTTATGCAGAAGACACAGAACTGGCTCATTGGCTAAGGGCAAATTCATCTTGGCTGCAGAAGGTTTGCGAGGATTCCTACTCAGAGGAAGATGCAGCACTGAAAAGGGCATTGTTATCTCCTCTTGAGCAGTTGGGATGTTGCCTTGACTCAGATGTAGTGGTATGTGTTCATTGCTATGTGCTGAGACTGGAAAGCAGTCCTATTCAAGACTGCACATGACAGCCCAGAGCTTCGCCAAAGCATGGCATAACCTTCCCACTTATGCAGAGCTTGTTCTCAAAAGCCCAGTATTCACAGGAATTCCTCTCCGAGGGTTGAGTGCCAGCTTGTAATGAATCTGAGGTTTCAAACAATGGATAATCAATGAAGCTAGAAAAGAACAATACCCATGTTGTTGCATGCTATTCCCAGTGTTTTGCTAGATGCTCACAGTGTTTTTAGACCATCCCTATCTGTGGTAAAAACTTACCGTGTCATATTGCATCCTTATGGCACAGTAATTCTTAGTATACTGAGGTTAAGGTTTACTTAATTGCTTGGATCTAAGAGGCAAGTATAGTTACTGAGGTGAGAAGTTTTTGTTTGGCTCCATATTTAGTTGTTCTCTGCGAGGCAGTAGCCATGCTGCTCACATAGTGACTGGGATTATTTGCCAGCAGCTTGTGCTAGGTGGATTTCTGTACTGACTAGCTGTCAGTAGTAATTATCCAATAAGGGTATAAAAAGTTGCACGGTCTCAGTAGAGTTATTAGTTTCTAACGACCTGTGCTAGAAAATACCCAAATAGTAAAGAAAATGGGGCTGCAGTTGTAAATAGGAAAAATGGCAACAGGAGCACTGATAATAATTTCCATAAAAGTAGTGCTTCAGTCAGATTCTAATGTGATGTTTAAACATGTATAAGAAAAAAGGAAAAATCTGAAAGATATTACAGATATTGTATTCTACAATAGTTTCTTTCCTTCTTCACTGCTCATCCTTTCTCCATGGCTCTGGAATTCTCCTCTGTCTATAACGAAAACTTCTGTTTTGTTTTATTTCCCCACATTGCATTCTGAGCTATAAGGGGAATATGAATTATTCCACAAGCTGTAGAAACCAGTGCATCTTAACTGGGATAAAACAAGACACAATTTGGCTCATAGTATGGACAAGGACAGTCATGTATAAAATTTGTTAGACAGCCATGATTTACTACAAAAAGAGTAATTCTTCCATGCCTAATGGCTTCTGCTATGTGTTTAAATACAGCTGTTATTTTCATTATACATTTATTAAGTGAAGACCAATCTTCTTATAGAAGCAGAACAAAAATAGTTTTCTTGACTGAAAACCAAGTGTTGGGTGAATAAAAATTATGGACTCAAACCCCAAAGCTTGGTTAATATACTTACTGTTCCTGGGCTTCTGCATTCATTCCATTGAACACCTTGGCCTATAGTTTCATAGTTTATTCTTTCCAAAAAGGTACTCCATACAAGTTGTTCCAAGTGATAATGTGATCAATGACTGAAAATACTGCAGGGAGATAAAAAGAGTATTTCCCTATTTAGTTCTAGACCATCTACCATTGACTGGAGACTAAAAATAAAATTGTACGGAACCTATGCCTCAGTGAACAGTACGTTAACAGTACATTATTGCCTTGAGGTAGCTGCCGTGTGAATCGGACATAACACAGGAAGGATAACTGCAATTCCTCACAGACGGGCAGGTGGGCATGTGGGGGTAAGATGGAAATAACTTCTGCTCTTAAGGTGAATTAAGAGTGAAAGGGAGTGGCACAGAGGGCAGAAAGGGAGTCCTTGCTGGAAAGCTAATTGAAAACAGCAACATTTGAGTAGAACAGGAAGGAAGGAGTTTGTAAGGTTTGTATTTTGAGACAAAAGAACTTTATGAAGTGTGTATTGGGTCCATGTGGAATTAAGGAAGCTCACAACAGAATCTCGCAGGGTTCACAAAATGCCTACCTAGGCTTCACAGACATTATACAGTGCCCTGGTTAGCCTTATTAACTTTATTGAGTGTGCTTCGAGGACATGCAGACTTTCAAAGTCTGTGAAAGCCACTTTTAATAATTAATTGGCTTACCCTCTCCCACTTACTGCTTCATATCTAGTAAAAGGCAACCACGAGTCCTTGCCAAAGACAACAGATACAAAAATATTTAGGTTAGTTGGGTTTGAGGTATGACAGACTAGAAGGGTTATCCCCAAAGATGTTAGAAGTGAAACAATCCCCATTCTTTGTCCTGTCTTATTTCTCCCATGACTCCCATATGATGTGCTCTTAGACTAAATTTTCCCTGATCTAGTAAGCGATTTCAGGAAGATCAGTCCACTTTTAGAGAACGAGAAGTGTGTGCATCTGCTTGAACTGATTTATAACTGGAAGCATGTTTCAACTTTATTGTGTTGGGGAGACATGCTGAAATTTCCGAGTGATAAACTAACTTCTGCCTTAAGCGGAGCAGCCACCATCCATGCTATCATCTACATCCGTTCACTCACAGAGTGACATAGGAAATGACACACCATTGTCAGATGGCTGTTGAGATGGATAGAAGGAAAGGGTGAGCTTCTGGCGTGACCTGAAAGGCAGACATCCACAGATTTTCAGTAGTCACTTAAGTGTGTGCAGTTAGCGTGTGCCTGTTGTGCAGTTGGGGAAATTTTTGTTTGAACACTTAAGTTTGGAGTAGGCCATGAATATGTTTCCAAAGGGAGAAAGGAGGAAACCAGCAAGCTTAATGGGAAAGCAAGCCATATAGGTTTTCAGGAGACCAAGAGGAGCAAGGCAGTAACAAAGGGTTGGACATTCATCCTGAAGCTGACTTTATGTGTCTCCCACAGGGAGGTAGCTAATGCGGTGGAAGCTTACTGTCACCTGCTATTGCGGTCTTATGCAAAGCATAGCTTTGCTAGACCTTAAAGCGGGGACTGAACATGCCACTTCTTGTACATACCCTGTGCAGAAGATAAATAAATGATGAATCAATGCTAAGAGAAGCCATGTGGAGGTTAGAGACTCGGAGGCGATCAAAGGTCAAAGTGGCTCAGGGAACCTTTACAAAAAGAGTCATATCAGAGGACTGTCATGAGATAATCAGCCAGATCTACGTCTGAAGTGGAATCACCCAGTGCTGGGAAATGTTGCTCAAGGCAGGAACAAGGCTCTGGCTTCTCTGTTCTGGTCTCTGCTGTGCACGTTCTGCCTGTTGGTAAGACTCACTGACTTTCTTTCTTTAGGCAGTGCTTCATAGTCATGTCCTTTCGCATGCAGTTGCATGTAGAACAGTTACTAAGGCCTTTCTTACTAACTGGTCAAGTAATCCAGTCACAATTATACTTAACTGCTATTGTTTTAGAGTTAGACTTACATCCTCACAACAGGCGATCTGTTAGATCACACTATCCCATGGACTGTAGCTTTGTTCCTGGAAGCTCAGACCTATCCATAACAGCCATGTCACCTGCAGGTACAAGCAAAGCCCATGAAAAGATGTCACTCTCTAATGCTAGTCTGCATTTCCAAGTGCCCAAGCATGGTACCTATGATCATATCATGACACCTCTTATTCATGCATGCACATCTGATGGTAGTAGCTGGAAGAGACCAGAGACATTAAAATTAGATAACCATAGATAACAGCCACTTATGTATTATGCACTGTATGTTATTAATAAGAACTAGGAACAGGATTACACAGTGATGGAGCAATTAGCAGGTGCCTGATTTTCTGATCTCTTATTTTCTGATACAGGTGACTTGTTTCTCATGCAAAGGAAAATTATAGATGAATATAGGTAGAACTTTTGCCATTTTTAAGATGTAGGTCAGAGCAGTTGAACCTGTTGACCCACAGTTCTGTGGTATCAGTAGTCTCAGTGTGCAGTGTGGTCCTTGCTTTGTCATACATCATGGGTTCCCTTCTAATGCTGCGGTAGACACTGTCACAGCCACCCAGAAGACTCTGAGGAGGAGTAAAGAACTTCAGCAGTCAGGGTTAGGACCACTGTAAGTTGGTGTGGAGATTGCTGCAGAGAATTTAAAAGATGAGGTGCCAAATGGTAAGTACAGAAATACACTGTGCACCAGGCTCTCTGCACACTGACAGAAGGAGGTGTATCATGCAGAGTAAAGGTGGAAAATACTAAGTTCTGTTTCCAACCAAGATTTGCTGTCTTATAATGGTGGATAAAATAACAGGGGGAAAGTATATGTAACAACAGTTAGGCGAGAATAATAAAACTTGTATTTAAAAGCCAAAACAATAGAAAATGCATAAACACAGCAATGGGATCTATTGATAAATTTTAAGTGCAAAGTTAAGGAAAAGAAGAATGAAGCAGCTTATCCATCTTCCTCTGCTGTTAGCAAGTGTGAGGGAATGGGACCTGCTTGTATGGAAGGCCACTGCTTGATCTAAAGCATCTGAGGTCACATTCACTATGGGTAAAATACTGTGTCGGTACTCTGTCCAGATGGTACTGGATGCCAATGCAATACTGGCCATAATGGGGGACAAAGTGCCACGTCTGATCAGTAGTTTGTTACTGTTCCCTTTCCTGATCTCCTTCCAAACCAGTGCCAGTATGTGCTAGCAATGCCACTGTGGACTCGGGAACAAAGGACAGAGACCGTACCCTTGACATGAGTATTGGTGTATCTCTCTGACAGCAGCTTTAGCATTTTAACATCTGCCCAGATGTGCAACTGTCAAAAGGACTAGTGAGTTAATAAATTTAAAAAACACAGAGTTTGCAAAAGTGCTTTTAATATGCTAACATTTTTAAAGCTGAGATCTAATTTTTGACTTAATAGTAGGCTAAGGATAAATTTTGTATCCTATTGACAAAGGAAGTTCACCACTTTTTCAGAGGCATGTTATATTCGACCTTCTTGAAATTATTTATGACCAAGTAAAACTTGTTATGAGTAAAAACTGTACAGGAGGGAGTGGGGAGGTACAGATTGTTAAAAACGGTCCAAAGGAAGGTGGATTTGTGGCCTCCAATGAGGTAGTCAGTTGTGCTTTGTCAGTGCTCTAGCAGTTTAAAATACTCTTCCATTTACACACTAAGAGAAGGACATGCTATACCATGAATGGGAAACTGAAGCTCACTTCTGTGCATTAAGCTCTTCAAGTTTGTAAGAGAACTGTTTTACCCAGTATAATTTTGGGAGTAATTTTCACCTTTGGAAAAAAATGAAGAAACGTGGACAGGTCATAGTTTGAAATAAAACTGGGGGATTAAGGTTTGTTAAAATAACAATTTTATTGAATAGGCACAGTCCAAATCTTCGTCTGTTTCACACAAAAGACAGAAAGTCCCTTGATGAGTTTTTATTTGGGATAGGGAATTATCCTGCCTTGGAGCAGGAAAATGTTGTACATCTTACACTTCGTTTTTGTATGTGCTGGAAAATACTTTAATGCTTTTAAAAATGAAATTGCATCTGCACAGAGTTTTCACATGCACTCAAACTCTGAAAGTTGATGTGAATTACCTGACAATTGTATAAAATGAATGCAACTGTAAATAAAATTACCCACTGCAGTCCCACAGTCAGGTGTGTAAACTTGCAGGATCAGATCTTGCAATTTTGAGTTTTTGAAGGGGAAGTACCATCTCTATGTATTTAAACTTTGCTGCTACAATGAAACCTGTGTATGTATATGTTCATGTAGCACTAAGTATAATTCAACAGTGTAAAATTGTATTTCCTACTATATCAGGACAGTCTTAGAGCTCAGTAAAACAAGCGTGCTGGAAATGTAATATCTAACCTGAATCTATTTTCAGTAGTAGATAGTTCATATAAAGTGCTAGGCTAATAGCTGAACAATGGTTTGAAGCACCTTAAAAAGAAAATAAATTTTAAATTTGAAACCATCAGCAAACTTGCATTTTCCTAGGGTGATACCTTTAAAGAGGTATTTCGTTATAATGCAATATTTCAAATTCCAAGTAGCCTCTTTTTTTTCCATGTAGAAGGGATGCTTAACAACGTCAAATGTTGCTATTGATACTAGAGCCTTAGCCTGCACAACAGATTTATAAGAGCAGAATGCTTTGTCCTCTGGCTCTTGCAGGAGCATCAGTTTGAAGAGTAACACATCTGTAATAGATTCAGGTTGCTTTTCTGTCAGCAGCCGATGGTGACACTCTTGAGAAAGGGCCGAATTCTCATACCTACAAATACATTTGTCAACAAAATATGAGCATGCAAGACAACAGTTCAGTCGCATTTTGCTTTCATTTTTTCTCTTTTGTGCTAGGGCGTAACTTCCAACTGTCAGCTCTTTCGTCTGGGTGTCAGCCTTTTCGTAATTGCTGCAGCATGTCAACCCCTTTAGAATTACCATATGTCAGCTGTTTACCATATCGACTGAAAGCATGCGTAGTGGGTTGTTCTCCTTTGCCCTACCTGTGTTGCTCTTGGTGACAGCCAGGTGATTATTTTAGATGACAATTCAGCCACTGGTGGGGATGCCCGAGTTGTATTTGATGTGGCTGTTCTGAGTCTGGAAAAGTCAGTCAGTTGCAGAATGAGACAGAGGGAAGAATGGGGTTGGGTGGTGGATGTGCTTGGCAGGCTGGCTAGTGAGCGGGCAGACTTACAGACCTAATCCCTTCCTTCCTTGCCTGAATATTTAGACAACTAGAAGACAGTTACACTATAGGCTGTGTGATCTCCGTGGGAATTTTCTCCTGAGAAGACCTGACTACAGAGAATCTGTTTATCCTAGTGTCTGCCCAAATTTTTGACTAGTTCCATCACTATAGGATGTTAGCACCTTGCAAATATTTAAAAATATTGCAATAATCCTGTTTTTCCCCATCCTCGCTGACAAAAAGATGAATGGCAAAGGGCTTACTCATGGCAAACCTTGTGTTCGTGGTAATGTGCCAGTGTATGTCTGGTTTTGGACTGTGTCCGGTGACTGGTTCCTGACTGTGAACCGGAGCTTTTGCTGGCATTTTTCTGTGTCTGACATCCAATTTGGACCTGTACTGCAGAGGGAAACAGTAGTAAGCTAGTAAGGGAGTGCCAGATAGTAAGAGGATGACAAGCCTTTTCCAGTCGTGTGTGAATGTTATTGAATGAGCAGTCAGTGTGCTAGGGGCCAGTGAGCCAGCAAATATGTTCAGCGTTCCCACAAAATAGTCTTCAGAATAGTAGGAGGTGTGATTACGAAGGGGAGGCATTTGAAAGCTATAGATAGTGGAGTTAGGCAGGGGAAGTGAGCTGGCAGGAAGACGTTTTAAAGCTAAATGGGGCTCTCCATAAACCTTTCCCACAGCAGCTCTGCCTGTCCAGTTAGCAAGTCCTGCTGGCATGGAGCAGGGAGGGCAAGAGGCTGCTGGCATGTTTCCCTGTGGGAAAAGAGGAATGAAGGTTATAGGGAAGTGTCAAAGGGACACACACGTGGGGTGGACACCAAAAAGTCTGAACAAGGGGCAACTCTGCCAGGACTGCAGCTGTAGCAGTGACCAGCTCTGGTTGTCTGTATTTCAGCTGCTTTTACCAAGTCTGCATAGGCTGAAAGTGAGGTCTCTGAGGCTGAATTGTCTGACATTCTCTCCTTTTATATTAGCCATATTATTTACCAATTTTGAAAATGATTCAGTAGGGGACAACTAGTGTTCTGCGATCATGATGGGTCTAGTCAGCTTTCTGAGAGTACAGCAATTACCGTGTGAATAGAGGTGAACATGACGGACAGACTGGGTGGCTGCTCTCTCTAACCTAAGCATTAGTTTTCTTGTGTTTATGTGCGCACCTTTTCTCTGTGATTAGCTCCAATGGAAACACTGTCATGAGGGTCCTGTTGTCAGCAACAAGTTAATAGGTAAAATGAGGGGGTACGTGTACTTTTTCACTTTTAATTAGATAAGGCAAAATACACAATAAGTGAAGTCTGATTTGCATGAAAATTTGTATGCATGTATAATAGATCTTAATGTTAAGGTGGGAAATTACTTTCTTTCAACTCAGTGGCCTGTATATTTGGTTTTTAGAATGACTTGCTTCTTTGTAACTTTCAGTAAGTTGCTATTGCAAAATAGTGCCTCTAAATTCCTTGTGAAATACTCAAGCACTTTGTAGTCTAGTAGATAAGGACATTGCCTTCTATTGGAAAGTACTTTTTATTAAAATCCATTGGCAGTTTTTCGATAAATTCTTCTTTTTTTCCTCTGTCAAATATATTGTTACAAGTATAACAATGAATGCTATCATTAAGAAATACCATTCATTTAATAGCCATAATTTAAAACTTTTATTCCACAAGCAAATGTGTGTGTGTCTGTGTGTGTAAGAGCCAGTTTTCATTGGATTTCTGAATGCAGCTAAGTCTTGGCATGAACTAGCAAATATCCTTTGTTTAAACTTAACAATACTTGTATTTGATATTTTCAGAATTAATTTTTATAGCAGATTTCATTATATCTCTGTTGTGTTATGGGTACAATAGGGCAGCTCACTTGCAGCTGAATTAAAATCTGTGGTTTAATAGCAGTTTGACTTGCCTAGGCAATAAAGTATCTCTCGTAAATGGAGGTGCCAGCAAGATAAAACATGTTAAGTTAATTCTGTAACAAATCCCTGTGTTGCTGATGAAAAATGTTCCAGAAGAATTACTCCCTCCTATGCGTGGGGGCTTCATGAATTTCAGGATAATGGAGATTACTATCTCCGAGGGGTCTGCTGCAATCTACCCTTTCCCAAAGCACTGTCTGAATTCTTGAAAGTCCTTATGGATCAGAAACTGGCTATGGTCTAACTACAGTTTTATTTGCTCTACTTTGAGAAAAGGTATGATTTTAAACCAACTTTAGGAATTTGGTGAAAAATCCTATGTGGATACACTTAATTCAGTTAAACCTAGCTAATACAAATTTAATATGCATGAGTAATTTATAGGTATAAGCTAAGCTAACAGACTAAGTTTTTAACTGTTTACCTAAATCAGTTTTTAAACAGACAAGGAAAAACTTTCATATAGTAGAAGATTGAGAAGATTGGGACTGTTTACCTTGGAGAGGAAATGAAACAGATGAATCAGAAGTGAGATGATAAAAGGTTACAGACAATGAAGGTGTAGACTCTACAGAACAAGAAATGCTATTCTACCATCAGGGAAGAACAAGAACCATTCAGTGAAGCTTAAAAGTGGCAAAGTCAAAAGTAAGTAAAAGGAAGTGCTTTGCCATGCAGTGAACTAGTTGTTGATGGAACTCATTGTCGCTGAATGTCTCTGAAGGCAAGATTTTTGCAGGACTCCAGAGGAACAGAGTTACGTGCAGGGTAGGTTTAGTCTTGACTTAACTGAAGGGGGAGGTTTGAGTGAAGGACAAGGAAAAAGCTCTGCAGCTTGGTGGTGCAAGAGTGTGCTGATGCTCAGAAATTCAACACTAATGTACACACTCACCTGTTTATGTAGATAACAAGGGTATCCAATAGCAATGGTAGGGATTTAAAAACAATTAGTGGAAAAGGTAAATGTCTCTTTGGTTCAAGCTGGTCCGCTAATAATGGGGTCAAAAGGACCTTTTTCCCATGTCTTTCCTATATGCAGCCGGTTGTCCAATCTTTTGGTTGCAGGATTCTGGCAGGGTAGATCTCCAGTAGCAATTTCTTGTACCTGTACAGATCACCACAGTTGTACCTGTTACTTTCCAAAAGCTCATCATGTCTGGTTATGCCTTAAAAGCTACAGCAAACTCTGTTGCAGTCTCATTAGGAGATTGAACCACTGCATTTTATTGTTTCTAAGGGACAACTGTCGCAAATTTGTCTGTAAAGGTTGATTGTCTCTCCCCCACGCTTGAAAAATAGAAAGTACCTTTGTCTGGTAACCAGAATATGAAATAGGACAGCCTTGGAAAACTTTCAGTGTTGCTTAGTGCTTGGTCCTTGGGAAAGGGAGTGCATCATAGGATAAGGTGGTTTGTTCATGGTTGTAGCTGCTCATCACATGAACTGATATCCCTTTGCCGTAGAGAACCATAGAGAAGCAATTGATACAGAGCAGGAAACCAAAGACAAACTGTTTTTATCCCACTGCCTCACCTTGGTGACTCTTGTCTCTTAGACATACAAAGACACCTCTTAGACACAGTTTTTAGAACTTAAAGGGGACTATATTTTGCTGATTGAAGCAGGAAACCCTGGAATCAATCTCCTGAGTTGGATTTGTGGAGACGGTGGGAAAGGCTGCACTGCAGAGTTAACCAGCACTTCTGGGTTGGTCTCAGTTCAGCCTAGAGAGCTGTGTGCGACAGGGAGGAGAGGTCTGGAAAGTGACTTCTTTTTCGTGTGAGTTCTTGCCTTTTTGTTGCTTACTGCTCTGCAGCAGATGCTGAGTGTGTCTGTGCTTCCTCTTGGCTCTACTTAGTCAGCAGCTGCTGCTTTGTTCTCTGTGGAAGAAGCCTAATCATCTCCCCAGGTAAAGCTGTTCTGGGACCCAGCTGCTACCTGGATCTTCTGTGTTGCTGCTGCGGACTGCACGTTGTGGCAGCCCAAGAATGCGTGCAGCGTGCTATTTCTTTTGTCTCACACAAGCAGTTAACTCTGCCAGGTTGTTCGATCCACACACAAGTTCTCTCATGGCTTGCTGTTTCTGATGGAATGAGGTCACAAGTTAAGTCTAAGGCCATTTAATCGTTCACTTTGTCCCTATCTTCTGCCTTCACATCCCACCATCCTTAGTCATGCCTACAATATCAATAGCCTAATTGCAGAATGGTGGAAAGGCCTGGCATGCAAATCTGCCATTGCTCATTATTGTGGCCTGGTTTGCATGTCAAATCTTCTGATTATCTCTCATGTTGCATATGCCACAGAGTTAAAGGATGGTGACAATGACCCAGTCATAGTCAGAGGCTGAAAATTACTCTGTATGTCCAAGGGATGTTTTTTTTTGTTTGTTTGTTTGTTTTGCTGTTACTCTGTTGTTCTTTGTTAATGTAAGTGAGAGTCAGGCATAGGACAAGGGAGAATCAAGATTTCCTTTTTTCCTACTACTTCCTTCTCCTCCCCTCCATTTCTTCTGGTCCTTTTGTGGATCTCTGAGGACATAGCTTCATCAGATTCAGCAAGCTAGAAGCAGAGTTAAGGGGTAGATGGGGGAGGAGAGATGGTCGGAAGTTTTTTCCAAAATATTTAATTGGAAACAATTCAGATTTGATTCAATTTCAGTAAATCAAAGACACGATCTCACAGCCACATCTGGACTCATGGCAGGCCTGTTAATTGAAGATATTCCTAGCAGAAAAGCCTAATATCCTTGCACTTCCACACTTGGTGGTGTGGAGCCAAGACTTTGAAACTGTGGAAGTCCCAGTGGTAAATGGTGCTTACCTCTTAGGTGCTCAGCAAAAAGCCTAGATATTTCAGAAGCTGAGCTAGCTCCAAAGAGGCAGCTGGACCAAACATCTGGAAGCTCTGGTTTCCCAGCCCACACTGGTGTGGCTGTGGGATGGTGCTCGGCCCTACTGGAGGCCTGGCAGCCGTTTGGAGAAAATTACATGTTCGTCAGACTCATGGCTATTGCTAACAGAAATACGAGTTTCCCTCAGCCCCAGAGAAGTGGTGGAGGGCCACCCCTCTCCCAAAGGAATGGCCTGCAAACTGTCCCACCTATATATATGGTGGTGGCAGCTTTTAAAATTTTATTGTTTGTTAAAATATTGCTTCAATCTAATGGAAAGTGAAAGCAAATAGAAAGTAATTCTTGGTGAACATGAACTGCTGTCTTCTGTCTGGCTTCAAAGGGGAGCCTAAGATCAGCTTGCCAGATGCACTGGGGAGCAACATCTTCTGTTAAAGAGATACAGCAATGCATTTCTCTTCCCAGCTGGCATTCACTGCAGCTCATGTTTATGCTCTTCCCGGTGGAAATAAAGCTCTCCAGAGGACTCCTGGCTAATAGCTCAGTCTAATGGAAGGATCCCTGTGCTGGGCGATGCTAAGGGTGGAAGCATGAGCCTTACAGCTTGCATTAAAAAGTCAGGCCCTGTAACTAAAAGCTGTAATGATTCATTTCCTTCGTGGATGGGCTGTAGAGAGGCACACGTAACAAACAGGGATGAGTGCTAGGACGCTAGTAAAACCATTGTAAAACAAAACCGTGCCAGGAAAAGGAACACTAAAAAAATGTCAGCAAAGAAATAAAACAAAGGTGATACAGGGCTCATTCTACAGCCAGGAAGTTTTTGTCAGTCTTATGGGGATATCAGTTGTAATTCTGAAAGAAGTAGCATTAATACTGAAATAAGACTTTTGTGCATGTGTACAAATGCAGGTTTTAGAGAGGGCAGTAGTTTTAGAAAAGTCTTTTTCTGATGCTTGCCCATTGAACTATTTTGAAGTATCATTTGCATGCTAAAATATACTGCAAGTATAAGTGTATATGTTGTATTTAGATCTAATGCTATGATGGGTATAAAATAACCCATTTAGAATAATATGCAATTGGACTCCATTAATTTTATGTGTTAGTCTAAAGTTTCTGCTGTAGCAGGGTTATTTTATGTAAATAGAGAAGTTTGGATTGTAAAGTAAATAATTTCCATTCCATATTCAATGACGGAACTATATTTCTTTTTGACACTTTTGCAAAATGTGTTACACAGGATTAGTAAAAAAATCACTCACTAGAGCTTTTATATTTAATTTCACAGGGCTGTGCTAACTGAAAGAGGCAGTGCTATGTTAGAAATGCAATATTTACTTTGGAGAGGAGGATGTTACCTATGATTTGCTTACTTGTGGTTATTGGTTGTTATTGGCAACGCTAACATTTTGGAGCTGAAATTAATAAAGTTGAGATCCATTAAGCATTAAGAAATAATATAAAAGAGAAAAATATGTGTTTCTGTGAAAAATCCTTTTGTAGGTAATAGTATAGCTATGTGTCATTTTTTAGCTACTGAAACGTAAAGTAGGTAATTGGAAAATGCCTACGTTTTCCAACTCCCAAGGACACTAATAAGCATACTTCTGATACAAACACTGCATGTAATGGTTTTACCAGCTTGCCTGCTGCCAATGTGATGTGATACTGGTACCATCAAATCAGGGGCCATACCAAATGTGGTTAGGTGCTATCACACTAAATTTAACCCTTGTCAGTTAGGGAAAGAGTCCAGGTGAAAGGTCACTTCCAACATCAAAGTGGCCATTTAATGCTTTTATTTCCTCTAATTGGAAATGATGATCAATGAGAATCATTTATAAAACTTGTCCGGAGTAGTGATTATCTACTTAAAATGACATCTTCTGCCTAAGGCACTGTAATTGCAATCAGGTTTATGCCATATGATCATAATGGAATGCAGAACTTAATGATGTATATGGTTAACTTGTTTGCAGTACTTGGCAAATAGACCGGAGTAGGTTATTTCTCTGTTAGGAACTTCATTGTGTTTGACCTTTTGTTATCCAAGGATTTGAGTAAAGTATTACCTTCTCTGGAATTAGGTGCTTGAGTAAAACATTTCATGGGCCTGCTTAACAGTTCATCTGTGCTACAATAGCAATTAATGTCTGTGTAAGTAAACTTTCTATTTTAAAGGTCATTAATTTTCTTTACACGATACAGCTCAGAGAGCCTGCTACTAAAATAATTGAGAGCTAGTGGTATTGATTTATGAGGGAGGATTAAAAAGACTAAAAATCTGAAGATCAGCTAAGTGGTGAATAGGAAGGGGTGTGATGTAAGTCTGCCTCTTGGTGATTTTGTTCATATTGCGTTTCTGGGTGAAGTTCTTTGGCTTTTGTTTCAAGATAGTCAAACTAGATGTTTTCGTCATCCTTTCTGCTCCTAAAGCCCATACACCCTACTTACCTGATTCTTTAAAACTTGAGGAGGAACAGGGTTTTTCTTTACATAGAGAAGTATTTTATCCTATAGACAAACCAATGGGGTCAGTTCTGCTGTAAGACTTGGGGGTGTAAAGGATGTTTGGGTGGTGATGCAGCTCCAGTAACACAGTTGTGCCCAGGAACTACATTGTTTTCCTGGGACAGAGTGGAGTCTGCATCGGCAGCTCTTGTTCCATGCGGAGGCTACTTTGCAATGGTGTCACACCACTGTGTTAGGAGATCGCTTTTTGCTCAGATGGAAAGTGTTCTTAGTCCGGGCTCTCTTTTATGCCAGTTCTGACTCAGATTAATTTCAGTCACCTGTATGGGAGTTATTTTGATTTTACAGCTGTATTAGGGGCAGACTGTGTTTCATTAACTTTATGAAGGCTATGCTAATGTGAACAGGGGTTTGTAGGACTGAAGCATTTCTCACTGATGAGATTGATTCAACAGTAATTCCTCTTACGGATCTGTTTTGTATTTGGCTACTTCAGCTGGCAGCACAATTAGTTCTGTAGCATCTGGAAAATGGTTGTGCATCATACATTACCACCATAAGACTCCTTATTATAGTATATTATTTATCTGTAGGAGCACCCACTATTTATTGGGGCTTTCTGAAACATAAGATCTTTACTCTGAAGTAATCACAAACTACATAATCAGTAGTTTACCAAAATTTAAAATCTAACCATTGTTGCCAACTAGATCCGTAGAGAATATTTGATGGCATGGCTCATAGTACATCAATTAAGAATTGCTGATGAGAATCCAACACAGTAAGTAACAAAATTAATGGAAGGGCAAGCAGTGGAGCTTCTTGCAGTATTCCAGTGTTATAAAGCTCCATTTCTAAATTAGGAGAGCGTGTGTTACCAGACTTTCAACTTGTTACTGATCCAAAACTGAATGTTGCCCATTAAATACTATGGGACAGTGTCATCTTTGTGGAGAAACCACGTGATGAACTGTGCAGGAGAAAGCAACATTTTCTTTGGCAATTAAAAAATAGGTATCTGTTTGAACCTGTGCAGAAGCTGAAGTGTGAGAAAGGCAGAGTGAAACTGGTCAAAAGTACAGGATAATAACCGGAGCTGAACCTCAGTGAAAATGGGGCAAGGACTCCAGTGCCTGGCTTCTATGCCTTTACTTTTGGTAGTCTTATGGGGCTGACGCTGCTTGTGTGTGTGTGTTTTCAATCATACTTAATGCAGTGTGATTGAGATCCTTAATCTGGCACTCCCAAGCAGCAACAATAGTTAGTAATTTTGCATCATATTTTTCTAGAAACTGATCGGCACTCTGAATTATAGGAAACAAATTAATAAAGAAAATGGAACTGCAGAATTCTACTGATTAACCAATATTTTGCAATATTCAGGCTTTCCTTTCACATATTTTTAAGCAAAGAAGAGTTTAAACTGTTACGTGAGGCAGATCTTCTGTTCAGTTTTAGTTCAGTGTAAAATATTTCTGTGAATGAATGTGAGTTCTCTTCCCCTTAAGACTTCTGTTGACTGGCAGAAGCCATCTGTTTAGATGTTTTTATGCCTGTTTAATTGATAATCAAGACTGAATCCTGTTGTTTAGCAAATCTGACTTGCCTGTTAGTAAACTCTATCCCCACATTAAACTCAGAAGTATAGAGTACACAGAGAAACAAATTCCTGACCTGTAATAAAACTGACAACCTGTGCCTTCTGCTAGTATCTGTAAGTACAACCTCTTTAATCATGGTCTAATTGAAGCTTTGGTAATAGAAGGGAAGAGGAGACTGTTAGAGCCTGAAGGGACAGTTTATCCTAAGATGCCAAGAAAACTTCCAGGGCTCCCTAGCACACAGAGTAAAATGAGTTATGTTCACCTGTCGGGAAGGCAAATTCAACAGTTCTGCTAGACTTTTCAGTTCAAATCATGAATCAGGATCCCAGTGATGAGTATGACTTTGGACTGATGAATGATTTATGAATGACTTCTGCTTTTTAGCTTCTGGAGAAATCCTCTTTTCAAGCTTTTTCTTATACTCTTCCCACTACTTTTCTTTAAGGGAAATTTGCAAGTGTAACAGAATATCTTGATTATTGGAACTGAAGGTTTAGGGGAAAAACCTAAATACTGTAAAAGTAGGAATTTGATAATGAAATTTAGCCTGAATGTGTCTAAGCCTTTGAGGTTTTTTTAGGTTGTTCCCCCCTCCCCCCCTTGCCCCAACTCTGCATGTTTCTAAAGGGCGTCTATAATGGAAAAATCTTACTGTTCTCAAATATGCCCTCTTTTCTCATCATGTTCCCAGCCTGCTCCAGGTCTAACCGATGATAACTGCAGTAGCACTTTCTACTGGAAGACACTCCCAGTCTCCAGACCTTGTCCTTAGTATGCTGGGCAGTAATCAAATTCGGAATCGAAAGTAGGGGAAAGACAAGTTTTCTTTCTGGAATGGACATGCTCCAGGAGTTATAGATTGTGAGGCTTCAGGAATTTGAACATACCAGTGGCCGGTCACAGCTGTCTACTGGTGTCATGCTACTAAAGCAGTGACTTTCAACGTAGTTTGCAGACTCCCATAGTTTTTGCAGGTGGCTGTTGCCTGCTGTCTACCACAAAAAGTAACTAAAATAATGTAAAAGGCCACAAAGTTATAAGAGAGTCTGCATCTACGCTGAAAAAGTTGTAGGAATCTGAAAAGGGAGGAAGGATGGGGATAACTAAGTGGGTGGTTGAATAAAATTGACCCAGAAAATTGCCAAGTAATTAAAAGAGGGATTGATGGTCTAGTCTATGGTTAGTGCAATTGCCCCGGAAATGCATCGGTACATAGAAGTATGCATGAGGAAATCCTTGCAACTGTAAGCAAAATTCAAATGATTCCCTACATTATTTGTTTGAGGTAAGGGGTACCTTATACCTGTGTGCAAGCTACGTGGCAGGTTTCACTCTCCCGGACTGGGAGCTGTGATAGGTAATCACACAGCTTCTTCTAGCCATTCTGCTGCAATCACTAAGGTTTAGATTGCAGCTAAGCATTATTCTCACAGGCTTAATATTGAAAGACAGGTATTTCCAACCATTACAGCATAAGTACCAACATTCCTGTTTGAAATAGATTATGTTTGTGCATGTAAGAATTTTATTTATGGCTGTTGTCTGAAGTGTTGCATCTTATGCTCAGTCTTCACAAATGCCGTGCATGTGTTTCAGGGCTGAAGTGAATATTTTTAAGGGTGAGAATGTTTTCAGTTGCCCATGTACTCAGTGCATATGGCTTGGTTTTATGGAAGGAGATTTTGTAAAACACAACTAGGATTTGAATTTAGAGTGTAGTACTGTGCCAAATGAGTGATTCTGCCCCCAGAGTGCCTCTGGAGTTCATATTATGTGGAAAAAGAGGGCCTCAGTGCGGAGTAAAAGGGCCTAGAATACAGAATAGCTGTAACTTGCTCCTGCCCCAAGTAGACAAACCATAGAGAAATTTACTCTTTAGCCATCAGGCCAACAGAGACTCTCTTTCCTTGGATTCCTCCTTATATTACAAACCCTTTTTAAATATTTTTTTTGGCTTTAAATGCAACATTTCATAGTCTTAGAATTTTTTTCCATAATGTAAATGGATGCTTTCTTGTAGCTTAAATGGAACCAGTCATGATGCTGGCTTGTTTGCTCACTTTGTATAGGGAATTTAGTATAAGACTGTTTCCTCATTGTGGTATGTTACTTTCTTTCTATAGTAGTAGATTTTTTTAAAAAATTATTTTAAAGTCAGTGAGCACGGAGCAGAATATGTTCTCTTGAAACGCTGGTAGACTCAATGAGCAGTTTTTCTACTTAATCCTCAAAGCTCTTAGTGCTGCTTTTCCCCCACCTTCATGATTTCAGTCCCAATTTGGCCCACTGCGTTACAAAAAGAAGCTTGAAGGATGCTCTAAGTTATATTGGCACGTGTGCTCCCTTGGGAGAGAATGTGCTGCTTCATCCAAGTCCCAGGGTATCCTGACACCCATCTGCCAGGGAACTCCTCATCTGCCTAATGTGGGATTAGATGCTGTATGAAGCACTTGCTTTTTCTTCCTTTTAAATACATTTTCTGAATACTAAATATCCCTTTCTACACCCACATAGCTTACCTCTTTCATGTTGTTTTATAATAAGTATCTGTTATTAGCATAATAACTGCTCAAAGTGACATCTTACATTGTATTGTCAAGGATCCATGTATTAATATTTCCACAGTTCTGATGCTATGATACACTGTAGTACTGTAATTTTACCAGAGATTATTATTTTTATGTCAAAGATCTGCCTATTCCATTTACATACCATACAGTGACACCAAAGCTACTGGCTGTTCTGAAGCTTCTGTAAAGCATGTCAAAAAAAGTATGTAAAAGCATTCCAAACCTCAGAGTGCTTTGATTGCTTCTTGAATTGCTTGAAAAAGGAGAATGAGGAAATTCATTCATGCAACATCTCCTTGTTGTGTATGTATTTGTTTATCTTAAAATTGTTTAGGCCCATCTTATATCCTGTCTTCTAGGCAACGCACGTGAGTTGGCAAAGGCCAGCACATCAGTCTTAATTCTATTTTATTATTTATCAAAAAGCCTTTGTATAAAGATTAACTGTGTTTGCTCTCTATTTGCTATTATTTCCCCCCACTGCTCAGTAAGTACCCCAAGCAGTTTGATAAGATGACAGAAAGGTTGTCTGGTTTCATTGTTGCTCCTCTCAGAATCTCTTGTATCCTCTGGCGAAATGTTATCTTGTACTTTGTTATAGTAATAGTCCTCAGTGATTCAAAACAGGTATTCTTTTGTCTCCTACCCTAACAATGCACGTAGGGGAGACTGTTTGTTCTCTTTCACCAGCTCGATGCTGTTAACAAAAGCAACCCTGGATCAGAAGAACGGCTGTCTTTACAGCCAGTATCAATAGATCACCCTCCTCCTCCTCCTGCATGATGATAAGTGCAGGGGGGGCCACGAATGAGCAAAAGCGACTTGGCTGTTTCCTTGCTCTGTAAGCTACAGGCTTCCTTCTCCCTCTCTGCTACAAGGCATGTTTCAGTGCGTGGTTAGAGAAGATAACAGCAGTGCTCACACACACGCGTGCAGTTGTGAGGTATCCTTCCTGAGGTGCCCCAGTTCTAAGCCGGAGTCTATAAAATCATTTTAAATGTACTTACTTGAGGTGATGAGTTCCTTTGACAATAGTGTACTTATAAGGTTTGCGTGAGTAGAACTGCTAAATCCATGCTCTCTGCATATAAATATTTGAATCTAGGGAAATATTTCATCAAGCCACTCCTCTTTCACCATTCACTGCTTCTTGAAAATGATCTGTTGAAAAATGATACATTTTTGAAAATATAATGAATGCTTAATCAGTGGATAATGCCGTTTAGCCCTTTTTGCTTCTTTTGGGGTGGAAGGGAGGAGGGGTTTGGAAGAGGAGTTTTTTTGTTTGTTTTCTGGGAAACTTGGGAGAAAACATTTTACAGAAACCACTTGTGTGTAACAAATAGACTCAGCCCTGAGGAAACCCACTTCATCTTGAGGTTTTCTAAAGAAAACAAAGGATTAAAATCACGGATAGGAAGGGGAGAGGGGAAAAAATAAAATTGTGCTTGTTGCACCCCACCACTGGAGATTCCAGAGACCTCATCTGGATTGTGGCCTTGGCTCAGATTTTTACTTTATTCAGAGCCATCTCTCGCCCCATTTTGGGAATGCTCTCACTACAGAGCTATAGGTTCTCCTGGGATGCTCTATTATCCAGAAACTCTTCCATCATGAAAGCAGTAATGCTAATGGTCATAGGGCCAGAAATAGAGCGAGAGGAACTTGAAGGTTTTCTGATTTTTGGGTTCCATGATATTTCTGTATAAAGTGATACAAGCCTGGGTAAAAATAGTGAAGAAAAATCTGCATCAGAAGAGCTTTCAACCTAATGGTCTGTCTCTTCAGAAATGAAAGCCCTGAGTTAGTGTTCTTCCCTACCTAAAAGTGGCAACTTAAAATGAGGACTCTGTCTCTCTGTCATAAATTCTAGCACCCCATATATACATGATTGTCACTGTAGAAATCATAACTTGTAAAGACTATATTCCAAGGTCTTTCAATATTTGAGGGGTTTGGGTTATTTTACTGAGCCATAGTTATTTGCCAAATATTACCTGAATTTCTCATGAGCAATATTAAGATCACAGTGAATCTAAAAGGCATGCAATAAAAACAATGTCCTCATGCCCTAAGCAGACTTTGACCCAGCCTTGATTGCAGTCTCTGCTAAGAGAGAAAAAATTTGAAATATTATTTTGGTGCACTGCAGCACCTACACAGTGAAGTTTGCATCCTCTGATTTAGTCAGGGATGGCAAGTTCTTAGTTTAAGGACTATGAGTTTAAGGACTATGAAACCCTAAATAAGAGAGAGGAGAATCTGTACATTCTGTAGTTATTGTAGTGTATTTATTTTATTTGAGCTTGTTTAATTAAATTATTTATGGCTTTAAATATTTTGGCATGATTTCTATCTGTATGATGTTAATCATTTCAGAGGGTCAATGAAAAGTACAATATTTTCTGTACTTATTTCCATTCTGACTAATGCAAGTTCTTATGGTATTTAGCTCTGCAACAACATACTGCAAGATAGGAAAAGACTGTGTTCATGGAGATCTGGAGGGACCTCCTAGACAAGCAGTTTCTCTAATATGACTATTGGTTCTCTGTTTCTCTGATGAGATTTTTGTTGTAATGTGCGTTTATGATGAAAATTATAACTTCTCTACATCTGCAGTAACTAGCAAACTGCCCTGTTGAGAGTGGCTTGTTCCACAGAATTAAAATGTAAATGAGCTCATTTATTTCTAATAGAATAGGTGTCGTACTTCGTAATTCTCACAGTTACCTGGCTGAACTCTTTCTTACGCAGACACAACTCTTATTGATTTCTGCAGAAAGTTTGCTGGAACATCATGGACTAGGACCATGCATAGAAGTGATCTTGTACTGACTTACCTGCTGCTGAATACTGACTCACCAATTAACTTCAAAGACAAACAAACGAACACCTTCATACTTTGTTTCTCTGCTCAATAATAAATTCAAAGTGGTAGGCTGGGCCAGTGGTAGGTAGGATAGGACTGTGATACTGCTGCTGGTTGTATTTATTAAGACCACGTTACGGTGTAACACGGTCAATTTATGTTTTGCCTTTAACAATTCTAAAGTGGTTGGAAACAGTAGGTTACTGTGTTCTGTTGATGTAAATCTGAGTGGCTTCGGGGAAAACCACTTCCCTCTCTCTCATCTGTGTAGGTAACCGATTTATTTATTTTGGATTCTGGACTTGGAATTGATTTTGTTTATGTGCTTTAAGCTCCTGTGAAACAGTGACAAACATGCTGATGTCTCAGTAACTCTGCAGATCCGATTGTTTGAAGTTATTGCACTATGTGACCTCTCGCTTTCCAGATCTTGAATATTGGTACCTGTTCTAAGAAGGTCTCCAAGAGCAGCTCTCAAAGGAAGCTGAACTGTCCCCAAAGTGGAGTTCTGTAAGAATGTGGGGAAGGGGGAAAATATTAGTTGATTTTTTATATCTCTGTCTTCATTATACTAGCTAAAATGAGAAGGAGGTGAAAAAGGTCTGCCTGCTCTTTCCAAGCAGCTTTGGGAAACACTGCATTTGGTGTGCTGCTTAAGACTATAACAGAACAAGTGAAAAAGCTGTGGAGATCAGCTTGTCCCAGGTTTACTGAAAAATACAGTTTAATGAGAATTTTTGCTTTAATAATAAATAAGGCTCTTCTCCTTGAGTTACAGACTAATCAAGTGACATTTCCAATAGTACTGCTCCATTGGGCTTCTGATTAGTAGGAGCCTCAGTTAATGTGAAAGGATACACTGCATCTTCAGATGCTCGACTGCTGTGAAGTACAGAAGTAGTATGTCTGTTT
This sequence comes from Gallinago undulata, assembly GCA_026546715.1. Taxonomy (NCBI): domain Eukaryota; kingdom Metazoa; phylum Chordata; class Aves; order Charadriiformes; family Scolopacidae; genus Gallinago; species Gallinago undulata. Next base: position 39,752,470 of record JAOTQQ010000012.1, read on the forward strand.
TCAGGCAGTGTTAATCACCTATCCTTTAAGGCCATTTGTGCATGGATTAATGCAGCAAGACACAGAGTAGAATTGGATCATGAAAATACTTAGGCTTAATTATCTATTTATTAATTCATGCCTTTATTGATTACCAGGGGACTTGATTACATACATGGGCAGCTAGGATCAGGACCTAAATGTGCTGGGGGACCGCATTTGGGTGTAGAGGATAGAAGTCCTATATGGAGCAGTAAAAGAGGAACAGATCTAAGTTTTCTTCTTGAGATTGTTACTTAGAAAAAGTGAGTAAAGTTGAAAGCTACCTCAAGCAAGTTACTGCTGTCTGTCCCCCTCCTGTCCCCTCTGGAATTGTCACAGCCAGCTCCCACCTGGCCCTGGGATGCATCTCTGGAAGGACACTGTTACAGAACTTTTTGCAAATGTTTAATACATTGTTTTTTTCAATAGCTTATTATATCTAATATTATATTAAAGCAAATTTTATTTAAAGAAAAATACTATGGAAGAGAGGCTGTAAAATGAGATCTTTTCATCTTTTCTTCCAGAATTTTTCCTATCTCATTAGTTTCTTGTGATTCTTATACAAAAAATTTTGGGGAAAAAAACCCCAGCTCGTTAAGTTAGCTCCCTGCCTGCCCCTGTGTAGTTTAAATAAATTTTTTTCTTCTTTTTTTTTTCTCCTCTTTCCTTTTTTTCTGTGTTTTATTCACAATCTGCTCAGAGTGATCATGCCTCTGCTCTGCTTTAGTTCAAACTGAAGGAAGCCTGAGCAGGATGGTTATTAACTCTTTTGCAAATGCTTGCTCACACGCAAAATGCTCTTTGCTAGGAGGTGCAGGTTGAAAACTGGGAAGGACTGAGATAAAATGGGAAAGCACCAGACTGTCTCTACTAAGTTCCCATGCCCTTCTCTATGAAGCTGTGAGGACTAAGCTCAGTCCCGTCTAATGCTGTTTTCTTTGGATCGTGGCTGTAGCAGGTTTCACAGCCTCGGATGCCAGCTTGTGGCAGTAGACAGCTCTTTACTCCAGCCATAATCCAAGCCCCTTTTTCTTTCTGTCTACTCCTTAATAGTCAGCACATCTTCCATATGTGCCCTAGCTCACAGGTGTTTTCAATTTTGCACGATCTTTTTACTTTACCTGCTCTATATTCTGAATCTTTTTCATCCTCTGGTAAATATTAGTTATGTTGAATTTGGAGCAAACCCATTTTCAGAACACTCTCTGTATCTCAGGTTGAAATCCTGAGCTTGCTGCTTTTGAAACGGAGCCTCTAAAGTGGCCATCCTACAGGTGAAGATCATTTTCTGGTTTGGGGGTTTAAGTTTTTTTTTGTTGGTTCGTTGGTTGTTTTTTTTTATTGGTTCCTTGAGGTGTTGGTGATCTTGAGTAACTTGTAGCTGCATAAAACTGTCTTTACGATATGGATAATTGGCTGCAATAGCCTCAGATGCTGGCTAATAGATGTGAAAGGGGTGCTTTTTAAACCCGGTGGAAATCTTTGGAGTGGTTGTGGCAGCCAGCAGACACAACCCAAACACAAATTCCTGTAATCTCAACAGACAGCAGCACTGAATCACTTCCAGCAGTCTCTTGCCAGTGTAGCGCTCTGTGTTTTGGAGGCAGGAGTATCTGCAGCCCCACAAATCCTTGTGACTCTGGGCACTGCTGGCATCATACACACAGGGGCCTCAGCACATATGCCCCAAAGGAGCCAGAAGAAGGTGGTGAACCTCAGTTGATGCTGCTCAGTTCTTTCCCTTAGAAGAAACAGAAAGGAAACGGAGAGGCCTGAGCCTGAAAGAAGTAATTGCGGCGTCAGGGTCATGACTGACAGTTTAGACAAGGAGCCTGATCTTTGTTGACCTGGACTTCTGTAATGATCCATGAGAATAGAGTGAGCCTGTTTTATGCCCGTGCTGCTGTAAAAGAGCGTAGGATAAAAGGCACTGACTAGAAATTCTCTGTGTCTTTCTACTGGCAGTGTTTTTCTGTCCATTTTACAGAGGTGTACGTGACTGCAAAGCAATGGAAAAAACCTGACTTTGCTACACATCATTGTGAATGTCTCCTGTCTCTGCCCAGGTTGTAGAAGGAGAAGACTTTAAATTTGGATATTTTTTTTTTCCAGAGGGACTAAAAGATCAATGTTTTGTACTGTTTATATTTAGCCTAAGAAAACTTCTCATATACTTCTTAGTTATTTTAAAAACCTTTCTGATTTTGAGTACCAACCAGCAGCTACTTTTAATAGTTGCTTTATTGTAGCTTATCCCTGTTTGGAAACTGAAAGCCATATGTTTCAAGTTCTGGCTAGCATAAACATGGGTTCAGTCAATAAACTACTGTCTAGTAGATTAAATAATTCAGTCTGTACTCCTTTGCTTATCTCTTAATTAGTATGTGCCCAACATTCTCATATTCTGTTACTTCTTATATGGAGATGTCAGGCAGTGAATTTCAAGACAGCCAGACGGTAATAGCTGGATTCATGTGTTTAAGACTTGATGGGGTGAAAGTCTCTGTGGTTTCTGCATAGTGATTTAGTAGTATTGAATATAATAGTAGAGAGATTTTCTTTGTGCTAGTTCTGACTTCCATTTCAAAGGTGGGAATCAGTAAGTAGTATCTAGACTACTAGTATTCTAGTCGTATCTTCAGTGGACTTTTGCATGCTGAAAGTACACCCTTAGATATTGCTGTGGTTGAGCTAGGGCTGCTGGACATTTCTGAAAAGTAGGCTACTTCTTTATTTAAAAAAGGTAGAACAAAAATTTGTGTATAATGGTGATTTCAGGTAAATGTATGTAATATTTCAAATAACCTCACTGCTGTTTATATTCCTGAAACCCCGGGACAGAATTAGCAGTAGGAAGTAGGTACTCCTTGGCTGTCCTTCTGCAGAGGGGTCAGGTGCTGAATGGTGGAACCTCTCTGCCCTGGCTTTCCAGTAACACTCCTGGGCTTTACTTTCATGGTCCATGTGCACCAATCCAAGGAAAACGGTGTGTCACTGTGGCAGAAAGCATTCTCGAGAGGCTCTTCACCACATAGGCCTTCATGCTTTTGTTTTGACAGTATCTCTTCTCACACTGTCATTTTCTTGAGTCCTTCTCGGCTTCAAGACTCTTACATAAGGAGTGTGGAACTGAAATAAACCCAGAGGGCCAAACCAGTCCCAGCTTGATCACTCACAGAAACACATCCTGGGATGTGAATGAGAATGGCCTTTTTTTGCTTCCCTGGGTAAATAAATGATGCATCTTTCTCCAAAGGGGATACAAGGTTGAGCATGTCCACACCCCCTTTTGTCAACATACTGTCTGGCTGCGCTGGCTGGGAGCAAGAAAAGGCCTTTGGCATATCATCTCCTGTGGTGAAGTGTCCTGGATACAAAGAAGCAGGAAGAGGGATTATTTTACAAAGGTACAAGCTATTCTGACCCTCTTGGGGCTGGGTGACTTCCCACTGCACTTTCCTTGGGGCCGTCGTGAAATGCCAGTCTAGCCCACATGCTTTTGCTTGGAGATCTGAACCTCCAGGCGTGAATAACTTACTGGAATTAATCTTCAACTGTTGTCATCCAGTATTCAAATATTAATGTGGCTGATCAGAGTGAGGCAAGGCAACCATGGTGGTCTTGCAAAATAGTGCATCACACAAGTGACATTTCCTAATATGAGTCAATGTTTGCTCTTCTGTAAAAGGCGTTTGAACATTTTTCTTCAAACTGCTGGGATACATGACTTGTGCTGGCCCAACCTCTGTGCAACAAACGGCACATCTGTGCTGAACAGCAAATATCAAGAAGCAGCATCGAAAGGGGGAAGAGTAATGGAAATGCAAGTACCTCCCCTGGAGGTGATCAAACTTCTGAGATACTACAGGTTTAGCAAGAACTGTCTTTCCCCTTGTCAGGTGTGCAACCATTGTAGGACTAGGAAGGAAACAGCACTTGGGTCTGAATGATCCTTCCAGGAAACAAATGATGTGATAGTTCTAACTAAGAGTGGTAGGTGAGGCATGGTCATGTTTGCAGATATGCCAGATTTACTTTGTGCTTTGAACTGGAAAGTTTTGTGTAAGTTCATCAACTCTGAAAGTGATTAAGATGTTTTTCAACCCTTTTACTGAAGGGCAAGTGTCACCATAAACTAAATAATCTTGGATCTGGGTTGTTTTTTTCTATTACAGGTGGCTTGTGCTCCAGGAGGTTCTGTTGCTCTTCTCTTCTAACTCACCTCCTGAGTTGCATGGGAAGCTGGGGCAAATACTCTTCTCTTGGGGCTCTGTTTTTCTCATCTGTAATGATACTTACATGTCTTAGCAAAAAAATGCTTAGCAAAGTTTTTCTAAGCAACCGATGGAAAATGCCATGCAAAACTTGAAATCACTATGAATGATTCCCAGAAAAATACTGTCTATGCTTGTTCATGAGAATGAAAGCTGTCCTAAGTCAATGAGGCTGCTTAGATCAGCTTTTACCTTAGTGCTCAAGTGATCATCTTGTATGATATTAGGATTAAAAATATCTTAGAGGGGAAAGAGACTGCACTGTTAAATATGGCCATAACTATTTCTCAAGCATGTAAAATATATCCCATTTCTCATCTCCTCCATAGTGCAAGGACTTTATGCAAGGACAACACACACATTTCCCAGCAAGCGCAAAACAACGGAATTTCCTGTCTTTGAGCTACAAGTGAAAGTAGATGAGTGCAGAGTGAGGCAGCATAAAGACAGGTGCAGCTGTCTGTAACCAAATCTAATCTTTTAGAATAAACCTACATGAAAGGAGCAGGGGATGTGAGAGACATAGGAGAAGAAGCTGCTCCCTGCCTACTCACTTTTTACAAAACCCAAATTAATGATACGGTGCGAAACATGCACCTCTGTGAATTGTTGGACGGACTGCAGCTCTTCCTGTCTACCGCTCTGAGGAGGGCTACTTGGGCTAGCAGAGTAACTGGTGGCCACAGGCTGGCATGAAGAAGCATCAGTCTGCTTTATGATTCACTTCACAGATATTTGACACAAATACCAATTTTTGGCTCAGCCACACAAAGTCCCCTGATCACGGATTTTCTTCTGGTCTGTTTCTTCTTGGACTTCAGTATTTTCTGCCATGTTGGTTTGTTCCCACTGGACCCTCAGGGCTGAGCTCCTTTCCAAAGATACCTCAGCCAATTGGTACCCTTTGGGACATAGTCTTAGCATTTGCTCTGCATTCAGGATCGTCAGAGCAGTGACTTTCCTCACCATATTGACTCCTTGCCATGGTTTTCTTTGCCAAATTTCAGTGCCAGATTTGTGAATGATCTCAGTCTCCCTGACTCTCAGATCCCATTTCTCATCTGGTCCTATTTCAGTCTCTCCAGGACAGTCATTAGGAGCTTGGGGAGACATTTTCTCACCTGCATACTTTGTCCCCCTCAATTTCTCCCTAAAGTTTGCAAGCCCAACACTTTTGTCCTTACTACGTTTGGTTCTGAACACTTTCTCTTCCATGTTGCCTGGACCAAACAGGAGATATTGGCTGGGAGAACACTGATGGAGGAAGAGTATCCATGCTTTTGTTTTAGAGGTCTGGATCTGACAGCATTCAGCATGCTGGAATTGCAGTTCCAAGGGAAGTCCCGTTCAGCCCTAGGCTGGAGCAAACCTGCTGGGTTGGGAGCCTTAAGGGAATGGCTCAAATTGCCTAAGCATCTTATCGTATATAACAGCTAAAAATTGAATACATCTTTATTGAGAGTTTTTGAACTGGAATTTTTATTTTCTGTTCTGTTTGAGGACATACACCTTGTCCAAAATTGGGTAGTTTTTTATCTAGACACATTCCTGATATAAAGGGCAAATTTTTGGTATGTCATATTTATTGTCAGACCCAAAGCAGGGAGGTAGTGGGGAGTCTTTCTGGGAAAAGAATTTTCCTCCTCCATGCCTTTCCCCATAACCTCTCTCAGAACTGCCTACAATATTATGTTTGGAAACCTTTTCCTTCACCCCAAATCAGGCTGGAGCACATATTCAATGCATTTCCACTCCAGATTCCAACTCAAGGAGGTCAAATTTTGAAGAGATATTGACAACTGAAAATGAAATTTTACGTGGGTAAAGTATTGAGTAACCTTGGTAACAAGCAGAGCTGTGTCCCATGGTACTCGGAGCTGACACCCCCCACCTCCCGCCTGTGCCTTTTTTTGCTGCTTTATTTAGCTCAAGGTTTCTTATGATTGAGCCGGTTCCTGTTCTCAGCTGAAGTCAGTGACAAACTTCTTGCTGGCTTCAGGGCCAGAGAGTTCATTGCTTGCTAAAATGGGAGCACACTCAAGGGATCACTCAGAGGGTCACAGAGCCCAGCTGGCTGAGGCCACCGCAGGATGTTGTGCTGCTGAAAAATACAAAACAGAGTTGGGCGTGCTGTTCTATTTTGTTTTAACTTTGTAAACATCAGTCCATTTTAAATAGTCTGCTTTTTTTTTTTCTTTGAAAAGAAAACTATAGCTGGAGGTGTTGTAAGCAGGAAGAAAAGTTGTTTGATGCCACATATGGCACAAAGCTTGGGGTAATGAAGGAATGGGTATGTTTCGGGTCAGCATGAGTTCAGGCATTGAGGTCTAGGTAGCTGCTGGAATGGCTCAATTTATCATTTTGTGAGAGGGAAGGTTTTGGTTGCTAGACCAGTTTGTCTATGATCTATGTACCTTTTTGAAATCTCAGTGCTTTATTTACCGTAGCGGAATAGAGGTTTAGATATAAACTTTAATATATATTTTTTTAGTACACTAAGAGTTTGGGAGTGTCCAGATATTATGATAGTATTATCTTAAAGTGTGAAGGTGTGGAAACACTGTGAAGCAAGGTAAAATATCTGAGACTAAAGTAATACCTCTGTGTAATTCTTACCTGTCATTGACTATTTCTTTGTGGTGTTGGAGTGGGATAGAACCGTATGGCATTCTTTCCTTGAGGCAAGACTTTTTTTAAGCTAATGTGAATTACAGTGCATTTGCCGTAGGTTAAAAAAAATATACATGTGGCCGGTTGATGTGAATCAACAGATGTGCAGCAACTGGTTTGTAAGTCTAAGCCCTTACTACAGTGATGTGCTGTCATATCTGTGGTTACTGGCAATGGGCTAATACGTAGGTTTTGAAGTAAAACAGTTAATGGCTATCATTCATTGAATGTACAAAACCACAGTGAGTTGGTATACTTTAGTATACAGATTAGGCAAACTTTTTGACAGATTTAACTGTGTAACTACATCTGCAAAGAAAAAGAGGGGAAAGTATAGCTGTTGACATTATACTCTAGGCTTCTTTTTGATAAAGTTTTGTGCCATATGAACACATCGCAAGGTAAAATTGAAGCACTTGCCCTATTACATTTAAAAGCATAGAAATTAAAGATAGAGGCGTGCGGTGATCAACATAGCAGAATAAAGGAGGATTTAGACATATAAAATAGTTAAGAGAATATACCTGCATGAACAGTGATGAAAGAGCAGTGGTGCAGGGTAGAAAGGCAGGAGCTAGAGTTGCATAGCTGCAGAGACAGTTGATCATGGCGAAAAGCTAGAAAAGCATGCCATCGACAGTGGTTCTGGGGTTTGCTCTTGTTTTTAAAATGTGCTTTCAAAATAAGCTTTCAGCGATGTCACGGGATTATTTTACTGCTGTCATTTCTATGCACTGTTCAGCTGCAGTTTTCCATATGTGCTGGAACAGTGTGAGCTGGGACTGGGGATGGCACACAGGAGATTCCTGCAGCATTCAAGAGGAAAAGGAGACTAGAGGTTTGAATGACTACTGTGGCTGAGAAGCAGAAAATGTATCAGCACGTTTGGGAAGTATTCCAGATGGGGGTAAAAACTCCTCCCTCTGTGTCAAAACACATGTGACACAAAGGCTTGAGGCTGGAATAGTGGAGGGGGTATGCTGATAAATAACTGTGGGTGCTTCTCTGAGAAATTTCTGGAAAGCTTAGGGGTATGCCAGGTTTATTTAGTAAAAAAGTCCTGACTAAGGAGGGAGGAGCCCTGCAATACAGAGAATTTTTCAAAAAGTCCGTAATTTTGATTACTGAATGCCTGCCCTGAAATCCTACCAGGAGCAATATTTTGTATTGGATAATGAAGTGTGTCGAAGTTTTTAGGGGAGAAAAGATATTTTTACACTACCGCAAAAGGTAAATCAGTAAAACTACCCTATATAGCAGAATTTCTAAGTTAAATCAATAACCCTACACACTAAAGTAGTGCTTTGTAAGCTAAAACTGCTCTACACATCATACTAATCCTTTGAGAGTGTAGAGAGTTTAGGAGATTGGCTATACCATCTGCAATATCAGTAAAATACAGTATTAGGTTACATATGCCTACTAAGGCAGGCGTCAGTAAATAAATATGTGATATTAAAAATCTGACACTTCTAATTCGTTCTTTGATAGCGGAACATGCGTATTGGTATGTTGCATTTACCTTTCTGTGATCTGAGTGAAAATCAGTCCTTTGGTCGAGCTAACAGGCCACTTTAAGCACGTACTGGTGTGTGGATGAACCTTGAAGATTAACGCTGTAATAGGAATAGGAGTCGGAGGGCTGACATTAGTTTCCAGAGGTCTCTGGGGTGACTTATCTGCAACTAGAGAGGCTGCATTTGCCATTAATTTTTAAATGGTGAATGAGCTGGGCTGAATCCACTCCCTGCTCCCTGCTGCACTATATCCTAGGGAAGCAATGTGTGCTGCAGGAGGTGCAGCCCCAGCCAGGCTGAGAGGGGGTTGACTGCTCTCTCTTACAGTGTTTATGTCCTTGAAAAGGAAAGATTGGGGTTTCCACCAGGTGCTCTGGGAAAATCTAGAGGGTATTTGTAAATGAATGTGTGCATCTTTTAACTCTGGTGGTGTTGACCAGTCACCAGAGTAGTCTCCCAGGAAGAGGAAGTGCCAGCTACTTCTGTGCTATAAGGTTGCAATGGGCAGAGCTGTGCTGAAGAAGGCAGAGTCAGAATCTTACCAATATCTGTTTTCCTCAAGTTTTAATGTGGTGATTCTTCATTGCTTAGGAGCAATTATTTACTGCTTCTGGTGCAGTACCTTGGTAAAAGGCCGTGTAGGGCCTGAGAGCCTTTCTATCCACAGCACTGCACTGTGGGCATCAGGTCTGGTGTGTGCCATGGGCCCATAATTAATGTGGCAGAGATCCTGTTCCTAAAGAAGCTCCAAGTAGCATAGTTATTGCCCCATGTGTTGTTCTAGTGATCCTGGAGTTGTGCTTGGCTGAGGTTGGACTGCTGTCCGAAACTTGCACTTCTTTTGCACTTTGCCATACCTGTGTGTTTTGTTTGCTAATTCAGGGTAGCCAGCTTTATCCAAATTATGTGAATTAAAATTCTCATATTGGATTTCTGTAGTTAAAGTGCATGCATACAATAAAATTTGCTTCCTTTATTATTCTCAAAGGTACTCACCAGCTCTAGCCCCCTGAAGGGCTATTGGCATTATATTTGAGCCAGTTATTTTTCTTTAAAAGATTATATTTATTAATCTACTGTTATATTAAGTAACCAGGGTTGACGTTTTTCTCTTTCTGTAGCCTACATTTGCAGAGCTAGATCTGGGAACATATGCATTACATTCCTTTTTATTTGGTGGGCCTCAGAGTCTAAATTGGGACTTTTGAGCTGCTCTTGAACACTGGGAAACCATATGTGGCATTGCGTTGTTTGAATGACATTCAAAACCAGAGGGTTTGTGTAAACATGTTGTTGAAAATATAGCTCAATCAGTGTAAGAACATGTACCATTGTTCAACCTATGCATGTGTACAAGAAGGCTGAGAATGGGAGAGAAGAGCTGTGGCTTTTCTAAAATAAGAAAGAACAGGAAAAAAAGTTCTTCCAGATGGACTCCACAGAGAAAAGATCTGCAGAGCTGATGTCTTCTACTACATACCTTGGCTTAACAGTCCTGGAAGGAACAAGGCAATTGCAGCCCATATCTGCTGGTAATACCAAGGCACTGGAATGGGCCATCCTGTTCACTGTGATTAAAGAAAACATGGTGAGAAAAGCCATCTTCAAAGGCAAGGGACACATTCCTCACAGAGGGGGTAGCTCCTGTGGCTGAGGAGAAGTTGTTCAAGGGTATAGATATGTGTGCTGTTATTTTAAGAAGAAGCTGAAAGCTTGGTATGTGAAGGATAAGAGCTGCTTTAAAGAAGAATTGAACAGTGACAGAGATTTTTGGGCTTCAGAATGTTTGTGCTTTTATTATATTCAAATAAACACATCTTCTAGGGCTTTTTCTTTTTTTTTTTTTTTTTCATGTGTAACTCTTCAAAAAGTTTTTATGAAATCAAGCTGCTATGGCATAAGGGGCAGGGTCCTTAAATGGATTAACAATCATTTCAGTTTAGGAAATAAGGGGTAGAAAAAAGTCACCAGCTTTTAGAAGGGATGGAATGACCAATGAGGTCTCTCTATTGAGCCTGGTGCTATTCAGCATAGTCCTGAAAGAGATGGAGAACGAAACAAAGACAAAGAAGATGATAGCAAGTTAGGCAGGATAGCTAAAGCGAGCATGGACTAGGGGACTGCAGAAAGGCCTTGCAATACAGAGTGACTGAAATCAGTGTTGAAATTCAGTGTTGATGAATATAGAATAGTGCAGAGAGGAAACACTCCTAAATTGAAGTACACAGTAATGGGATTTAAATTATCCCATGGGAAGAAACCTTGGATTATAATAATTGTGTAAAAATGTCTGCCGAATGTGCAGTAGGAATAAGAAAAGAAAAAACAAAAACAAATACTAGGAATTCTTGGAAAAGGAACCATGAACAAAAAGGAAGATCTTTCACGCTACAGTATAAATACATGGCACACTTGAATATTGCATCCTTGCTCCCTCATTTAAGAAAAGATTCAGGAGAATGGGAGAAGGTACAGGAAATGTTGATAAACGATGTGATGTGACTCCTATTTAGAAAAAAACACTTGGGGATTTTCAACCTCCTGTATGAGCAGGAAGAAAATAAAGGTCTATCAACTCTCAAGTGGCATGGAGAAAGCAAATAGAGAATGACTATTCCCTCTCCCGTACCGTGGGAGCCAAGCAGCCTCAAGTGAATGGTTAGGTGACAACTTTTAAACTAGCAAAAAGGATTTCCTGTAGCTGTGAAATTGCCCTGGGATGTTGTAGGTGCCAAAAGTTCCCATGCTGACAGAGGTGTTTGGATGTACCCCTTAAAGAAAACTCCCCCAGGAGCTATTGTATGCAAAAATGCAGTTCTGGCTCAGGGAATCACCTGGGGAGGCCCAGCAGTTGGGAGGCTGGGACAGGGCAGGGGTCTGCAGACATTTACACTTGCCTGAGGAGAAAAAAGTGTAATTTGTGAGAGTGATAGGACGCGTGACTTCCTCAGTCACTGGGCTGATCCTGTCTGGGTATTCCTGTGTAATTAGACCCACCTTGTGCCAGGGTATTGTTTAAACACATGAGAAAAGAAGCTTCTGCCCTTAAAAAAAATCAATTCGAGCTTTTGTGGAAGGATTTCAGTGAGTGTCCTTGCAGAAGAGAGAGGCAGAAGAATTAAAAAAAAAGAAGAGGCTGACATGAATGAAATAGGTGAAATCCTAATTTGCAAAGATATTTTAATACTTTTGGAGGATCCTTTTGTCTTAATAGCTATACAGAGTATGTATGTCACCCACCTCTGAATAATAGTGATGTTGACGTCTGGTGATAATCTCCAAATTGTGAACATCTTTGTATCCAGGCACTTGCTGTAGCTTTTCAGAGAGACTGAAATGCAGCTAACCTGAATAAAACCTGTGAATTGAAACACCTGAATTTCTTTTCTTTGAGGGTATTGTAATATGTGCAGTGTATGTGCTAAATATGTTGCTTTCTAGTTGGCTCTCCACGTAATGTTGGATTGCAACAGACTGCTCTCTGTCACACCTGATGGCTAAACCTGTCTCACCCACGCCATGGGAAAATACTGGTGCATTGAGCCTTCTTAGAATCAAGCTTTAGGTTGTCCTCAGATTTCAAATCTCCTGTGCGCTTTTTTTTATTATGGCCTGTAACTCAAGAGATACAAGCACAAAAGGATTCCAGGCAACAATTAATCAGATAAGTATTTATTTATTTAACTCCACCTATAGAATTATGCTGGTAATAGTTTTTTCAGAGTTAGACTTTCATTGAGCAGAAGACTGTCTTTTAAAGACTCTTTTTTCTTTTTCAGGCATCTGCACTGAAACATTCTGGATTTCATTGGGCATGGTAAGAAATTCCATCTTAATTACAAAAAAGGAGTCAGTTAAGAGCTGGCTGTTTTGTTTACGTCCTGATATGTTCAAAGTGGAAGTACAGCTGTAGAAACTAGATGCATTTGATTTATATTGTGCATTTTAAAACAGGAGGGAAATGTGTAACTAAAGCAAACATACATTGCAATGTGAGCTGGGGCTGAGGGGCCAGCAGAAATTGTGGAACGTCTGCATGATGAAGAGATTTTTTTTTTTTTTTAAACTCTATATAATAAATACTCTTTAAATGGCCTTAGTGAGCATACAGTTGCATACTTGATACTGTAAAGGTTGCCTAGCAGACCCATGGTTACCAGAGTATGGACAGGAAGCAAAACAAAGCCAGGCAATTGGGGAGGATGCACTGTGCCGTGAGGGGAAAATCCTGTAATATAAATGTTGCTGAAATATGAAGTAGTTCAATCTCATTGAGATGAAGGCTTTAGTCTTGCTGGCACAGCTGTGTCAGAAGGGGATTTATTATATTTTTGTCATCATTACTATGCTAGCAAAAGCCCTAGTATATATGAAGTTACACCAGGGGGAAAAAAGGGGATTGTTTTTCTTGGACAACTTAATTTTCTCATGGAAATGATGTAAAACCATACCTGCAAAAGGCTTTTTTGCAAGTGTAAATTGTCTATGCTTGTATAACTTTAGCAATAAACCATTACAAGAGTCTACAAGGACTTGCTAAAAAGAAATAATCTATCTGAAGCCAAAGGCAACAAATAGTAGTCAGTATAAATTGATTAATTCATACAACTAGACATGTTACGTAAAAAGTAAATACCAAATCAGGGATGCCACAAATTTTTGGGGGGTTTGTTTTCAGTTGGTTTTGATTTGGGTTTGTTTTGTTGTTTGTTTGGTTTTTTTTTAACCATCACTCTCAACATGTGGTCACTTACTGCCTAAAGCTCAAGCTGGGAAAAATTCAAGACAGCACCATGCAAATGTTTTTTTCTCCTTGGGCATTTATTGTCTCCAAGGGACTAGGTAGTACTGGTGGGGCTTGAGATGTTGAATCCCAGAAAGCCTTACTTTCGGACCGTGAGAAGTACCACTTTCTTGGGTAGCGCTGAGGGAGTCTCTCTTTGAAGACTCCCTCCCACATCTGTATACTGGGCTTGAAGCCAAACCTCTCTTCTGTAAAGAAACCTTGGTAAAATTTCTCATTTCATGCCCCTTTATGGGGAGAGAGAGAGGGAGAGAGCAAGAGGAAGAGAGAAGAAGGTACGTGCCAAGCGAATTGAGAGAGCATAGCAGAGTAGGCTCTTGATTTTGTATGTTTGGGGACAAGGGGACAGCAAGGAAGGAGAAGGCTTTATATTAATTAGCACCATTTTTGTGATCCCTTCCTCCCACCTCAAAAGTGATAAATTCTCCTCCTTCTCCTCTCAAAAACACATCTATTTTTTTTAGACGACTGTTTATTTTTGAGTCCTTTGAACTAGCAAAGGCACTTGAAATAAATGCACTTACAAATGTGCCTCCTGCCAGCCTCTGTCTAGTCTGCATATGGACACTTAAATGGTTGAAGAATATGCCTTACATATCTCAGAAATATGCTAAGTTCACAGTGGTGGCACCTGAAATAGCTTTATTCTTCCCTCCTCCTTAGAGTGCAGTGGAATTGCTAGTGTATTATTTGATAAACAATCACCAATTAGCCGTTCCAATCCTTGCTAATTCAGCAACTGCTCTCTGGGGCCTCCAGGCAGTTTGTGTGCCAGTTCATGTGCTCGCCCCAGGTAGCTCTGAACTGAAGGAGTTTCCTTAATTGTTTTTGCTGTTGTGTCTGTTTAAAAGGTTTTACTGCTCCTTTCGGTGAACTAGGTGGTGTATTACAAATGCACGCTTGCTGTCTTACGTTTCCCCAGCGTGCCATTAACAACATGAGTAACATAATCCTAGAATGTAATTCTATGTCCTTTTGGTACCTCTGTACAGGTAGGCAGAAACACCCACTTTGCGCACCACATGGAGGGTGGCCTTGCTGAATGTATGTGGGTGACAAGTGTGATGCTGCTTTACTTCCTCAATCTTTTATAGGTTTCTGTATTGATGGGTGTTTTCATGGATAGCCCTGCTGCCCTTGCTGTACACCCAGATCACAGATAAATCAGATCTCATTCATCTTCTGATCATAGAACGGTACAGGACAGGAAGGCAAATTAGTCATCCTGGCTGATAGATGTTAAAGATTCTGGCAAATCTGTTGAGCACCAAGCTGTGGATAGGAGAAGTGTCTCTCTGCTAACACTTGTTCCTTATTCTTTTGTCTTACAGGTGCCTGGTGATGACTATGAATCTGCTGCTGAAGCAAATTTTAGAGGAGGTGGCAGACCTATGGTTGTGGATCCTTTGCTCATATGAATGTTATTGTATGTGTCTGTGTGACCATGGTAGGATATTTAATGCAACATAGAAACAAGTTCAGTAACTTCAGACTCAGTGTCACTCTCACCATAGAGCCTTCCTTCCAAATGTAGTTTCCCTCATTTGAGCTTTGAAAAAAAATCCATTTTAAAAACGTAACTTTCTATGAAAAATATACCCTATTGTCATCTCCTGGGGAAAAGGGGAACTTAACTGTATCTACTGTTGTAAGTGAAATATGGTGTACGGCATGTAAAGTAATTGCTCAGTCAAATGTCAATGTGAACCCAGAAATCCTCAGTAGAGGAAGAAAAAATAAATAATTTTATTTTCTCTAAAAGCTTCCCTGTAAAATTCTTCTGAAGATTTTCTTCATGAGACAACACAAAACAAGCAATGGGTACCTCTTCACTTCTCAGCCTGGTGGCAGGGTTGTCGGGACTTTTGACCAAGTGCTCTGAAAATATTCTAAGTCTCCACAAAGATGAGGCTCATGTTGTTAATCAGGGATATGCCTTGTCTGTGGTGAGCAGGAGACTTGAGTGTTAGACGTTTCTATTTTTAAGTCACACCGTTACCCCTTTATCAGTACCTCCAAAGAAGCTGCAAAGACAACTGATGTGAACCTTCTTTGCTCACAAGGTCTGGGCAAAAAGTTGGGCAAAGCTGTTCAGCTGAAGTAATTACTTTCTTTCCTTTCCTTTCATGTGCAGTGACATCCTGCCTTTTGAAGTATGTGTCGTTTTTTTCGCATTGCACTGCCTGTGCTTCAACATTTTCATTCTGATTTGTATAATATTATTTTATAACACTCTTAATTTTCAAGCGTACTTGCTTTCTTTCAGTCCTTCACATGGGTTGTTTGGCCTCCACACACTCTTCTAGTCTTGCATTGAAGATTGTAGAGAAAAGCTGATACAACAGCATAGTATTTGCAGTACAGTGTGTTATCGTGTGACCATATTAAATAGTAAGGCATTATTCACAAGGAGGTGAGGTTATATTTGTTGCTGCTAAGTTCTTAGCTGTTCAGTTTTAACACTGGATGCCTGCATTTCTTTTTATGGAATACCTGTTTACTCTTGTATATTTTTATAGAGTATAAAGCTGGTGGGGAGAATGAGGGTGTTATGTGCGGTAATGTTATAAATAACATTGGTTCTCAGGTTATTTGCATTATATCCACTTGCCTGAATGCATAAAGTTAAACAAAAAAAGTCTTAAAAAATGGCAGAACAATGGCATGAATAAAAGGTCTAAAGGAAATGCTACAGAATATATTTATTGGGGAGTATTCCCTACCTAGCTAATAAGCCAGACAGAGAATTGCTTACTCCTCCCACAGCCTCAAACAGATCAAACAGAATATTAAAGCCTTAAAGATGCTGGTGTAAGGAAGAAGGAGGGTTACTTAGCACCCATTACGTGGAACTGACAGGCAAATGGAGAGCATGCTCGGAGCAGAGCTACATTCCCGACCCAGAGACTGTGACTCTAGGGTGGATGACATGATGAAATGCAGCTGTGATGGAGAAGGGGAACACACACATAGGGTTTGTTGTTGTTCTTGTCCTTTTGCTCTGCGTGCTGTAGACTGTGAGGTAGGTAAACAAGAAATGCTAATTTTTGAGCTGGGTTTCAATCAGTGTGGTTCAATAATGAGACATTGAATAATGTTGCAAATTCCTGAACAAACAAGGTGTGGGACAGGGTTCCAGAGGAGAGCAGCTGCAGTTCCTCCTGCTGACCATGTGGATGTGCATGGGACAAAGTTGCCAACATCATAGTTCTGCAGCTGCTGAAACTGGAATGGAGGCAGACTCTGATTTCAGGCGAGGAAGGACTGAGCCCCGAGGAAGTGATGCTGTCATTGTGAGGGCTGTTTTGACAGATTTCAGAGTATGTTTATGCTTGTGTTTTTTTCAGTGCTGGAATTTGATTTCTAAAGTGTAGTAACACCAGTACATCCTTGTAATTTTATTGTGTTTTTTTTTTTTTTATTATGGCTATCATTTATAATAATCTTGCTATCATACTGGCTTCTGGTATGGTTTTAGTAGTCTCTGACTCTAAGATGATGGAAGTGAAGTTGGGCCATTTCATACAGGCTACGTTTTCTTTCTTCCTCTCTTTGTTTCTTCCCAAATGCTGGTTGAATCAGTGGAATTCTTCTGTCTTGTTCTTTCCTAGCATTCATCCTCAAAGGTACTTAGCATCCAGGTGACCTTTCCTTAGTGCAGAAGGATTAAATAAAACTCCTTGACAGAGCTGTCTCCTTGGTGCAGCAGAGATCATGGAAGACACTGGATCCTGCTCATTTTTCCTGTCCTTCCTGGATTGCTGATTCCCATCCCATATCAAAATCTTGACGCTCTGCATGACAGCTGTGCCTGGCCATTGCTTTCCTTGAAGAAGTTAATTCAAATTCTGCAAAATGTTGAGGCGATCAGAATCCTTGAAGATCTTCTAGAATAGCAGGGCACATTTTGTATCCAGAAGTAATACAGAAGAACCAGTGAATCTTCACAGGTGCAGGGCAAATCTGCAAAGGAGACCAGGGCGATACTGGAGCTAGCAAAGGCCTATGAAAAGAAAGGGTTTGGCTGATGACTGTGACTCGAGCACGCACTGTAGAGTGCTCCAGCAGCAAACCTCTGCTAGACCAATTGGTCCCATATGCCAGAGGACTTTGATTTGTGGCTGGGTTTAGCAGTGATCTGAGGCTTGCGTCTCTTCTGTAAATTCTGTTGAAAACAGAGCTTCAGCTGTGAATCAGTTACAGGCGTAGTTTGTTAATTCAGTGATATATTTAAGTAACACTTTACATCTGGACTTGGCAACCAGCTTGAAGTCCTCATTTAAAAACAATAGTAAAGTACTGGAGAGATTATGGCATGATGTAGTCCACCAGCATTTTCTTTTACAATGAGAGCTGATGTTTCAGTGATCTCCTAGCATGGAGAATGCGTTGGAGAAGTCATGAGTAATTGCAAACAAAATGCTGTGAGTGACAGGTCCTTGACAAAGCTCTGGACAAAAGATTAGAGAAACTCCAATGTTGTGGAGTGACAGGCAAAATACTGTTCTGGCTGAAAGCTGTGGAGGAGAGGAAAAGCAGAGGGTTAGGCTAATCTACTGGAGTAGAAAGAGACTGAAGTTGGGCTTTCGATATCTGCAAATTAACTGATTCCCATTGTTAACCCATTTATTGCTGGTATTGAGAGAGGGCAGGAGTCATAA
Source organism: Gallinago undulata (assembly GCA_026546715.1). Taxonomy (NCBI): domain Eukaryota; kingdom Metazoa; phylum Chordata; class Aves; order Charadriiformes; family Scolopacidae; genus Gallinago; species Gallinago undulata. The sequence continues at coordinate 39,770,420 of JAOTQQ010000012.1, forward strand.
AGTTGCAAAATCTGTAGTGGAAATGCTTAATTAGTTTGTTCAGGAGCAGTACAACTGTGAATAACATCAGAGAATTGTAAACTTTTCCACCAAGTGGGAGAACAGGGCTAGGTAAAGATCAGTGGTCAATAAAGAAAGACGGAGTGTGAAAAATCAGTCCTGCTGGATCCAGAAGAGCTGAGTATGAAAGATCAGTGGGGATACTTGCTCAAATTACAACCACAATCAAAGCCCAACTGTGATATTAGGTTGTATATCATTCAAGACTATTAAGAAATTGAGTAACAGGGAGGGTATTATACAGCCTTTTGTATAGAGCTGGGCTGTGGTCTCAGCTAGAGCGCGGTGTGCAATTTTAGCCTCCCCAACTCATAAAGGATGTGGCTGAAAGAATGGGGACAAGAATATTAAAGAACCTTTGAAAACTCCTGCCAGAAAAGGGACCAAAAATTTAGCCTTAAAAGATAGAGCAGAAATCATACAGGCATGGAGAACACATTATGTTGGAGATGGAAGGTCAGGAACTTAGTCTTTTCTCATCCTGTAGCGTAGGCCCACAGAGGCGTTGGATGAAACTTCACAGTCATTCAAAAATATACTAATTATGACTAATTGGGGAGGTGATAGTAACAGTTCAGGCTTCATGTTATAAACTTAAGATTTTGAGAGGGGGAAAGGATAGGTGACAGCCGCAGCCCTACAAAAGCCTAATTTCTGACAAAGGTATGTCTTCAGAGGGGTTGTTATTTAGTAACTTCAAGCTCCAGTTCGCAAACTGTTACTTGAATTCCTCCTGATTCATCCCTCTTCTGAAATTCTGTTTACATTCTATAAGGGGAGTTAATAATTCAGTGTGCTGTGCTCATTTACCAAAAAAAACCCAAACCCCAAAGCCTTTGATGGAGCTGTCTGGTGCTTGTGCTATTACAGTGTCATTCAGCTACTGTGCAACTTTAAAATGTCTTTTCTAATATGTACTATGTCATGATAGTAGTTTTTGTGCTTTAAGAAAAAAAAAAGTATATTTAATAATAATTATTAATCAAGCAATTTAATAATTGCTTGAATAGCTGGCCTAAAGCCACTTACTTAGGTCTATATGAAACAAATGTATGTGTATGTATGGGTGTTTGTGTGTGTGCACAGATGAATTTATAGAGAAACACAATAGGGGATTGCTCAGTAGGATGCAAATAATAGTAACACAAATATTTTTTTCCAGTGGCTTTCATAATTTCCTTCTTTTGAGGCTGTAAATGAGGGCTTTTCCCCCGGTGGGTCCTTGTTGCCTTCACAGTGTCAGAAGGATGGCTGCTGCTCTAAGAGATTGTTCCTTGAAGCAGAGTCATTATTTTCCCCTTCCTTTTCCTTTCCCAAATATTCTGCTGCCGCTCTGGGTCCACACCTTGCTTGTGCCATGGCAGTGCATGAGTTAAATTTTACTAGAGGCATGATGCAGCTCTAAAGAAACGTGTCTCTTGACGATAAACTTGCTGGAGAGCATAGAAGCTAATGTACAGCCTTAGATATTTTTGCAATTCTTGGAATACAGATATTAATCTAAACATCCCTAAACAACATGTGCCCTTTGTATTGATTTGAAGTATATGGAGACATTGAACAGCTGATCTCAGAAAAGATCTGTCATACAGAGCCTTCCCTCTGTTTAGCTTGCTCTGAACAACTCTCAAGAAATTGGATATTTTTTTAAAATAAGACATGAAAATTCTGAAGCCTGAGTCTTCCCTCTGACAAATGTTTGGGGTTTTTTTCTTTTTCTTAAAGAAACAAGAATGCTTTGATTAGATTTTTTAATATAAATATTGTTATGGACTCTCTTTCTTGTAAAGAAATAAGTGTTTATTTTAGAATGGTATATTTTTCCAGATAGAGATCAATTACTAAATTATTCATTTTCCCCTTTCTCCATTTTATTGCAGCTTTCATTTCTAGGTGGCTGGAATGATTAATGGGATGTTCTGGGTTAATGCCTTGTGTTTGGGTACCCAAATGATAGAAACAGCTTTGTGCAAAGCTTTTAGTGTGGGTACAAGATTGGAAGATATTTTGAAGGCAGTGGATTGGCCATGGCACTTCCACTTCCCTCAATTTAGCCATAAATCAATTCTGAATGATTTTCCCACAGTAATTTTTCATACAGTTTGAACTTGGGTAATGAGCATCCCTGTCCTGGAGTGAAATTGTGATTTTTCTAGATCTTGTTGAAGACATGATCAAGATTTATGAAGAGTGACAATCTAAACCCATTACTTTTTCCTCTCTCTCATTTGCCTCTCCACCTCTTCTCTTCATCTGTTTTCCTTCCTTCCTGCCTGCCTGCCTGCCTCCCTCCTTCCCTCCCTCTCCAAGGACCTTAAAATGTTCACTACAGTACAGCCATTGCATGACATGCTCTTACTGCATGAGCAGTCATTTATCAGTGACAGCAGGAAGCAAACATAACTTATATGCATATGAGATGGTTCAGATCAAGTAACAGTAGGATGTGAGAAACTTCCTACAGTTCTACACATTTTTTCCCCTCAATCTATTACAGAATCACAGAATGGCTGGGGTTGGAAGGGACCTTTGGAGATCCATCTAGTCCAAGCCCCCTGCTTGCTAGCAGGCTGGACAGGATCGCATCCAGACAGGTTTGGAATATCTCAGGAGAAGGAGACTCTACAACCTCTCTGGGCAGCCTGTTCCAGTGCTCTGTCACCCTCAAAGGAAATAATTTTTTCCTTATGTTCAGATGGAATTCCCTGTGTTCCAGTTTGTGCCAGTTGCCCCTTGTCCTGCCACTGAGCACCATGGAAAAGAGTCTGGCCCCATCCTCTTGCATTCACTTTTAACATTGCTCAATAGCAAAGTACAGTTCTGCTTGAAAAGGAACGTCATAGAAATTGTGTTGTGTAGTCTTCTGTTAATTTTGTTTCCTCCTCAATTTCTGTATCAAATGCTCAGTTTGAAAGCAAAAAGATACTTTTTTCTTTTTCTTTGCCTGTTTGTTTTCCTGGCTGTCCCCAAACCTCTGGACTCTGACGCTCAAGGTAGAGACTTTTCTCCCCTCTCTCCCCCTTCCTCCTCACCTTTCCTGCAGACTAAAGTGAAGCTGCTGGTACTAAAGTGAAAGCTGGTGCCCTTTGTACCAGCATAGCAAACCTTCTTGACAACCACATTGGAATCCTGCATTTATGTATTGTGTAATATTCTGCAATATTGTATTTCTGTCTTGCTTGGCTGGTGGCTGTAATCTTGAATTGCAATTTATTAGATTTGGGGCAGAGAGCCTCTCTTTGAGAAGGCCCAGCTAGGTCTCAGAGACATTTGGCAAGTCATACGTTAATAAGTGCCTTTGTTTTTCATCCAATAATAAATGTACACACATGCAAACTCATTTGGCTGCAGGCCGCCTGAAATTAAGTTGCAGATTGTATCTGGCCCTTGGGCCAGGAATTCCTTGTTTATGTATTAGACAGTGTCTAATAGTAGTTGAAAGAGAAAATTTTTAGAAATCATTTTGCAAGTGACTCTGGAGAGACAATGAATGTAAATCCTTGCAGACTTACAAAGACTGCAGTCAGAATACTGAGTGAAACTCAAAGTGCAACATAGCTGTTCCTCCCTACATCACAGGCTTCAAAGATTTAGTATTCAAAAGAATGTGGGAAATTGGGTCCTTTCTGTACAGTTTAGAAAAGATCTGAGGTTACCCACTCTCTGTCTTCAGCCATGCAGAAACTCCGAGTCTGGATTAGCAGGAAATCTGAACAGGATTTTCTTCTGCATTTAACATGAAAATCTAATAAATTTCATTGAACTCAGTGAAATTCTGCTACCATTGGAATGAATGTAAAAATTTCCATTGGCTTCTGTGGGAATAGGATATCACCCTGTAAGCATAAAATCACAGTAGAATCTATAGGTCTTAAATGCAGTTATTTCTGCATCAGGATATACTTACTGTAAGACTTTTTGAATATCTTGTTTTCAGAAGTAAAATTTCTGCCTTTAAAAAATAGCTAGAATTTACTTTTCAGTAAATACCACTTAGAGTGACACCTTAAAGATCTGAAGGTAACAAGGAGTTAATTACCATCAAATAAATACTTAATCGCTATCTGTCCTGCAAGAAGTTTGAAGGTATGTTACTCTTCTGCCCCTTTATTTTTGGTGAGTAATACAAAAGGGAGTTGCTGTAACGATTTTATAGTCCCCGAATAGTTTTCAGAGTTTATGGGATAGTATTTTATAACTACATTCTGTAAGCAGTGGTGTCTTTTGAAACGGCCATGAAATGTTATAGTAGAGATTTCAAAAAGACAAGGTCTTGGCATAGGTTTCTGCAGGGAGAAAAAATAGCTTTAAACTGTTTTTGAGCATGTCTCATGCTAGGGATAGCCCCAGAGCTGCCTGGCTTTGTAGGCTGATGGGTCTGTTTCATCAGGTGGGAATTCCAATGGGAATTGGAAGGTATAAGAAATGGCCAGGTCAGAGTGAAAGTCCAGGCTGCCCATGCCCATCTTCAGCAGTAGGAAGTAGTAGGTGTCTCAGTGAGCTTATGTTGATGCCTTGTCCTTATACTTTCCTAAATTTGGGAGCTTCATAAGCCACAGGCTACAATTGCAGGGGGGAATGAAAAAAGCAACATCTGGTTTCTCTTTCTCCATGACAAGGCTCTGAAGGAAGTCCATTTTTTTCACAACACCTGTGTCTCAGCGATTACCATGCTCGAAACTACTACAACTTGACACTGTTTTACACAGAACATGAAAGTAGTTCGTATGCAAGTTACATGCAAGAAAATCTGACTGGGAGAAGGCTGAAGGAAAAGCAGAGAGTTAAAGAGGGTATAAGATAAAGGGACGCATGGCTTTTTACTCTTATTTCATTCTTAATTACCTTTTCAGATACTTTTCCCTTCCAGCATCTTAATGTGCAAAGTAAATCTATTTTACTCTGTGTGAATGCCTACTAGGTTTGATGTTCATTTCTTTTCTATATACACCTGTTTCTTCAAACAACCTCAGGCCAAGATTTTGTGTTCGTGTAGAATTTGCCCAAGAAAATAATGCAAGCTTTGGCAAGGAAAAAATAATAAAATATAATGGTAAAATAGCAGTTTAGGTTTAAAGGCAGAAATGGATGGTTCACACAAAGATTATAGGATATTTTTGTTGCAGGCTGTTGACTGTGCTACCAGTACATTATAGAAGTCTAGCTTGCAGTTGTCAGCATTCCAGAGTTTCACCCCAAAAGTTCTTATGTCTGGAAGATTTAACTTGCCATTATAGTTTCTTGCATATTGATTTTTAAGATGTTTAAAAAACTTGTAACTTAAATGTTTTTTAGTAATAGAATGCCAAAAAATACCTGAGACTCCATTTCTTCTGTTAAATGCCAAAATCAGTTATGGTATTGCTCATATGTTCAGCTGGCTGAAAAGTAAAAATTACATCCAGATTTCAAAACCTGATGAAAAATCAGACTGAAAAATATCATACATTGAAATATATGTTTCCCATGCATGCCTGAAAGTGAACATAAAACAAAAGTATTGCTGATTGTCATATGAAAAAATGGACTCTACTATATTATCTCATAAAACATATTTTTTCCAGTTTCTAAGAGGAACAGATTAAGACATTGAACACCTCAGCTAGACTTCTTAGAGGTTGGCTTGAAGTTACCAAACATATGCTGTTTTGGGTAAACAGAGAGCCACTAAGAAGCTATTTGAAATCTTTTGGAATATATATGCCAATCAAATTCCCACTGGGATCTGACACTACTGCATGGAGCTAAGATCATATAACTGCTGCTTAACCAGTTCTTAAAAAGGAAGCAACTAGCCCAAGCTAATTCTCTGTGTTCCCTCTACAGCCAAGAAGCTAAGGAGGTAAATTCATTGCACTTAATTTAGAAGCTTGTGTTGGAATTAAATGAATTTTCAGCTGCCTGTATCCTCGCTGATTATAATGGGAATTAGGTGGCTATCCTGGGATATGCGCCCTCACTCTGAAATAAAATAAGTTAGGTGAGATGAATCCTGTCCCAAACATATTAACCTTCCTGCAACGCCATTCAGGTGAAGTTGTAGTCAAACAAACAAATTAGTATTTGTGTCAACTGACAATTGTTACCCAGTGCAAAATACAGAGAAAATTGTTTAGGGCAAGGGGTGTCCAAAATAGAGGAGGGGGAATGAATTCTGATGTTTTTTCAGGGAGCTGCGGGATTGCAGCATCTGAAAACTGCTGGAGAAGTTTGTGTGGTTAGAGCTGCCAAATAGCAATTAAGCCTAGCAACACGGGCTGTTTGCTGTCGAGACTGAAGCATAGGAGTCGAGTACACCCTGTTCTAGAGGGAAGTTCATGGGCTGGCTGTTTTGCTTTTGTTGAAAAAAAACCAACCCCAAGATGAAGGGAATACCCAGACTTTGCACTTTCCTTTCTCCTTGGCAATTGTCACTAAGGCAAGGGTTCAGAGGGACTGGGATTTCACTTGAAGTGGTGTGGGGGTGGGCTGATCTTTGCTATAAGGCTCTGTCGGCAGCGGTGACTGGTACTACTCCTATTAAAGCAGTGCGCTCATCAGCTTCAGCGGCAGCAGATTTAGGCCCGTATTGAAGTTTGTTGTAGCCAGAAAATGAGATGATAGTAATAGATGTTGTGTTGGTCCAGAGTGTTCAGAGAGACAGGATTTGGGGGGAAGGAGGGAACTCAAAATATGCTGGACAAACAGAAATTAGTATACCTTGCCCTTTCCCCCCTTCAAAACCTGCTTTTTCTAACTGACCTACACGCAGGAGTCCTTCAGATAGAAGAAGAAATGCTTGTGGTTTTTAAAAACCTCTGTTAGCTTACAGTAAAACAAAGTTCTCATTTAAAACAGCTTTTATACATTGCATCATACAGGCAAAAAGTCAATGTATCGAATTAAATTATTTCTCTCTGCTCCCCCCCTTTCTGTTGTTTTAAACCTATTTTAAAGGTTTTCCACGTCATATTGTGGGAAAAGAAACAGGACCTTGGCTTGCTGCTTTCCTTTCCTGCAGTTCAGCAGATGCTGGAGTATCTGCACTGAAACTGCAGAACATGTCACCGCTCAGGCACAAGGAGCTGCTTGGAGATGGGTTAGGTACCAGTGGCCTTTGGGAACAGTTGCTGTAAGGAAGTAATTTCCACGACCAAGACAAAGGTCTGCAGTGTATCCATAGCATTCTCACCTATGATCATGACGCATGATGGATCATCAAAATGTCATAGTATGCCATTTTAAGGTTTTTATATGTATCATACTTTCTCCTGTGTCTGCCACCAAACTCATCTCTTACCCTGAGAGGAAGATAAGATTATAAATTCATAAGAAGTTTCTGGTCTTCAGGATTTGATGCATATCAGCTCTTTGGAGAGGATTTATGAGAGGAAGTACCTGGGGAAAAAATAGCTGATATGCTTCAGATCATGAGGAGTGTCTTTCCATTACATATATAATGTAATTTTTTTTTCTTTTTATTTATCACCTTCTCTGAAAACACAATAATCCAATCAGCACTAAAAGTTTTTTTGATGTCATTGGTTTGGCAAGCTAACATGCTGCCTAATTTCTTGTTTCTTTCTGGGATGACTGAGAAAATGGCAAAAAGCCAACCTCAGAAGCAACCAATCTTGGCCAATACGTTAGACCCTCTCAATTGGACTTTGGACTAGAACACAGCAGAGATTTCTTTTGTGTTGCTGATGGATGATTTCTTAGTCATAGCTCATAGGCAGATTTATTTCTGGCCTGTCTAGAATATTTGACATTGTGAATAACGCATTGCAGCTGATATGCCTTGAAGATCTTGCAAAGATGTAAGCAAATAACATGGATTCAATCCAGCTTCAGTGACTGAACTGTAATGCATAACTGCAACTCTTCTCCTGGTATTCTTCTTCATAAGAATGCCTGCAGAATGCTGTCTTCTCTCCTGCATTGGTATAAACACTACGAGAAAATTAACTGTACCATAGCATGTATAAGCATCTGTCTTTTGCATCCAACTCAGAAAATACAAAATTCCTGACTCTTCCTGTAACTCAGTTGAAAAAAAATAATATGCTAAAAAGTTTCAGGCTAAAACCAGACTCTGGCAAATAGAAGGAACAGAGAAAAAAACTAGCATTTGGAACACTAGACAATATATAATATCATTGGTTGCCCGTGAAACTATTCCAAATATTATGTACTTTTCAAATGAGGTCTTCATCTTTTTTTTTTCCCTTACATCATGGATGTCAACTAGTGATGACTCCCAAAATGCACTCTTATTTGCATATTATCTGTGGACAGATAATATTTTGATAGTGTTCCAACATATCTTTCACTCAGGTTATGTTCTGTTTTCAAATTGAAAATCTGGTCTCTGGGATGTCAAACTACCTGTTTAAGTTCTCTGGGTAAGAGTAGGCCATCGGTACTGTCTTCTGCTCACTTTGGTTTCTGTTACGTGATTAGGTAGTGAATCAAGTTTTATAGGGTTTATGGAAAAGAATCTATCGTTCTTTTTGTTACCAAAACCTACCATGATATCAAGCATTCATCCACTTGGATGATGGGAGAAATGAATTTGAAAACAAAATATTCACATGTCCAGCTCCCAGTTTCATAATTGTTTCTTAGAGATCAGGCTTGCTGTAAATCATCCTGAAACTCATTTCAGTAACCCACTTATCTTAACAACAGTTCCCTGGGGGAGGCCAAAGTTGTCCTTAGACAAGGAACGGAGGAAGAAAGAGACTCGTGAAGGTGGAAGTGTGGGCTGATATGTGGAGGTCTGGGGCAGGCGATAAATGTTGCTCCTGCAAAGACACTGCACAGGCTCTGGGTGCTATCACTTTGTTACCCTTCGTGGGCTGTAAGGCTTTTTGTCCTGTTCTTATTCTCCTTCAGAACTAGCCACTTAGCTGCGGGTTATTTATTGTCTTCAGAAAAAAATGTGGATACAGTATCTGGCTGGTCATAAAAAGTGTAGATAGTAATATTTGGATAGGGTAAAATTCCCCAAATAGTAGCAAAATTCCTGTTGACTTCACCAGAACTAAGACTGCCCATGAAATTGCAGCTTTACCCTATGGATCACTATTTTTTCATTCCTTCATAACATTTCAGAGGATGGCATACTCCAAGGAACTTTGTTTTACCTGGTGCCTAAATACATTTTACACAGTAAAGATCAAAAGAACACCTAAAGGCGTGGTTGTAGTTTATAATGATTATTTATTAATGCTGTCATTCAGATTATATATTTCCTTGCCATACCCTTATGGTATGGAGTCATCAAAGTATAACAGATTCAACTAAGCAAACATTTTAGATACATGTGGGTGATTTTAACAGCTAACTGCATTATTGTACTCTGAATTCTAAGTGGGACTGAGACTGATCAAAGTACTTCCCTTCACCCCTCGTCCCCAGTTTTGTGCCCTGTGGTTAAGTGTTGGGTCTAGTATAAAAGGGCAAATGCTGAAGGGTACGAAAACCCAATAAACTAGATTATGTTAACTTTAAACTGCAATGGAGCCAAAGCATACAAGGGATGGTTCAAAACCGATGTTAATTTTGTTAATGAGTTTAACTGGAAGGTAGTTTATTTTTTTGCCCCCTCTGACAAAAATTCTCTGTAAAAAAACAAGGGATTTACTAGGGGACTAAAATGAGATGTCCCTCATGTAGCAGTGTAGCAGTTATATTTCTTTTTCACTCTTACATGATCTTTGCCCTACATTGTTCCTCTTGTTGCAACATACATTTCCCAGGAGCAATGTGCAAAATTTCCCTCCTCTTGTGAAAAAATAAGCATTTTTTCAATAATCTTGAGTTGTTATCCAGTGATATATAAGGAATGATTTCTATTACCATCAAATCCTAGAAGAAATCCATTGTGAAAAACTGTACAAAGCCCAGGGTAAGCTTTTCAAAGGTATGTGCTTTTTTAGGGAGTTGGATTCCTATCATCCCATGATGTGTCTTTGAAACTCTTCCCCATGTGACTAAGACCATGTGTGCGACTGTGTGCCTAATTTGTGAGTAGTCGTAATGATCATACAGTAATAGGAATGCAACTGAGCCTACGTTTTGTTCATAACTCCAAGTGCCTTTAGCTGAATTTTCAAAGAGGCTGAGTTCTCACATCTCCTGCTACTTCAGTGGAGCTGTAGGTGCTCCGGGACTGAAAATCAAGCTACTGACATACTGAAAAATTAAAGCTGAGGTATGAATGAGTCAATCACACAGTCATTCCTAAGTCAGACTTACAAACTGGATCTTTCTGAGTTTAATGGAGGCTGCTGACATAGTCTTTCAGGAGATTTTCAATTTGAGAATTTCCTCTTTTTCTCACCTTATCACCCAAACTTTAGCCTTATGCAATTGGCATTTTCCATTCACAGGCTACTGCCCCCATTTTATTTATTGGTTTAGGCATCTGACAACTCCAGAGCTTGGCGGATGTTCTATTTTTTTTTTTCCTTCGTACTGCATGTATGCACGCAGCGCTTCCCATACAGGTTTTGGATGTTCTGTAGGCTGAGCCACGGTTACATCCTCAGGGCTGATACTCAATACGTAGAAACAAAAATGAATAAAACTTTCTATCCAGCCTGAGTCAGCAAAAAATGCCTTTTCCACTAATGTTTGTCCCATACTGTGAATATTTATACATGTTCACACTTATGATGCCTGTTCCATTAACTTGTTGGGAATACTGGTACGCACAGTTAAACAGGTATCTTCATGCTTGGAGGAAAAGGCACTTTCTTTGTATTTTTTTTCTCCAGTTCCAACCTCTATAAATCATGTTATACTTCAAAAACTTTGTGGTGTTGGCTGAAAAAATATGGGGCTTTAAAACAAAATGTGCATTCTTTTTATTTGCCTTCTGGTTTTTGATCTTTTATCTTCAGCTTAGTGATGTTTTCAAAACTCCTCTTTTCAATAACGAAGGCTAAAAGCATCTGGGGCTTTATTTTAAAGCAAAAAATGAAATCCTTACATAAACATATTGTTGAAGGAGCTGGGCTTTAAGAAAAACACCAAATCAAAAGACACAAAATAAAATTATGAGCTAGAGGTAGAGGAGCCTTAGACAGAGAGCAAACAAAAAGCATAAAAAATAGAGTATCTTTTTAGCAGTTCAAAACTTAGAGGCACTGAAGTAAAGACCCTTGAAACCATGTGAGTTTTTAAGAGAATGTAATTTCAGGAATCTCGCAGCCTCGCAATGCTTAATTTAGACCCGCTATCAAACAGGTCTGAACTGCACTTGAAGAAGAACCTAATGTCTGGATTCTTGCAGGCACTAAAGGATTATTGATGAATAGGTGGAGGAATTTTGTCTTGCTTGGTTATATATGTTGTCATTTTTCACTGCTATAGCTGTAGCTCTTTGCAATGCTGTCTGCAACCACCTCACTTGAGGATGAATTTTCCTGTCCTGCATTTGCCTTTGATTCTCATAGAGTATCCATTGAGTGTGAAGAAAACAGCAGTGCTTAAGCATAGTCTATTCAAGTATATTCAAAATACATTATTTTTAGCATTATTGTTAATATGAAATGTTCCACCAACCAGCTGGAATTATGCAAATCCTAGCACACGCGTTCCTCACTAATCTGCACTCTTGGATGTACTCTTTACATTCATTTCGTTTTATGAATGTCTTTCCAGCATACTTCCCTACAATAGGAGATTGAAAAGCCTGCAATTTTCTTCTTGCCTGATTCTCCCATTGGGTTTTGTTAGTATTCGAAAAAATAAATTGATGTCTTTTTTTTCTAAGTCCAGATTGAGGAGAAAATCAACCTGCCATCACAGATGAGTGGGGAGAAAAGGGAAGGCTCACAAATTGCAAAAGCTGAGCTCTTTAGTCAGTTCTGTGGTGACTTGGTGTTTGCAGTAGAGGTAATTCAGGCAGTCTTGGAAGGAGCTCTGAAGGTCTGAGAAGTTTTTCAGTAGTTTGGTCTTGAGCCAAAAGCTGTTAAGCTCTGTCACCTTCACTGATATCACCAAAATATCATGGGTTTTGGGACAGTCTCTAGATGAGAAGAAAAGGAAGATGGCTCTGTGGTGTTGGTTTGTTTCACATGAGTCTGTCTGTGGATCAAGAAAACATAGATATGGCCTTTGTCATTGTCCTCATCACACCAACGTTCTTGCTGTGGAGATAATGCACAACCTCTCTTAGACATTTCTCCTTCCTGCCTGGGGCATTTGACATGTTTTTGGAAGCTTGTGTGTGTGTCCTGGTCCTCATGTGGTTTTGCATCCCTGTTGATCTATGGGGGCAGACTTTCAGTGCCTCTGGTGTCTTCACAGGCATGGCTGTGGGAGGGGTATCTTTGTGGCCACAGTCTACCTGCTGCTGGGCCTCTTCGCAAGTTTCTTGCTCGCTAGCATTTTCCCTGGGGAGCTGGAGGATTTGTCCCAGAGGTGAGCAGCCTCCTTCCCCGGTTTGAATTCTTATGGTTAAATGACGTTCTAAATCTCTGTTTTATCCTCACCTTGTAAGTTGTCTGTTTTAAAGCTTTCTTAGAAAACTCATTCAATTTTAAAAACTTATTTACACCTCCAGTTCACCTTGTCTCCCTATAAAGGTCTTTTCAAACCTGGTAACCTCAATAATTTGTTGTGTCTCTTCATTTTTGCTGAACTTGTGATTTCCAAATTGAATTGGTACAAGGTTTATTTGCTGTTGCTGTTTTAGTTTTCTGCAATTGAAGATAAAACACACAGCAAAATAAGATTTTTCAGGCTTTTTCTGACTGAAATAATAAACCAGCTCCACTTGCTGCTAATCAAAAGCTGGTGATAAATTTCACATTAAGCCTCCTGGGGCAGATGTGATCCACCCTGTGTACTCGTACCTTGCTTAGCGCCTTCAGGTCCTTCCCACAGTGTCTGATGGATGCTGGGATTTTTCCTTGCAAGATTCTTGCTTTGCCTGAGGCCATCTCTTTCCTTAAGCAAGAAGGGACATTCAGAGTTGATAATCACTGTGCACAAGAGGTTTCTCATTTCTCTAGCAAATACAAGCTTCCAGATCTGATGGGCTAGATGCGTGGTCTTCAGCATTGACCTAGAGCTCCAAGGAGTGATAGGGATGTATTTCTTAATTGCTTCAGTCAGTCCTGCCTCCTAACTATTCTAATTTCTGCTGTGTTTTTACCCACTTATGACCTGATTCTGATCTATCTTTACTAACACTGTTTTCGTAAACCAATGGAGCTTTCTTTGAGCTACTGTTCAAGAAGGTGAAAAAAAAGGTAAGATCATTCTGTTACTAGTTTAAAACTTCCCTAAAACTGACCTCTATTTCACTAGTTTAATATTTATCAATCATTTGGAAACATTAGGTATTCAGCAGCTCGGTGTTAGCTAATTCAAATGAGATTGTTTGATAGAGACTTACTGATAAATTGTATCTTGACCAGAGCACATTTGAGTGCTGATTTTGTGTATTCTGGCACTGGATCTATTTCCTCTGGTGTAATGGTTAACCATAACTGTTAACCCCATATGCTAATGGTATAATACCATGATTGCTTTACAACCACAACTAATTTTTTGTATTCGTTCCTTCCACCAAAGAGTTTGCATTGTAAAACAGTCTGTCCTGCTTCATTTGATATGGTTTCTGGCTTCCTAATGTTTTGATAGAGTTGCAAAATGTTCTTGTTTGGAATTATTGCTGTCCACATGACCTCTATTTCATGCTGAATATCTCACGATAGAAGTGATGTTACTCTGAATGACTTTCAGACTTTGCCTAAACCAAGTGTTTGACTAATTATACCCTAAGTTTGTGAAGTGCGGGGGGAGGGGAGAAGCATAATTAGGTCTGTCAAACTCTTTATGAGCTCTATAGAACAAAAAGATGCATGAGATGATCACCTAAGCATTCAGAAAAGAGTAAAGTGAATAAAAGAATGACAATTTACATTTTGCAGAATATAAATTCGGGGTTACACAGATTTCTAAAAAACTTTTTCCTTCCTTAGGTCAATCTTCTGCTTTGGATTCCTTCATCAAATTCTGTAGGAAAGAAATAATCTTTTGCCTGTATTCATTTAATGGCTGGTAAACGGACCAGCCGGATCATTGATTAGGGTTTCTATGTGGTATCGCTGCGCAAACAGTAAATACCTCGCACAAGGCATGGACAAGATGTAGTGGGAGTAGTGTCAGATTGGCAGCAGTACCTCTTTGCTGGCATTGACCCAATATTGTAGATCCCCTTTTCGTAAAGACACCTCCTGCGATCTGTTTTAAGTATTTTTAATAGGCAACTCAAAAATCTTCAAGATTAATACCTTAGCATTGACCAATCGGGGCTTTAACTTCCCAGTCAGCTGGCAAGAGATTTCCACTCAACTGGTATGGGATTTCTGGTTTTGCTGGGTGTGTTCCAGTCTTAGTGATTTCCTCTGTGAGGTTTATATCCTCCTTGTGGTAAAAGCTGAGGCTCCAAAAGCATATGCTTTTCAAATTGGGAATACAGACATGTTCGGCATAAGGAAATACATTTATTACAATTGGGTTTCTCATGTTTCTGAATTACAAACAAAGAATTACTTTTTCCTTTGTTGTCTTGCCATGAATCGTGCAATATTGACGTCAAAGGAGTCATTCGAGGATTAATTTGGTTACATACATACATGCATACAGGAAGAGAAACGTTTATTCTTAAACAGCATTTTCTATCTGCCTTCCCTGACAATGGGTAAACTGGATCATTCAAACAGGAGTGGAAGACTTTTCCAAAATTTGAAAAAATGGAACCTCTTCTCTGTCCAAACATGAACACTCAGAAAAATTATAAACTGTAGGTTAAGCAAGATTCCTGCCTAGTGTAATTTCCGTTCATGGAGAAAATTCTTCCATACAGGAAAATTTCACCTCATAAGAATCTTTTCTGCAAAGTATAATTTTTTTATGGACTGGGTGAAATAGGTACGTAGTTCTTTTAGGAAACTTCCTACTCCAAGGGGATGAGCTGCCACAGGCTAATTATATACAATAGAAAAATGTTTCCTATTGTCTTGTTCCATCTATAAAATGTAAGCACAGTTTTAAGAAGATTCAGCAGCACATTTTGCTCTTCGGAAGTCAAAACAGTTCTAGCAAATCTGAGAATAGGACCGGGGAGATGAAATATCTTTTGAAAACATTTTTTTTTTCTGGTGAGAGAGTGTCAGAAAGTGGGGAGAGGTGGGTCGGAGTAAAACGGAGAAAAGAAATATTAAAGAGAGGAGGGGAAAAGGAGACTGAGGAGGGATCCTCTTCAAAACATCCCACATTTCACTTTGAACAGTAATGCACACATCCCTTTTCCCGCCCCCCTTTGCTACGTCTGGGCTCTGAAGCAGAGGGGACACGTGGCTTTACCCTTACGTGCTGGGCTGAATGACCTCTGCGCTCCTCTGGCCCGTGTGCCTTCCCCCGAGAGGGGACACGTGCTCCAGGGCCAGGTCCGGGGGAGCCGGGAGGTGATGGGGGACGCAGGGCTCCGTGCCTCTGCAGAGCACGCACGCCTTCCTGAGGGACTCACTCTCTTGCCACACCGTGTTTGTTGCTGCTGTTGTTGTACACAGCACAGGTATCAAGGGCTTTAGGTGCCTTTAAAACGCAATTCAGATACTCTTGAAAAGAAAGTCTGGTAAAATCCTGCACTAGAACTGAAAACTGTTTCGATGGACAGGACTCGTGGCAACTACCAATTCAGCTTTGATACGAAGCAAATGGATACTGAGAAGGAATTTAGAGGCAGCAAAGGAAAGCAATACAGTTTTGCCATGGGGTCAAGTAGAAATAAAACTGTTTGCCAGTGTCTTAAGAAATGTTGACAGATTTCAACACCCCAAGGGAAGGAGTGGTAGACGATGGATATAGCAGAGAAAAACTTGTCTTAAGCAATAAGTTGGAGCCCACCAAAAAGTGGTTGCCTAGTGATGGTGCTTTGTGAGATCCAACAAAATTATGTTGGGTCCTTTAGAAGTGGATCGATACGGTCTCCAAAGAGAGGAGGTTTTCAATTGCAGGCAGCCTTTTGCAACACGTCTGTCTGTGAGTGGACATGTTTGGAAGTGGGGGGGCAACTTCATTCTGTCAGGTTCTCAGCCAAATCCACAGAGCACCAGAAGATGCTAATAACTTTGTTGCTAAATGGGTCTACTTTTCTGTAGAAGGTTGCTTTGACACTCATGTTTTTGATGGATCCTTGATCCCTGGCACTTGTTATCGTCCTTTACCTGTGCAAATTATTCTTTTCACTGCCACAGCTGTGCTGCTTGGCACACGTTTTTATTTAAAAAGTGGGAAAATGGCTGGGTCCGTGGCTTAACCCTCTCCTTCTGATCCTTATTTCCCATCATGGAAGCAGAGACAAAGTTAAATTGTGGAGCACCAGAACTGCTGAAGAGCAAAGTGCTAAGGAAGGATTATTATTGATACAGAGCAAAGTTACCGTATGGTGGAGTGATTTTATGCCAAATATTTTTGCAGCATTTCTAAAGCGGGAGCATAACTTTTCAAACAACTAGGAAGTGCTTACAAATTGCCTGATGTGAATTACTTTTTTTCTTTTAGCAATATTTAGGAGAACTGAATGGTTTTGCTTGATTATAGCAGTTAATTTGATCTAATGCAATTGATGTAAATCATGTAGTTAGCCTGATTTATGTCAATTTTCCCAGCAAAAATTTGTTTATAAACCAAGCCCGGAGTGTCTTTCTTAACACTAAAAGTATTTTTGTAACAACTGCTGCTGTGAAGTAGAATACATATTGCCAGGCAAACATCACTTCAATTGTACTTTTGATTTCTTTATGGGTTTGGGTAGGGAAAAGACTTGAATTATTAATTACAGAAATGTGACATGTTGTGGTAATTTCTTAGCAGATTTGGGAATTTCATTTTCAGAAAAAAAAAGCTATTATGTTCTAAAGACATTTGGAGAAATAGAATGGTGTTTTCTCACTAATGCATTTCCAGTAAACATGGAGATTTAATGATTTTCAGAGATCTGTAATTGTATGCTGACAGCTTCTCCTCTGAGGGAAGACCACTCCACTGAGGAACTATTGTCCCACATGTGGGTGATTCAGAATCCCTTTTGCAAGGGGTTTTGTGGCTTCTGTGTGCATTTATTATGGCATTTTGAAATATCATGTACCAGTCTTAGGCAGCGATGTTCTCTGGCTGGTTCTTCTCTCTCAGGATTCTCTTCTACTGAATCTGTAGCAGTTTCTCAGGGATCAATGAAATTACACCAGTATAAAACTGCTGTGAGAGCAATGCCAGATTAGATGCATGCAGGTATTTTTACCTTACACGTCTCTATTATTGCTGGTAAAGGCATGCTTTATATTTATATAATTTAAGTATTTAAAAAGAATGGCTGTTCTTTTTTTGATCTAGAATGCTTTGAATAATACATCTAGTAATTGTTAGTTTAAGAATCTTTGAAAACCAGCATACAAACAAAGAGTTTATGTTTCCTGTTACCTGCTAAAAGACCTGTATATAGGTCTTTTGAGGGGCTCCTATAGCAACAACACACAGCATGCTCCCAGTCACACCTCTCCTTTCCATATGCACAAAACTGCCATATGTTTCTTTGGTTTCCCTGTCAGCTTGACTGTTCTCATTCCCGTTAAATGCAGAGCCTGGAAGGTAGATGCGAATTGCCCCTGGAGTAGGGCAGAAGTAGTAAATGTGACCCTCTGGGAAGGAAATTCATTATGTGCAAATGCTGCCCAGTGGCATAAATCAGCCCCTGTGGAGTTTGGGAGGAGTGTTTCACCCTCTTGAATCTCTGCCAATGCTAGTTAAGCTGAGAGTCAGTTACAACCATGTCGTATGCACGCTCTTCTGAAAGAAATGTGAGGGGTTTTTTTTCCAAGTTGACCGTGTCCCTTCCCATTGAATAGACCAAATCCCGATCTGCTATATGGACAAATTGAGTAATTTGGTTTCATGCATTCTTGAGACACTGTCTTCTTGCTGTGCTGCCTCAGCGCCGTTCTCTGGGGAACTGTCACAAACCTCCAGCTAATGTAAGTAAGGAAAGCAAAGTTGCTGGCAGGGCTAGTTCCTAAGATTGTTACTATCCCCAAAATCTGACTCCATCCAAAATCCTGATGATGCAGTTCAACTGGCTCGGGGCAAATGCACACTTTGTTATACATAACACAGACATGATTACATTTTCCATTTGGTAAAGTCATAGCATAGCTCCAAGTCCTCTAAAAATAGAGACATGATTCAAGTTGCAAGCAAGATGGAAGGATTTCAAATGGCTGCATTACACATAGGGAAAGCAAAGTGAAATTAATAGGAAAAAGCTGGTCTGGGGACTAGAGCCGTGCTCTCTTATTCTAAGCAAATGCTTAGCCGTGAAACTGTGTAAATCAGCAGTTCCACTGGTGCAAGTGGGAAGAGTCTGGTTGACTTAAAATGCAGGCTGTTGCAGGCTTTACCCTCCTGAAATGACAGAGCAAAGAAACATTTTTTCTTAAATCACTGACCCATTTGTTTACCCGCTGAGTTGCCAAATATGCATTTTCAAAAGACATTTGCATTGGCTGGAAAATCAGTATGTATATATACAGTATCCTCCTCCACCTTCTATTAGGACAGACTGAGGCTATTTTAATTGCTAGTATTGCACTTTCTGTCCCCTGATACCCACAGCAACCTCACTGACCTCTTCAAAAGCCAATTGGAAATTTAATTGCAATTATCATTGTTTAGGCTGCAAGCAGGTTAATAAGGTGTTCTTTTCTGCTCTGGGTGCAAGGGTCCGCTATGCCAAATAGCACTTAATGACTAAACAGGAACTACAACTGTCGGGCCAGGATACCAAAGCCTTTCAAAAGGATGGCAACATTAATTTTACAGGGGAGAGATGTGGCAGTTTGTCCAAGACTGCAAAAGAATGCCCAAAGCAGAACCGTGAGGGGAAGTCCCAGGCTCATTAAAGGAGAAGAGATGCTCCTTAAAACACTCCTGGTTTATACATTCAGGAGGTAGGTCAGTAGGCTGTTGGGGATTTGGACTTCCAAATCCGATTCAGGGATCTGTCCAGACTCCTTGTGTGATCTCAGGTGAGCAGATCATTCTGGGCCTCACATTTCTAAAATGCTGGATATTAACAATTCCCGACTCTAGAGGTCTGGGGAGGTTAAATTCAGGTAGGAAAGAGAAAGGAGATGCTTAGGTGTTCTTCTGGAGATGAAACCAGAACACAGGCTTGGTGGGCTGTTGGCACCAGAAAAGTGCTTACTCTCTGCATAAAGGGTTTGGAGGTTTTAGACTGAACTGGCCAGAGACCTGGCATTTTTCGAGGACTAAGAAGGAGAAGGTTCCCTCCTCTTCTTATTGTCTCCAGTGTGTTGAAGGTCTGCATTGCTGTTGCTTTCTCCTTTTAGGAACTGCAAATCCTGTAGAGGGAAATAGTGCACTTAAAGTAACATGCACCTTATGTAAAGTGTAGTTTGTAAAATAGCATATTTATATAGAGGAGATTAATATATCCTATAATTAACAGCAGACATTATGCTCTCTGCATAATAAATATTTTAAAATAGGGAATATATTTATATAGCACCGAATATTTGTTTTTTTCAGAAAGGTAAAATCCTATCCAAAGATTTGAAGCTTACTTCAAAATAATATTCACACAGGCTGCTCTACATAAGCATTCAAACATCACCAGTGTGCTTTTTGGAGGTGCTAAGTATTTTTTTAATTTCTTTACTCAGTTCATAGTGTTTTCAGTGTTAAAACAATGTGAGAAGCAAAAGTGTAAATATTCCAATTAAGATATTTGTTGATTATTTGCTTACTGGCGAACATGTATAAAAGCTATATGAACAGAAAGGATATGACAGAAATGGAGCAAAAAACCTCAGAAAGCATAGACCAATGTACCACAGCACACAGAAGGATTCTTACTGTAACTTTAATGAGGTTTATTAGGTGTCTGATTTGTGCTGAGGCTGAGGTTATGACCAAACCTGACTCCGCGCTGTTCCCATGGACCAGCACTGCCCAGTCTGCCCATCTAATTATCCATTTCTTCCTGTCCAACTCATCCTTGTGGCAGCTCGGCTCCTGAGAGCACCAGAGCTACCTGGAGTGCGATGCCTCGCTCTTTTGGTCTCACCTGCCTGCACAGGGTCTTTTTCCTGAGCATGGTTGCCATATCTGAGACCTGCCCGGGCCCTCCACCGAGCATCCCGACACGCTTGTAGTGCAGGCAGTCAGGAGTGAGACTCCTCAACCTTCTCAGAGATCAGAGCTGGATTTTAGTGGGTGCTGAGCCCAAGGACACCAACCAGAGCTTGTAACTATGGAGTGAGTCCCACCAGTTTGAAACTGGATTTACTCAGATGGGTGCCAAGAGTCTGGTGCTTTTCAGGGCTGCACTTCTTCATTCCCAAAGACCCTGGAGGACAGCACTGGCCGTCGTGCAGAGTGCTCTCCTTACCATGTGCTGGCTTTGGAATTTTAATTGCTTATTGATGACTTATTTGGACGTTGCAAATCCAGAATAAAAAACCCACCAAGTGTCACTCCATTGTCTCTTATCATTTCCCATCACTAATAGCAGATTGTGATGGAAAAATTTGTTGTTGTTAGAGCTCTGGAGTATTGTAAATTCTCCTATCTGTCTTAGCCTATAGGTAGTTCATGGGAAAAGGAAGAGATATTTTTCAATAACTCTCTCTTTTCTCTTTTGTAAAGAATGTTGAACCTGGTTGTGGGCTTGAAAGCAATTAGTTTTGAGGCTATTAAGAATAAATTGCTGATACCCTAGAATCCTCTTAATTGCTATCCTGATCAATGACACGCCTGCTTAATTGGGATGATTGGCAGGCAACTAATCCTGTGCAATGCATTCCAACTACTCTAAACAATATATTAATGGCTTACCTGTGTTTAAATGGTACATCTCCTGTTGTCTTCTGCCACTGCAAGCTTTTCATAAGAGCTATAAAGAGAGCTGAAAGCTTGAGAGGAGACATGTCCTACTTATGCAGCCCCCTGCTTTCTTCCTGTTGTTCTCCCGCTTCTACATCACTCAGCTTTATCCCAAATATTTAATACAAGACTGTTGTGTGAATGCTTAAAGACAATTCATGAACTACAGTAGAGTATTTCCCAGTACTGTGTGTTCCCCTGGTCCCCAGTACCTAGAAGAATCACTTAATTGGTTGATTTATGTTTACACTGGGTTCTTTGTGCCTACTGGAGTGTGCCCTTACAAGTAGCCTGTTCCTACGGTAGCTTCACACTTCATTTTCTAATGGTATAAAAGTGTGTAATTGGACAAGCCTGTGGTCTAACTATTAGGAAAGAATACTAATAAGGTATATTAATGTTCTCTTCTTATTAGGGGAGCTCGTTTAAAAAATGTCAGTGTTCTAATGATGAAAGAGATAGTTGTCTAGAAAAAAAAGTAAAAATGCATTTCATTTTAATTAGCTCTAATTAAAAGATTAATAGATTTTAAGGACAGATGGAGTCATTGTGATCTTTAGGGCCAGCTCCTCAGACGTAGTCACATTAAACAAAGCACATCCAGCACCTGATGGTACATCAGTGTGCGTACAGCAGGTATCTACTGCTTACTGGTAGTGTAGACCCATTCTTCTGTGAAGAGGGAAGATGTGATTTTCACCTCTTAAGTAATATATCTAAAGCAGTTTAAATTGACCATGTCCTAAAGACACCTAGACTGAAAAGGTGCATAGACTAAAAAGGGAATCAAGAGTGACTAGGTCAGTATGGTGGACATCAAAATGTAGATTAGACTAATCCCACCATGTCTCACGTGTCCCACAAAATAGTGAAATAATCTTCCAACAGCCACTGCCCTTAGCTTGGAGGTATCTGAACTTAGAAAGTATTTTGTCCCTGAGATTCCCCATGTTGCAGTTCTGTCTGGTGCATGTGGCCAGGGCTGCTGTCATCTCATCAAGCATTTCCAAACTGAGACAGTGAAAAGGCTTCTGTGAGGGAAAGCACCCCGACTGCATGCAGGTCCCATGCTGGCAAGGTGGGAATACATGCTGGTAGCTCCTCTGCTTGGGTAAACACAAATGAGGATTATAGGGGGCACAATGAAACATTCACACTCCCCAGGTAAGACACAGCTCCTCAACTCTTAGCTTTTGCCTAAGCTGTGTGCTGCTAAACCTTGTTGGCCACCACCCACGGTCCCCCCAACATGTGCCAGCAGGACTTGGTCCATCATAGAATAGTTTGTGTTGGAAGGGACCTTTAAAGGCCATCTAGTTCATCTGCAATGAGCAGGGCATCTTCAACTACGTCAAGTTGCTCAGAGCCCCATCCAACCTGATCTTGAATGTTTCGAGGGATGGGGCATCTAGCACCTCTCCGGGCAACAGTTCCAGTGTTTCACCACCCTTACTGTAAAAAATTTCTTCCTTATATCTAGCTCATCAGGACACAGACATGGTCGTTGTCTTTTGAACTTACCAGAGGAAGAAAGGGAGCTCTTTTCCATACAAATGCATATTGATCAGGAATGCTTTCAAACAGTATTTATTTCAGTAAAAAAACGGAAGTCAATTACTGTCCCAGTCTGGGTTCGTTCAAACCCCACTATCCTGCATTCAACCCTAACTCCAAAGCTATTGTAAAAAAGGTTGCTGTGCAACTGGGATTTGAAAATTCATCCCTGCTTTTCTCGTTCTCGGTGTTACAAATCCCAAAGCACACACAGGAGTTGAGTCTGCGCAAGAGAGGGAAGGTGCCCTTTCTGTTTCCCCTGCCATCCATCCAGCTCAGCAGGCGAGCCTGTTGCTGGCTCTCCCGGCTCTTATGCATTCACAGGAAGGACAGTCCAAGTATCACATCCTTCTTCTTAGAGTTGCACAGTTGCTTGCTCAAGATATATGATCAGAATACAGATCGTTTGGACTGCCTCTTTGAAGTGTGTATTTCTTCCCATGAACCGGGATCCTGTATATAAGGAAGGTGTTTGGATTCAACCTTGCAGAAAGAAGGGACATCAGCTTTAGGATTTGCAGATCCTTATAGGGAAGTCCTCGTGTCTTCCTTTTTTTTTTGTTGCATCAGCAGTGTAATATTCCATCATGATTCTTGATAAACTTGTAGCTGAATTGTCCGTGCCACACTTCCATGTTTTGCTTACTTAACTCCGTCTTTGCTGTACAGCAGTGAATTTGACATAACCCATTTTGACTTGGTTAAATTCTGCTTTTAGAAATCTTTATCCCACTATGCAAGTATGTAAAGCAATAGTCAGGTGACTACTTAGCTTTTCTTTGGTAAGTGACAGACCACATCGTGTAGATCTTCAACTTTACACTAACAGCTAACAACTCTGGTATATATTGTTAAGCACAATTTCAAAATTTGCAAATAGAAAAAAATAGCTCGATCCTTTATTAGAGGTGTTTATTTCTGTGCTTCTATTCCATACATATTTGTTTCTGTTTATCCTCTTACTGATGCATTTCTTGAGATGTGTTGTAGTATAACTTGTGATGAACAGGCAAATTAATTATTTTCACAGCCCGTACATACATGTAAAATAGGCTCTTTTATGCTATATATTAAATCTCTAGAGAATTATAAAGATGGGCTTTAAGATTTCTACCTTTGCTACACAGTTTTGCAGCCTTCAGTTTTATTATTGTCTTTATATGTATAATCACTACCTCAGGGACAACCTTTCTTCCAAGTAACAATGCGTAGTTGCTGAATCTGTATTTTTAAAGAAATCTTTCTTTTCCTGACAGTTACACCAGAGAGCAAAGAGAAAAGGACAAGTGTTTTCTCAGAAGTTGGTTTGGTGACAAGGGCGGGAGGCTGAGTAGGTTGGAGTATTAATGTGCTTTTTTAGGGGAACAGAGGAGAAAAGAGAATAGGGATATGTAAGAGGAGTCAAAAATACAGAAGGAAGTTGTGTAGGAGATAGGACAAAAGGAACAGGGATGAAGACGAGTTTGCAGTGATACTGCAGTGAAGTAGACGATGGGACGCACTGGTGTCTTGCTTTGAGGAAAGCGTTGGGGCACAGTGAGAGCTGAGGGTTGGGAGCAGTGAGGGCTCCTCAGAGTGGCAGGGCAGGACCTGGCAGCCGGGGCCCATCCCACCTCCCTGGTCAGGAGCAGGGCAGCCGGGGGACACTGGAGGCAGCCCCAGCCCTGGGCATCGGGCTCCTCCCTGGGGATGAGGATAGCTTGAGACTGGGATGGGTCATTCTCTGGAGTATTCGTGCCATACTACCCTACCAAAGGAGAGTTAGGGGAGTAAAGCAATCCATGTGCAAAACATGAGTTTGACTTTGTCTGTCCATCTTGGCAAGTGCAACAGCAGGAGAGATACAGCACGGCCGTCCACCAAAACCAGTGCTACACTGGGGGATGCATGGGGACTACAAAGCGGGTTGCTCCCAAAGCAGGTCACTGTTGGGACAGAAGGGCAGGGAGATAAACTTCCCTGCAACACAGGAACGGGTTGCTCAGGTGCAAAATCTTTGGATTCACTTTTCCTCTGTGGTGTTACAGTCCCAAAAGCAGCCATTTCTTTTGCTTGAACTGTTTCTCTATAGGAATAGCAGTAGGTTGTGTGGGCTGGCTACATAAAATAAATGTAAGCCACCAGGATTGTAATTTATGTGCAGCAGAAGATGCTTCTAGTAGGAAAGACAAGTGAAGGTGTGTGGGGAGATGGAATGGGGGCCTGTGGACTTCTTGAATGCGTGTGTGAATATGGAGTGTCTGCCTAATGCACAAGGGAGGCCAATCTTCAGCTATGTCTTTTGATTGTCTTCCCTCTGAGGAATGGGATGGTGTTCAAGTAGACTTTTGATGGCTGTCTTCATGAATAATGCTAATTTCGTCATAATACAAAAAGTTTAAAACTTTAGCTTTTGTACAGTATGAAATGAATGAACAGTGCATCAGAAACATCTGTCAGGTTATAGAATAAAGGCTTAATTAGCATTTTTGTGTGGTGTGGAATAATTCATGCTGGGACATCAAAATTTGTCTTCTCAAATGTATTGGAAAAAACACATTTTCTGGTCTTTCTTGTTGCTCTCAATAGACTGGTTCAGGCCGGGGGAGGGGGAAAACAGAGTTGTGCCACGTTAGCACCAATGAAAATCTGCAGGGTGCGATGCAGTAGCATGAGCATCTTCAAAGCGCTTTACAAATAGAAATTAATACATTGATGTTGCACAGGGATTCTGTGGCTGGGGTAATGCTGCAACTGTATCAAAAGTTTAAGGGTGTGATTTTGAAAAGTACTTAAATGACTTTGCAGCACAAATTCAGTTCAGTGGCACTTACGATTCTGTTGCCGAAAGCCTGTGTTGAGTTGCAGTGTATGTTGGCACTGAAATAAAGACAGCAGCAAAAAGGGAAGACGTGAGAAAAGACCTCTGTGAATGATCTGAGTTCTGGGAAATCTCTATCACTTTGCAAATTCTATGTGTTTTAATTGTTACGGAGTTGTATGTATGGCTATAGGGAAAGTAGCTGCCTATTCAGTCTAGCAAATGAAGTATATTGCCAAAGACAATAACTGGAAGGAACAGCTATCAGTAGGAGGAGCATCTCGAGCAGTTCAGAACAGAAGTCGGGGTAGGTATTTAGTCTCCTAGTCTCTTTTTAGCTCTTTCAGGCATCTCATTTAGATGCTCTGACTAACTGCCTGCCTCTTTTCATTGACTAGGCAGGGAACTCAAGTCCTTCACTTTGATCTGTTGAACTATTCCTAAGCTAGATACCTAACATGGGCGTGCATATATGGTCTGAAAACCTGCCAGGATGTGTATTTTTATCAGTGAGGCTATGTTACTACATTGGAACAGATAGCTGGAAGTCCCTAAATGAAGGTTTGATACTTAAAAAATAAAACCTCTTCCAGAAACTGTTAGCTTTATCAAGGAATCCCTGACTGAAATCGTATAGGTTTGTGTCATGCAAGTAATCATGTTAGAGAAGCAAAATGGTCCCTTTGGCCTTAAAATGAGTATGAAAATCATTGTAGGCTGCACTCAAGTCTTACGTTCCCTGCACAGTGCATTCTGGGCTATAGGGTCTAAGGAGCATAATACAGCATATTCATGCTGTGTCTTGCCTCCATTGTGGCAGAGAAGTTTAAGAAAATATAAATAATCAAGAATTTATTAACCCCTTGGTCTCAGTTTTATATTCTCCCTTCCCTTTATATACTGTAGACACATAGAATGTTTTAATTGACTCAATTATGAGTATGATGGGATGAGTTAGTAGGATTTATATGCGTTGTATATACTACATAAATTCTGAAGCACTATAATGTGTTGGAGTTACAGATAAATTATGTGAAGAAGCTATTGAATTGAATGCTAGAAAGAATAACAGGAAAACAGTAATTGAAAAACCTATAAACTTCATTAATGCATACCCTTCCTTTATTAATTTGTAATAATAATGCAGTGGATAAATCAATCAAGGATATTACAAAAATAGGTGACTTAAAATGTTCTCTTCTAACAAGATATCTTGCACTTTTATTCTAATTCCACACACTGAGTAAATTAAGGATGGAGTTAGTCAGATACTGTTCCGTGTTACGCCAGGCTGATTTTGAGTGGAGCCGTATTAGCCTATTTGAGAGCAGAATTTGGCCCTGAGCTCTCACTCACCATGCGAGGAAGGAGAGGGGAGAGACATTCCCCAGATTTGCCCGCAGTTTTATAATTTGAGGCTTGCGCAGAAGGAAACCCTGAACCCAAGTGCCTCTGTATCAACGGCAGCATACATAATGCATAAGCTATTAAGCGTTATGAAGAGTGCTTTGCTTGTTGGGTAGCTGCAGAATAACATGGCTAACAGATGTGCTTCTAAAGCAGTTGAACTCCTGAGTGTGCTTTTATCTTCTGATCTGCAGCGTACTGTGGCTCCCTCACTAGTGCGTACACAAGGCAGACAGATTAGCGTTGATTAGAGAGAGGCTTTGCTCATTTTTCATTGCCAGTTTCAATTTTGGGGAAAAGAAATGTTTCTTTCCTTTACGATTTCAAATAAGGGCATTTTAGTGTATGTATGTGTTGGGGGGGGGATTAGGCATTAATCAGTGATGCTTGTGCTTAAGTTGGCTGGGTCTGGAAGTCAAGTATCGACATCCTGAAGTGGACGAAGGCTGGCGAGGAGGATGGGGATCGAAAGGACAGGCTTGCAACTGGCTGTAGGACAGGAGTCCTAAGAGGAAAGCCAGAGAAGCCAAGGAGCCATGCCATTTTGCAGCATGGGTTCATGAGGAGAAGCAGTAACTGATTATTCCTTCTAGGACACTACTGAGCTTTATTAAAGCATTTTGCATTGCTGCTTTTAATGAGAAAGGAAAGGGAGCTCTCTCCACCTTCTGACCCCCCCTCCCTCAAGCACCAATGCAAGGGAGGATTTATTGCTTCATTAGCAGCGTGAGCATGCTTCACAATGAGTGTTAAAGTGTTGGCTTTCTGGGTTATTTAGGGAATGACTCTTCCCCCACCTCCCTCCCTCCCACTGCCCCTGCACCCTCACTTTATTTTATATGCTATTGCCATTTACCTGTCACGATCAAAATATCACTGTTTCCCTTTCTGTAGTGATAGGACACTGGTAACAGAACAAATATTTTTAGGTTGACAGTATGTTACAAAATTGTAATGTGGGCAGGGTAAATTGAAATCAAAGCAGAACCAAATTCCACTCATTCTTCAGATTCCTAGGCAGACTGAGACATCTTTTGCAGTTCATTGATCTTTTAACGTGGGCTTAGAGATCATTCCCAGAGAAGGGGAGTAAGTTCCCAGATGGTGAAGGCTACGCTTTCCATTCCAGTTGTGCTTGGTGGGTTTTTTTCTCCCCTCAACTCTGTATTTCCTGTTGAGAGAATATAGCAGGGCCTCTGCAGGGCCTGCATTTACCTATCCACTTCTTAATTACCCCTCTACAAGGGTATTTTATTAAATGGCATAGATTCAATTAATTTAATTATTCCTGAATAGATCAAGTGACACAAAAACTTTTGCTTTTACAAAGCAGTAATTGTTGTAGTCTTGTGAGTGTTGTTTTCTTCTATCATTAATTTCAGTTATGTCCTGTTAAGTTTCCGCAGCAGCTGTCCAGTGGTGAGGCTCTGTAGGCCACCATGCCTTGGCACTTCAAATTGTGGTTATGTTTAGAAAAGTGAGTTCTTATTCAGCCTGTGTACTGCCTGTGTGCTTTGAGTCATATTTGCTTACTTTACTGGCACAAACACATTTTTATTATTGCTACCATCACAGCGCCAATATACCTCCAAACTGCAGGGTGACCTGTAATTTGCTCCATCTCATGTAGCCTCAACAGCATTGTCAGCAATGCTTTAATTGTAGATGATATTTTGGCCCCGATGCTTGGAATGGACTCAGCTTGGCCCCCATCCACAAAAAAAAATAAATTGTGACAGTGTATTTTTTTTCTTTGGATGTTAGCAGCAATTCACTACTTGGTACTTGTTGGTTTTGTCACACAGGAGCCGTCTTTGATACTAGCAGAGCAGCAGTCAGAGCAGCTAGGGTTCAAGCCACTTCTTTGGTGAACCTCAGGGGTGTTCAGCAGATGCATATGCTTACTCTCTGAAGTGTCTTCAGAGGCAACATCCTTGCTGGACTTGCTCCATTTGTATGAGTTGAATACTCTGAGCCACCTACCTGCTTCCCTGTTTTTTCTCTTGGGCTTGTAGGACTGCTCTGCACACAGAATTTCACTATCAAAAGGTATGATGCTTGTTTTGGCTCTTTGGTTGATACTTGTTTTGGCTCTGTAGTAATGAATGGAATTATTTTTAGCATTAAGCCAGGGTAATTTGACAGTGCTATTGCAGTTTAACAAATTAACACTTCAATTTGTCATTTCTACCATCACTTAGGGGAGGGTTTGTTCTGAAGGGCACTACAGTTAGCGGCAGAAGGCATCACCGTCACCAGCAGCAACAGTTCCTGACTTCTTGCAACTTTGAAATGGTGCAAGCATAAGTACCGGCATGTTTTTCATGCTGCATTGTGAGCAGTCGTGCCGGGATGCATTCTCTCTGTGGAGGAAGGGATAGACAGGGCACTGTAGTACTTTCCTGCTACTAATGTTCGTACTGAAGATGAGTGTTATTCTCGTCTGTGTTTCACCACTGGTAACGTGGCTGCCTCTCCCTTTGCTTTTCAGGACACCTTTTATGCACCGATGTCTCTATACTAAGAAACAAGCTGTGCCAAAGACTCTTTGCTGGCCCTGAAGCCAAGGAGTGTGGCACAGTGTGTGTGCGCTGCTAAACTCTCTCGCCCCTCAAAACTTGGTGACCGGATTCAGACATCCGATGGGGAACATGAGGCCAGGGATTAAGGTAACTCCCAGAATGGCCAATGGTGTGCGGGTGCTAGAGCTCATGACCTGGCCGTGTTATTTTAGCAGCAGATTTAGTCCTTGAGAGAAATAACTTGCTTGCCTCTACCGTCTCGGCCTGTATCTGGTGTATATCGAGACAGTCCTTGCTCTGAACACTGTGCAGAAAACTTTAGGATCAATGTGGCTGTTGCATTGGTCTTTGTTGTGTTCCTTCACTGAATGTCCAATGTGTGTCCCTGTTGCTTGTTGATGGTATGGTTTCTCTTGTTTCAGTGCTTTTGGGAAGGTCTAACAAGTCCTCCAAAACTTGTGTACACAAATAGGAAAATCCAAGAAAAAGTTTTTCCCTTCCTTTTTTCCTTTCCCTCACCAAGGCTCTCTCCAAGGGCAGGGCATCCAAATCCCTTTGTATCCCCTTGGGAAATGGTGAAAGGGTCTCATGGGGCTTGCCAGAGAGTCCTAGCCTGGCAGTCATGGCACAGAGGATGCTGGATCCTGTTCCAAGTAGGTACACTTGATTGAGCTTGTAGGAGCTGTCTGCTGCTTTGTCTGCTCCAGTGGGGCAGATATAGGCAGAGACCTGGCAAAATGATGGTCCTCTGGCTACATTTACATTTGCCCACGTCCTCCTCACTTCTTTAACTGAAAAAATATGAAAGTTGGTAGGTTTTGGGCTGGCGTGGTTGGGTGTGGGACAGCAGATGAGCTGGGTCTGGGCAAAGTGCTCAGAGGATCTGTGGGAGCCTGTAGGATGAATATAATCAAAACACATATGATTATCATGCAATCATAATTTTTGTTGTTTCTGTGGTTAAGAACACTTGGCTTTGATTTAGCTGGGCCCCAGGCACAAGATTATCATTAATAATCGGGAAACTCTTTGTGTTTAGTTAAAAGGAAATTTCTCCACTATTTACCACATAACCACATCCTTAACCGTCACAGTTTTATTTTCTGGTAATGCAAAACTTTGAGAGATTAATACCTCTAAGCTCAGGCAAATGGGGATAAATACCCCATTTTTAGTGGCAATAGATGGCATAGATACTCATAATTAATGTGTAGTTAAAGACATACTAGATCAGGCCTCAGAATAACTTGAATATAAAGGATGCTGTCAGATTTTGGCAAATCAGAAAGTACCTATTGCAGGAAATATGAAAACAAGTCAATATCAGCACATTGTCAGTCACAATGTTTATTTTTTTCTTTTTTTCAATAACCTTGTTTCATGGATTTTCAGTTTCTGACATTTTTTCTCACAGTGCGAATGATATGTTGGGATTAAGGCATTAACTCTAAGACAAGGCTTTCCAGTTTCTAAGTTACCTCACTTTATGATGACTACACATTAAGTTTCATATTACAGCTCATCAATTTGCAGAGTCTCCTAATTTGATCCTCTTACAGAAGAGGGTTTTCCAGGGGGTTACAGCTGCATCCAGCTCTGCTTTTGTTTCTGCATTTAACAAACATTGGGAAAACTAAGGCATGAATCTTACAGGGAAACCCAGTTGTTAAAGGCAATCCAGTCATGTCCTTGGAACACAGTTACACCAAAACCCAGTTTATTTTGACATTTGCTAGTTAATGTCAGGTTGAAAAATATTTTTAAAATATTTTCAGGTACTAATCTCTTAGCACGTGGTAGATTTTGTCTGACCTTTGATGAATTGTAATTTTGGATACATAAATTTCTCTTCATTGGCACTTTATGGTAAGGATCATGATTTCTTTAAATTTTCAAGGCAGAACAATTGAGTTACTTTACTTCTCACTGGCTAAAACAGGACTTGGGGACTGCTCACAGGGTCTTTTAATATTTTGTCAAGTTTTACATTGGCCAGAGCTTAGTGGCAAACATCCACTTTGATACAAGGTGAACCTCAGCTGTTGCATAGCTGCTGGGGTTTGTATGCACAGCCCAATGTCATTTCTCCAGTATCTTTCCTCTCTTATGCCCTGGTAAGAAGATGACAGAGGTATCAGCTGCGAGGCTCTTTGAGCAATATAAAACTTTATTATTCCCAAGAGCTGTGACAGGAAGGGCAAAAAATAGGAGCTGTGTTCTCAGTGAAGGATTTTGATTGTCCTTCCTAAGCATTCAGCAAGAAGTCTGGTTCAGGATTTGCCACTCAGTTAACACTCACATTAACTCTGTTGTAGAAAACAATCCCAAATTCCCCAGAAAGAAAACTGTATCATGAAAACTCCTTTTTTCATTAATATGAAACTGCTTTCTTTTTGCAAAGTCCAGCAAACTGCAATCCAGTAATGCATTTGTATAGACAGACAAATTTATGTTTTCCTTTTTATTTCTTCCTTTTTCATAGCCTGAAGGGCATGGATTTTATTTTTTTTTTTAAAGTAGAAACAATCCACAGTAATCAGCTGGTTCTTGTAATCTTTGTGCCCTTTCCTGAGCCATTCCCTGATTACTACGATGTAATTTCATTTGCTATTATTAATTACCTCTTTTTGCTTGTACTGTCAGATTAGTTCTGAAATATTTCCATTGTAGGAGCTATTTAAACCTTCCGCCTTCAGATCCATACCAGATAATCAGGGGAATTTGATTAAAATGGGAGACTGACTTTTGATTCATGTTTCTTTTTCTAAGACGAGGGAAGAAAGTTCAGGTCATCTTTGAACCAGACATAATTCTAGTCAAAAACAGTATTATAATCCTGACTCCAGTGATTTCATCTCAGTAGGAACTTAGTTATATTTATCTACATGTAATTTATATTCAAAATATGAATTAAAACAGCGCAGTTAAAAAATTTACCACTATTCACACAATCATGCTGGAGAATCTGTAGAGACATAAATCTTCTGCCAGTACAGCGGAAATAAAATGTGTCCATAGTTCTCATTTAGAAAAGAGAATGAACAATGAGATAGAAAAATGTGCAGAGGATGTATTGCTATTTAGAAGGAAGAATTTCAGACAGTGCTTAAAAATTCTAGTTGGGTGATCAGTGCAGTGGCCAAGAAATTTTTGTCCTGAAAAATGCAGATTAAGGCATGGTCAAAGGTAGATTGCTCCTTTCTAACAGTAACCACTCGGGAAACAGAGCTGGACATCACTGTAGGGAGTTCTGCCCACAGGAATGGTAAAAAAAAATTTGCTTTGGGAGGTTCTTCCTGTCCCTAGAATTTTTTTTCAATCTGTATTGAGGCTTTTGGCATTTACATTTTCATAGAACTGAAGTTATTTTAAAGGACACTCAGTTCCTCCAGGTAGTAAGTAGACGGGTCTTTTAGTCTTCATTTATTTTATTCAACACATTACTAAAGCAACTGATAGACGTCTGAAAAGGTGACTGGGTGACTGACTTCTGCCTCTGAATATTTTTGCATTTGTAAAATATATTTCTATGTTATTATTTTTAATTGTGCATGGTCCTGTGTAATCAAGACAAATGATAGTATTAATAAGTACAAGTCAGCATTTCAGAATTGTGTTTATATATTCATTTTAGTTACAGTACAATCCAGAAGGGGAGTGTTGTGGTGCCGATTCTCTTCAGTTTCTATTTGGGAAAGACCTGCTAGCATGTGGAATGTCTGCCTCCATAGAAGAGGGTAGAGGATTGTTGGGGTTGTCATAGTGTAGTATCAGATGCTGTCGGAGACTGCAAAAGGGATGTTTTCCTAATGGCCATCTCTTGACCCTGCAGTAGTTACTCCATAAAAAATATTTCTTGTATTTCCCATTTTCAGGAGGTTTTGAGAAGCTGTCAGTGCTCTGTGAGTGACTGATCCTACGTCCCTAGAGCAGCACGGCATGTGGCTGTGCCTCGCTGTGTTCAGCAGAGCATTTAAGTGCATTCTTAAGTTTCAATACGTGAGTAAAGTTAAGTATGTGCTTCACTGCTTTGTAAAAAGTTATGGCTGTCTCAATCTTGGCCAGCAAAGACTAGTTTGCTGACATCTGGGCAAGCTGCAAAGGCATGTCCAGATGTGAGCTGCCATCTCTCCTTTCTGCTCCAATTCAGAGGCATCTCCAAGAGGTCATTGTGGTTGAGGAACTGCCTCAGAGCACTGCAGATCACAGCTTTCCCTAGCAATCCTGCATTTTCTCCATTATACCTGGCACAAACAATCAAATAAATGCAAACCAGAGAAGCAAAATAAATCAGACAGAAGCCTCAGAGGTAAATGAAGAACCTTTGTTCTCCATTTAAACCTGCTGGATGCAGTAGTCTCTATGCCAGACCTTGAATTTCTTGAAAATGACTTATTCCCGGCATAATTTGCCACCTACATTAGACTGAATGAAAATCCATCAACGAATGGCTTCCAGGTAGAGACTCTGCAACATTTGGATTTAGTTCCAAATTTCAAAGGTTGTTTAGAAAATCTAGGTCAGGATTCAGAGCTGAATTTCAAATGTCCCTGAAGTTCATGTTTGTTCAGACCTAAGCTTACAGATCTGAACCAACATGATAATGCAGATTTAAAAGAAGAACTTCTAGATTTATGTAGAATCATTTATTCAAACCCTTGGTTACTTTTTTCTCCGTGGTATTATTTACCAGTCACAAGGGCATGTAAAATAACTACTTAATAATTATGAACTGCTAACACCACTCATTATGCATTGAAAATGTGTGAGTGCAAATTCTCTAAATGATGTGGAAGTTGGACTGTTGGGAACATTCAGATTGTACATTATGAAAGTGTAGGCTACTCTCTAGTACATTTGTCTGATATACAAGACAATTTCATCTCAACTTGGATGAGATACAGAAGCGTAGGCTCTGTGGAATATGAAGTGGGCTTGGTGGAGCAGAGGGAAATTCATGTTATGTTCAATGTGCCTAGTAAATAATGAGATATTAAATTATAATGTGTTCCAGGAGTTTTCAACTGTATTTTCTCTTTAATCATTTCATTACTCAGACTCCTTTGTTTCTGACTTGTGTCTTTCATTAGAATTTTAGGAGTCAAGTACGTGTGTGGGGAGCTCTGTGAAGCTCCCTGTGGCACCTCCACTGCATTAATTCCTTCAGATTAGATATTTGTCCATAATAGGATCCTTGTTTCTTGAGCTACAGATTTCTGCTATGGGCATGAGCACCTGGGTAAGCCTGGTAAGACAGGCTTCATCTGGAGCAGCCACCATGTATAGCTGGAGCTTCCTTGGGCTGTATCTCACTTCCATGGCAGCATCCTTCGAATGAGCAGATGTGAACCCTTTTTCAGCGAGACTTGTAGCAGAAGTGACATAGTGTGACTGCAGGGGTGGAAGCAAAGAAAGGACTTCTGTAGCCTTATGTGAGCGAGAGTTATCCCGCTTGGTGTTCCCGTCCCTTGGCATCGCTGTGTGAGCGTTGAACCAGCAAGCAGGATTGGTGCTTTCAAACAGATGGGCCTGAGCACAGTCTGAGCCAAGGGAAACATGTATGTGAATCACTTGTGGGTGTTAAGGGCAGGATTCCCATTTGATATTTTCAGCTTCACAGCAGGTATAAGGATCCAAACATTTAAACAGCGTAAAGCACTTGGGCCTCGTAAAAATGCATGATAGGTAGTTAAATTCCTGGTGGTAGGAAGGGGAGGGAAGCTTTTGCAGTTAGGCTCACCAAGCAGCAGAGGACTTAGGGGTGTGCAGTCTCGTTTGTTACCAACGAGTCAAAGAAGCCCTGGCATGTGAATCTGGGACCAGGAAGTCAAATAGGCTTCTAATGCACGGTCTTAGTGAAACTCAAGGACAGACTTTTCAGCTATTTCCCTTTGATTACTAGGTCCTAAAGTCGGTATTACAGGAAAGCAAGGAAAGTGCTTTAATGACGTTTCCATAAACAAGATCCTGATTTCCTGGACTGAAGCCTCAGGGAGCATTATAATGTGGCAATTGGTATGGGCTGGTTTGCTGGTTGTTTTGTTTTACCTTGTGCTATTCAGAGGAGCCTAAAGGTGTTTGATCCCTGGTCGCTCATGACTTTCTTATGTTTCTTTGAAAATCTCCTCTTTAATGTTCACTGTAAAGTAAACCCTGTTGATGTTGGCTACTTTTATGGTACCAGACTGCAAGATCTCTCCTTTCTGTGCTTCCCAGTCTGGGCACGCAAACTACCCATGCTTTATTTCCATATGGGATAAGACTTGGCCATACAAGTACGCAGTTCTCCCAGACCAAGGGTTTTAAGCAAAGGAAACATGCTGGGGTAGGAGCAAAGACATGCTCTGAGAGACACCTGGCTGGACTAGGCAAGCAGGAATGCAAGCCATACGTTCATCTTACCCCCACTGTTGCCAAAGACACTATTTTTTCTCTTAGTATTTGTTAACTCCACCACATTATTGGTGAAAACACTTATTTAGGTGTACAGTTACTTCACTTGTATGCACATGCCTTTTTTTTTTTTTTTTTTAATGTGAGTGAGTAGACTGGCATACATGTATATAGTTGTCAAGGCCACAACTGGAATAATTTAACCTATTGTAAATAAAAAGCCGGAAAATCTTTGCAGTCTTGGATAAGTCACACTTTCAGTGTGGGTCCAGGGTCAATACCAATTAAACTTATAAAATTGCAGTAAGAGAACATTAAGGTTACAAAGATCACGCTTCGGAATTGGAAACTTTGGAGCATATGTTGGCTGAATTCTTTGGTGCATAGTAGTATTGTATTAACAAGGATACATAGGCACACATACACTCGCATTAGCATCTGATGGCAAATGTGCCCATAGGTGGCACTCAGAAATATGTAACAGTGTTTATGGGTTTTGCAGGATCAATAAAGTTCATTGATGTGCAGTCCAAATAGCTCCCTTTGGCGCAGCTCTCTTTATGGCAGCTTTGAACGACAAAGCCCTTGTTGGAGGGTTCTAAGAAATGGTAATGTAGTTTCAAAGATACTCACATAATATATATTTTTTACTAAATTGAAACATTTGATAAATAATACAAAGCCAATACAGGAAATATTAATTGGAGTTTAATTTGGCGGCTGCTAAATTGCAGGGTACTCTCAAGTAAATATGTACTTTATTGGAGAAGATCAGTATTGCATTGCTTTGCTGGTATGAAAATATGCAGCGCTGATCTGAAATGTGACTTGACACTTGAAATTATAACATAGAACTAGCCAAAGGTGCAAGAGAAGACATGCTGGCTAGCCTGCCATCCTGTTATCTTAGCACCTGACTTACAATGCCCTACATTCAAAACATTTTATTTTTTTTAAATGCGGGCTCATGGGTGCATTTATTTCATAATTATCTCCATGTCTTCCTCCACATTCAGGTCCCTTTGTGAAAAACTGCTAACTGTACTCATATGTACTATAAGCTGGCTTGAGTCTTTCATAATAAGCACCTTCAAAACCTGATTATATGAAGTTACCTGGGAGCACTGAAACCTTTAGAAAGGCAGTGGTATCTGCCCTTAGCGACAGAGCTTGCTTGACAGAGGTCCTTTAGTGCATTGGTTACCCTACATCCACCCTACATCTGCAAGCTGGTGTTAGTGTGCTGTGTACAACCTGTGTAGAGGGACTATATTGTCCACATTCAGTGCCCTGCTGGTATGACCCTGAATATTTTGTAGAGAGCGGGGAGGGAGTTCCCCAAAGAAGGGATGTTGACAGAGGAGCTGGGCAAGTGTTAGTACCTTTTCCTTGGCACATCAGACACAGCGTACTCTGGGCCCCATGTGCTAAGAGAAGGTGTTACGGTCACCCTTGCCTGGGAGTTTCAGATGGATGACAAATTCTCTCTGAAAACTTCAAGTTGTAATACTCCATCCTGTTTCAATAGGTCAAGGAGTCAGATTTGTGCGTGCTTACATCTAAATACAAATGAATATAAATAATAGGTGAATATTTTCATTTGATATTCTGTTCAGTGAAAGAATGAGTCAATTGATTAACCTATTATTCAGTCCATTATTCAGGGTTGTATCACAACGAAGTCACAATTATTTATGAAACTTTGATTAATTTAAAATCTGTTCTTGGCTTTAGGCTATCAATTAAACTGTATAAAAAGAAGCAATTAGTCACTTTACCTTTTAAGAAGTTTTTATTTAAGTTCATACAAAGATTTATTTCTGTCTTGAAAAGACTATAGCCATATGCCACTGTGTTTGTCCCTTTTAGATCTGTTATTTCACCTACTTTTTTTACTTGGTTCCAAAAATTTGCTGAAAGCTGTGAATACTCAGCACCTTCCCAAACCAGGCTACTTGGGTTTCACCACCAAAGTATGCATTCAGGCATTAGCTTTAGGTAGAAGTGTTTTGAAATGCTGGGCAGTGGTTTCTAGCAGGAATGTTAATCTTTCTGAGCATCACCAATGAGATTTCAGTCTTTGAGAGCTACCCCTTGCAATAATGAAAAAGCCTGTGTGTCAATGAGTCTATCATCTCTGTTGGCTGGAGTTTTAACTCCTGGTAGGGCCACTTAAGTCTAACAGGTCAAAAAGGCCAGATGAAATGAAGTTCACTGTTTTGCCAGACTAGCAGATGACTGATAGTTATATAACTTCTACTCATTAGCAAAATAAAGTCAAGCATCAAAAATGCACTAAGGTAGTTACACTAGCAAGGTAATGGACTTTGCAATTTTTTTGAGTCTTGATGTGAGTCATTGGCAAAGCCAGGCCTCTATGACAGTCTTTTCTGAAGTTAAGGATGTAAGTAAATTTCTGGAGCATTAGAACAATAGTTGCAATAATAAAAGTTGATAGTGGTAATGGAAGAAATGAGCATACGCAAACCCTAAATCCTTGGAGTGTGCAAACATCACTGCTAACAAAAAGCAATTTAAAAATGAAAAAAATCAGTAATATATCCAAGGATGCAAGATAGTTACTATTCAGTGAGCATAACATTAATTCAGAAACAGCGTCATCATTCATAGGCTTAGAGCCAGTTAGGACTGTGGAGTTACTCATCAGCATGCTCCGACTGACAACATTGCTAGGCTGGTATCTTTGCAATAATGGTAATAACAAAAGTTGGGGCAGTCAAAGTATATTGGAGAAAGCAATGAGCAAGCATAATCCCTGTATTCTAGATCAGCATGAGGAAAAAAAGATAGTCAGCGCGCAGTGTCAGAGTTCAGAGTAAGCAGAAAACATTGTTAAATGTGGCTGTCTACAAGACATAAGAGTCATCCAAATGGAGTCACCGGGAATTGGTTTAATTGGTTTAACTTTTCCTAAAAGGAAATTTAGGTCAGGTCTTGAAGACATGGGATGGCATAGATGAGCTGATATTAGAAGTTGCCACATTTTTTGTTTGGTAAGACTGAAGCTTTAAAAAGTGCTCCCCTTCTAAGATGATGCTGCAAAAACATGATAGTGACACTTCGGGATGTTTTAACTTTTTTGTCAGCGGCAGGAAAAGTGCTCTGCTCTTCTTGGAGCTGGTGTAGCTGCAGCTGAAATGAGGTTTTGGGCGACAGGCTTAAGAGTAGACAGACCGGATAGACCCCAGAGGAGGGTAACAGGAAAAGAGGATTAGAAAACGTGCTTATGGAAACAAGGTGAAGGAACTGATTTGTCTAATTTAGCAAAAAGAGGCCTGAGGGGAAACTTCATCTCCCAAATGATGGGAAGGAATAGTGAGCAATTGTTCCAGCACTAGGACTGTTGTTCAGGGCTCCTCATTAGAGGCTTTTAAAAAGCGGTTAAAGTAAACTCTGCCAGGGATAGTCTACAACAGCTTGATTCCCAACTTAATTCAGAGAGTGGGGCCAAAACAGCCTTGGAATTCTTTTCCAAGTCTTCTTTTTTATGATCCTAAAAAAAGCATAAAGAAAAGGCTAACTAAGTTACAACAAAACTAATTTCCATTTGTACTGACGGAAGGATTCTATGTGTGTCGAGGCTCAGATCCTGTAGAAGTTAGCCCTGATGTGCCATTGTCTTTTTTTGAATGATCGTATCGTAGATGCTGCAACAGCTGTTACTGATTTTCAGAAAAGTGTCTCTGAAGTCTGCATAACTGAGGAACAGAAAAGAAACAAGCCAAAATAAGCATTAACTCCTCAGAAATACCTCTGAAAAAAGAGGCAGCAAAAAGTTGTGAAACAAAGGAAAGTGCAGTCTGAGGCAACATGAAAGCAACAACAAGGATAATTTCATCAAGAAGTTAAAACAGTTGGTAAAAGGCATTGTAGTAAAGTATTCTACAAGTTCAATTACTGAACTTGATTAAGACTTTCACCATTCTGATTCTGCTATTAAGGCACCTGCTTTACACATACAGTAGAAAGATATGATAAACATTCATAAACTTGAGAAAACTTCAGGTGAAGCTCAAACCATCAGGGAAATGCTTGTGGGAATGAGATAGCTGATAAATTACCGAACTCTTCAGCAAAGCGAGGAACTAGGAAAATCTCACAGAATAATGGGAATGCGCCATTACAGCCAAAGTACCAAAGAACGGAGATGTAAGCAATCATAGCAGTTAGCAAACTAAGCAACTGTGTCTGCCAGTGACAGGCCAAGTCTTCCACATTGTCATATAAGATAAAATGAAAGGGGTGGTTGTGCTGAAGGCTAGATTTCCACCTGGAAAGTTAACCTGTCAACTGATTTTTTACATGAGGGGTAATCATTCAAGAGAACATCAAATGACTTTAAGAAGTCATACTTTTTCTGAAATCACGTGACAGATTTCTTTATAAATTACTCTGAAACGTGTCAAGGTATGCCAATAAAAATAATTTTATCAAGGTGCAGCATGTACAGCTAAATCAATGTAAACTTGAGCAAATGATTTGATAGTAGATAAATGTCAAACGTGGTTGTATTATCTCACCTCTGGTATTTGAGCGGCCATTATTCTGAAAAACGTAGGTGGATACAGCTCAAGCACTGTGTGACTCAGAAACCCTACACTGGGATTGCTTAGCTTTTGCTGGTTGCAGAAGTCTTCCAAGTGGCAAAATCCCGCCCCCCCCCCCCATGTAGTTCAAAACTGTTCAACATCGTGAACATGAGCTGGTTATCAATCAGCTGTGAGTAAACAACAGATATTGCAGCAAGAACCCCCCAGGTCCCAGCTCACGCATTATTTTAGTAGGCAGAGCATACCAGCGGTAATGCACATCCTTTGCAGTAGATTACGGGTCAGTACAGATGTATAAAAGGAAATGCTGTCAAATAGCCAAAATGGGCTTCCACTTAAAAGAGACTTGATTTTCAAGGGTCTACAACTGGAAGGCTGACCAACAGATCTTCAACTCCGAAGTTAGTTTTGATAGAGAAAGAAAGAGCTTTAAAAAGACTAGGCATTAAGTGGAATTAATTTATAATAAATACCAGAATTCCTCAGAGTTTTCAGATAATTATACTTTATCATTAAAGCTATTCAGAAAAGAAAATGGGAAATACTTGCTGGGAGTTGTGAATCAAGGCAGGGCATCAGCCATGACAGCTCAGCCATGGGGCAGTTGGAGGAGCACAAAAAAAAGGCCCACAAAAACAATCTCTCTAATTGAACTTTATGCAGTGTGGGAAATAGTGCAGTATTTAACAATTCTGGGAATATGTAGAAAGCTGTCCAAATCCAAAAAAAAAACCTGGCAAGGTCTCATTCTGGCCCTAAGCTACTTTGGATGGCAGAGGAAAGAATCATCCTGGAGTTTAAGGATCTCTTGTGTTTCTATAGTCCTTGCAGCTATAAAAGGTTTGTGTATGGAATATAACTATTTCATCACTGAGTAATATATTACAGGGGGTAACTAGCTATTACTAGTTCATTTAAGAAAATACTTTCAAAAGGCACTGTGTGCCAAAATTGCAAGACTAAATATATTGTATTGTAAAAAAAGCCATTAATGATTGCTTCCTGGAGATGAGCATTATAGGTTTCAATTTGTAGCTACAAAGCAATGAAATTTTCAGTACACTCAGAAAATTGTACATTGTATATTAAGTGACTAAGTGAATTGAAGACTTTGAAAATGGATATGGGTGTACAATTTTTATATCCACACAACTGTGTAAGAACTAGGGAAAAACACCTCCTTTTACCTGGATTCTGAAGGAAAAGTGATGCCAAATTGCTAATTAAAAGAAAAAAAAATAAAATCACACTTATACCCCCCAACTTGCTCAAATACGTTCAGCATAGTCTTCCTATAAGCGACAAGAATCACTCAAGTACTTGTAAAAAGGAATAGAAAACTTTACTGGCTTTAAATCAGTGCAGGCTGGGCAATCACAGGCTCCCTTATCACTTCCAAAAATGACCTGCTTAAAGTAAATTGAAGCGCTTTGATAGTTGAGATAGCTGTACAATTCACATGTTCAGAGTGGTGATCACCTTCAAATTTAAGCACTTAATTTCAGAGCTTCAATAATTTAAAATTGCTATGTGCCACCGAGTGGCAGACAGAGACTCAAGTGCTACGGCATTTTAAAAACACTTCGGTGTTCTGCTTAATGTTTTTATTT
Source organism: Gallinago undulata (assembly GCA_026546715.1). Taxonomy (NCBI): domain Eukaryota; kingdom Metazoa; phylum Chordata; class Aves; order Charadriiformes; family Scolopacidae; genus Gallinago; species Gallinago undulata. Next base: position 39,812,304 of record JAOTQQ010000012.1, read on the forward strand.
CAGGGACTTCAGAGAGGGTTTCTATTGTCAAAAGTGGAAAATGGAACAGATTTCAAGATTAATGCAGAAAAGTAAGAGACTGTGTTTTTTAAAAATCAGAGCAGAGGAAATCTTCTCTGGGGAACGTACAGCTCCTAAGCCCACACTTGGCCTTTTCTCTGAACTGTTTGACCAACATCCTTGTGTGGGCTGCGGCTGAAGGCAGAAAGAGAGGTAATGGCGTTTACATGGGTATCAAGAGACTTTTCTGTCTATTTACTCACCCGAAAGAGCCTGCCCAGGTTAGGTTTGTTTCCATGAGGCATTTCTGCTTAACACCTACTTCTGCAGAAGCAGCTAGGAATGAAAACTTCCCTGTTATTTGAACGCTTCCCCACTTGTGGGTTCAGATATTTTTACCTGGCTGCAGGTTTGTTCGTTTGTTATTTTGGTTTTGCTAAGCTTCAGTATGATGTCAGGATAAATCCTTCCTACGTGCTTTTAACTGGCCCCGTACAATATTTATCAATGAAATGCTTTGCTGAAGACTAAGCTGAACTACCGTGGGCTTGGTCGCAGCAGTGAGGGGAGGTGCAGAGCGTACCGCAAAGACCCTTGTAGCCCCATAACTCTGTCAGACTCCAGATGTGGGGAGCAGGACTTTTTGAGCGTAATGGGAAAGTCAGACTTCAGAGACGATTATTCATGCCCTCTTGGGAGCAGGTGCAAGTCTTTGGACTAGGAAGGTATCACTCCAGTCTCCTGCAGCCCGGCTGACGACAGGTAACGCTCCTCAGGCTGGAAGATGAATGGAGCAGGGAGCAGCAAACTGCAGCCTCCAGAAAGCTTGCAGATGAAACACCAAGAATTAAATCTTACCTGAAGAGCCTAGGAGCAATTCACTGGAGCTGATACCTTGTGACCTCTCATTTAGCAGTACAAGACCAAAATTAGGCTCCTGAGAGGTAAATGTGAATAGTGTCCCTCACTTCCAGAGAACTAGAATCTGGCTCACCGAGACTTTATTACTGAGGGTGCCACTTTAAATGCTAATCACTATTTGCAGGCTCATTACAGCTTCAGACCGGCGTCTTCAAAGGAATGAAGGGGTATTATGTGTTCATCTACCAGCGAAATTCAAACTCCTTTGAAAATCCCAGCTTGAAGGTACAGGGACACAGTCCAAATGTGAGTTCAGTGATTGTTTTGCCGAGGCCTCTTTCAGTACCCGTGCCTGTGCGTACAGTCCCAGCCTATACGGTGATCTTGCGTTGGCATACCTAAGTTGGACTTAGGGGGTGTTACGAAGTCTGACGTTGGACCAACATCACGCAGCTGGAAGAGAAGTGGCTGTGTCTCCCAGGGAGCTGCAATCAGCTGTGCTGGCCAAGCACAGAATCATTCCCCAGTACAGTCTGCCGAAACACCCACTGCTTAAAATGGGAATTCAGAAGTCCTAATGTTAAACCTAGTAACGCAGCCGGTCTACACGCGTCAGACTGGATACAACTGCTGTGTGATAAGGAAAGCTGGGCTGCTTGGACTGCAGATTATGCTGCTACTACTCAAGCAGCCTGACGCAGGATCTGGTTTAACACACCACTGGTATTACGCTACTGAAACTCTTCTGTACACCTGGTGAAGGATTTGCTGGGGCCCCACCAGATCTCTGTCCATAGACATAGAGGTTTTTTTTGGGTTGAATTTAAGCAGGTTGAATTGTGGTTTTTCTGGCTGCAATCTGAACAGCCAGATGAAATTTTAAACTAACCTCTCTCTGCCACACTCTCAAGTACTTGAATGGATTTATACTGTGTTCAAGTACAGCAAAACTGTGTTGAGCCATTTCTTCCATTTTTAATGAATATCAGCTCACTTTCCTTTTTGATTTTTCTTTTTTTTTTTTTTACCAAGGGCATACATTTTTTGTGACACATCCCAGGAAGAACTGTTTTTCCTCTGTATTTCAGCCTTTACTGCGATATTCCAGACAACTTGTGGTTTGGGTCTATGAGTGTGAGCTTTTCTCTTCCACACGCCTGAGTTCCTGAAATCCAGTGCTAAGTTGTTTAAATCTACTTGTCTTACTCAAGAGTTGCATCTTTACATCTGCTGACTGAGGCTTACCTTTAAGGTTGTGTAAAGTTTCATACTCTGCCTTCCAAAGTGTTCAGGTGTTGAAAGCAGGCTGTGAACATTTAGCGAATGGCCACATTGGAGCTCACAGAGGGGTCAAGCGATGCGAAAATTGACTTGACTTTTGCAAATGGGTGAGCCTGGTGGTCAGCCTAGGTTTGTCACTTGTTTTTGTTGTGACAAGAAGGCAAGAAGGTGTTAGAAGTCACCCCGTGCACACCTAGGGAGTTTCTGCCTAGAATAATTGCAGAGGCCTGGGGATATGCTCTGAAGCCTGAGGTTTCATATATTTCTATTTTTTGGGAGTAAAATCTGAAGTAATTCTGAACAGAGTTAATGAGGTTACACCAACATGTTAGTTGAGAGGTTTGGGTATTTAGGGAGGGATGTTGTTCATATCCCCCCATTTTATGATTAGAAGTCTAAGGGTGAGTGTCTGAGAGGACTGTGAAGCTTGCAGATTTTGGAATAATGGTGTTGCTACATTTTTTTGGCTTTTGCCTAGAAAAAAAGAGGATAGGCAAAATCTATTTCTTTGAGTCAATTTGTCAGGCAATACTTGGCACACAGATAGGTTGCTTGCTTGTTTTTATTTAAGGAAAAATCAGTGATCTTTGTCTCTTCCCTGAATTTATGCTGGCTTCCTCTAAAGTTTAAATATGAATTTGAATTTCATCCCATCACAAAGTTCATTTCGTATGTTCTTTCTCTATTAATGAATTTCCTTGTGTTGATTTACTTGTTCAGGTTGTCTTTACTGAAAGTTGCCATCTGTAGAAGAGTTCTTACTGCTCATGTTACTTACTTTATGAAGTCCTTAATGGGCTCTGTAGGCTGTGATCGTGAATTGTCACCGAACAAAGTAATTTGTATAAAAATATATTATAAGTGGTATTAGACAGTTACTTCACAGTTCAATTTTGGCTTCACCAAGGGCAAATCATGCCTGACAAACTTGGTGACCTTTTATGATACTGCCACACACTTAGTGGACAAGGGCAGAGCAACAGAAGTTGTCTATCTGGACTTGTGCAAAGCATTCAACACTGTCCCACACGACATCCTGGTTTCAAAATCGGAAAGTCATGGATTCGATGGACGGACGACTCAGTGGATAAGGAGCTGGCTGGCTGGCCACACTCAAAGGGTTGTGGTCAATGGTTCCATGTCCAATTGGCAGCCAGTGATGAGTGGTGTTCCTCAGGGGTCTGTACTGGGACCAGTACTATTTAACATCTTTGTTGGAGACATGGACAGTGAGGTAGAGTGCACCCTCAGCAAGTTTGTTGATGACACCAAACTTGGTGGTGCGGTGGAGACGCTGGAGGGAAGGGAAGCTATCCAGAGGGACCTGGACAGGCTTGAGAAGTGGTCTCGTGCAAATCACATGAAGTTTAACCAAGCCCAGTGCAGGGTCCTGCACCTGGGACATGGCAATCCCAGGCACAAATACAGGTTGAGTGGAGTGTGTTGGTGGATGAGAAGCTCAACATGAGCTGGCAATGTGCACTGGCAGCCCAGAAAGCCAACCGCTTTCCTGGGCTGCATCAAGAGAAGTGTGGCCAGCAGGTCACGGGAGGTGATTCTGCCCCTCTACTCTGCATTCATGAGACCCCACCTGGAGTACTGTGTCCAGCTTTGGAGTCCTCAACACAAGAGGGACACAGATCTGTTGGAATGGGTCCAGTGGGGGGCCACAAAGATGATCAGAGGGATGGAGCACCTCTCCTATGAGGACAGGCTGAGAGAGCTGGGGTGGTTCAGCCTGGAGAAGAGAAGGCTCCGGGGAGACCTTATAAAGGCCTTTCAATATCTGAAGGGAGCTAGAGGAGAGCTGGAGAGGGACTCTGTCAGGAAGTGTAGTGACAGGACAAGGGATAATGGTTTTAAATTGGAAGAGGGGAGATTTAGATTAGATAGTAGAAAGAAATTCTTTACAGTGAGGGTGCTGAGACACTGGAACAGGTTGCCCAGGAAAGTTGTGGATGCCCCATCCCTGGAAGTGTTCAAGGCCAGGCTGGATGGGGCTTTGAGCAACCTGGTCTGGTGGGAGGTGTCCCTGCCCATGGCAGGGGGGTTGGATCTAGATGATCTTTAAGGTCCCTTCCAACCCAAACCATTCTATGATTCCATGATGCCAGATCTGCAATGTTGAAGGACAGTGGACATACCTGATTAGCCCTCTCACCAGCCTAGGCCTGAAAGAAGCGGAAAGACTTGTATGTGATGGGAGAAAAGACTGATATTTTTACCAAAAAAAAAAAAAAAGGCTTATATTGCATTCCCCAGAAACTATTTCTTCTATTATTTTTCCAAGTCCATTAGCCTTGTCTGTTACAAGAAGTATGCCGTGGCTATTTTGTAGAGGTGCCTTTTAATTTTAGGATCCTTGCTTGAATTTCTCAATAACTCACAACAGGTGCACAGTTGTCAGGATGGAATTGTGCCTTTGTACACCCACAGCTCTGTCTGTCCCCCCACGGCTGGAAGAAATACTTGGGGTTTTCCCAGGGATGTGACTTTGTCATGGAAACTGCACTTCTTACTAGTAAAATTGTGAACATTTTTAATTTCCTCATGGGAAGACGGAGAATAAAATTAATTCCAAAGCTGAAAATGTTGAATGGCATTCCCAGACTCACCAGTGGTTTATATAACAGAATCTGTCACTTCAGAAAATTCATAACCCAATCTCTCTTCATAGTACAAGCAGTCTTATAATTTAACAGCATAAGAAAATTCAAGAATGCCAATGTGGACACCCCTGTGTTTCACTGCAGGAAAGAATTACAGCACAGTTCTCAGGAATTCTATTGTGCGAGAACCAGCAATAGCATATAAAATGCTGGTATTCAACTAATATGACTTTCTTTTACACTATGTCTCAATTGAATGAAGGAAAAATACCCAAACAAAATTGTACTGTATTTTGATTATTCCAAAATCATGGTTATGTTTCTATCAGAATCATTTTAATAAGTGTATACCACAAAATCATAGAAAATACTGCTCCTATAAATATAGCAGCACAAGAGGTGGCTGAGTCAGTGTGAAGAATAACCGGGTTTTACTGGCAAAAGGGCAATATTTTGAATACTCATAATTTATTTACTCTATCTATCTTAAAATTTCAGCCCATCAATTATACATGAAACTGAATACCATAGTATAGGAGGGTACTAAAAGGCAAGTATTCATTTCTAGCTCTAACATCCCAGTCTTTAAACAAGACCATCTCCTTAGCATACTGGCAAGACAGATGGATAAGTGTTGGTAGATATGAGATTTATCATTTGGCATTATTTAACTTCTCCATAATTTGCTTGTACTAGTGCCCTTGAGACATATTTTTTCAGAAAGTCTGATTTTTCTACATTTATTCTAGTAATGGTATATTGAGAGTTGTTAAGGAAATTAAAGTCCCATTTCAGGCCCCAGTTCAACAAAGCATTTAAGTAATGCTTGACTTAAAGTACATCTTAAACCAAATCCTATTTAACACAGGAAAAAAAAAAAAGAAAAAGAAGCCTTCAGAGGGACTTCTTCACATGGTTGAAGTGAAGAGTGTGGTGCTTCTGTTAAAGTGAACTTAGAAATGCTGCCTGTATCATGGGCTCAAGAGGCTTTCTGTGGAAAGGAATCACCTGTTATCCAGAAGGCCTGTGTGATGCGGAGAAGGAGGCAGGAAACTTGATTCAAATTTTGGAGCAGAATATAGAAAGAACTGGATTTATCGTGCTTAGGGGAAGTGCTTTGAGACCAAAAAAACAGGTGTTTTGCAATGAAGAAGAGTCATATTTCAGGTCACAAACTTACTGGGCAGTTAGGAATGTTGCCTCAAGACATTGGAGGCTTTGCTGAAAAGCTAGAAAAAATACCTTGTCTAAGGATGAACAGAGAGACTTCCACCAAGCTAGCAGTTAAATCCCTTTTATTTTTCCTTCACTAGTGACACCTCCTCTTTTAGTAGCGTTGTCTCTGCTCCCTGTTCTGGAGCAACTTTAGGGGGCTATATTGACAGTTAATGACTGTTTCAAAAAGTTTGGCTTGTACAGTCCCAGGTCCTGGTAAAGCACTTGAAAATTTTTGATAGTAAGTGTCAGGTTTGGTATTGTGAAGCATAATCTCTATTTCTGGTTCTCCCTGGCAGATTCCATGATACACCTTTCAGTTTTCCAATAAAACACCACTAAAAATATTTATGTCCACCTCACCTTCCCCAGTAAATTGGAAGCTGTTATTTACAGTAGTAAACCCAGATACATTTATTTTCTTCATACAGCTCACCTTCCTTATGAAAATCCATTCATATTCACCAGAAAAGTACCTGGTAACCTTGTGTTTTTCCACCTGGTGTGATGCAAATAAAAATGCACAATTTCACCTGTGAAGACACTCAGATGATCAATAATGGGGAAAAGAAAAGTAACTTTATGGCTAAGTAAGCTCAGTTTCCTAGTGGTTCGTGAAATATTTAAAAAGTAATGAAAAATAGCCATCAAGTATAAAACACCAATCATGATGACAAAAACATTTTTCCACTCAGTATTTTGGATTTTTAGGGAGATCAAAATATATCTAGACCCCAAGCTTTGTTAGAGAAAAGAAGGAACTTATGTCATGTTTAACGAAATTTCCCGTGTGCTAGAAATTCAGCACTGCAAAATAGGTTATTTTTCCATATGACAGTATAGGGAAACCTGAGACTCAATAGCTTTCTTAATTAATTATGTCTCTGTATTTCCACATATGAATGAAAGTTCTAACAGCCTTATACAAAATGTATAAATGAATCTGTAGTGAGTCTAAACAAACACACATTAATATGTAGCTAATGACAAGCAGCGCTTTTATTTATGTAGCAGCAAATTGTTGTTAAGCAGGAGAAAGCTGGTATTATGTTGATACTGTGCTGCACAGTTCATTTCATCACATTTTTATTTTAACTTCAAGACACTTAGAACTTCTTCTGGGTACCTTTTATTAAGTTTGTCTGAAGAGGGCAGCCTTTCCTAATGCACTTGGAATTTTCTTAATTTGGCAAGGTTACTGTACACTGAACAAATTGACAAAGGACATGCTCATGATCCCCAGTTTGCCACTCGTAATTGCCTATGTTTTCCTGGAAGTCTCCTTCCACATATATTTATCGACCAACTCCAAAGAATATTATTTTAAATATTTGACCTCTCTGCTAAAATACAGTCCAATTTCACTTACTCTCTGCGCTAAATGGAGATTTGCTATGAGATTTCTAGAAAGACATTTAAAGAGAGTGCTAGTGGTGAATTTCTAAAATGTGGGTGTTGTTTATTCATTCTGCAGTCCAGATATAAGTATCTTAAGTGCTAAGAATGCATGTAAATAGACTCTTTCTGTTGACAGTTATCTTTCATGTTTTCTATCCCGAACTCCTCTCCAGGCTTCAAAAAGAAGCATTAGCTTCAAAGTAGACAGTGATGTTACTTTTTCTTTTATTTTATGCTTTAATCATACGGAAACATTAAAAAAAAAAAGTCTTACAAGCAAATTCATGCATTGCAATGTTACCAGGAAAGATGAATGGCTACTCCACATTTATCAATTAGTGTGATAGATTTAAGAGCTCTTAGAAGAATTTATTGCCGTGGTGTGCCTCGATCACAGTGCAGGGAGGGGCATTAGAAGAAGCTGGAATAATATATTTTTGCAGTTATTGCTGCTCCAGCCACGATGTCGCATCTCTCGCAGCGACAGCCAAATTGGAATGCCTGTCTCACCTCCGGTGGTGTCGGGATTTCAATGATAGGCCTGGGGCAGAAGGAGCATCAGCTGAACGCAGGCAGCAAGCGCAGGTGGCTCGGGCGAGGGGAACCTAAAGGCTGGTACTGGTAGGAGAGGGAGGGAGGTGCAGACAATAGGTGTAGGATTTCAGTGCCTCTAGATAAACCGCACGCTGTTTGCAAAAGAGTGTTATCTGGATTACTAGAATCTCTATATGGAAATCACGTCCAACACGTTGCATTGGGCAAGAAGAGTGATGGTGTGGATGCTGTGCAAAACAGTCAGCTAACTGCATTCTCAGTCATTCTCTGTAGAAATATCTGCAACAAAATGAGGGTGCTTTTAGGTACCCAGGAGCCTGGCGAGTTTGCTGTGATGGTTGACAGGTAGTAAACCTCGTCCCGCTCCACGGTCACAGCGTCTGTCACCTGTGCTACTTATATTATGCCAGCACTGCCTACAGTCAAACTGCAGGACAGTGTCATCCATTCAGTTGTCAGCTCCTTGTCTCAGCTGATGATTAGGCAGTATCAGTGCTAATCTAGTCAAATGATCCTTTGTTTTTTTTTTTACTTCGGTAACTTTTTAAGGGTATTTTGTTTTAGGAAAAAAAAGAGTATAAAGACATATTGCCCCACTGTCAATAGGGTCAAAGTAGCAAATAACTGAATTTCTGCCTCCCACAATCTTGTACTGTTATTTAATGCTGCCAGGTGTTGAAGCTACCAAGCTCACTGCAACCTAAAGTCATTGCCTGACAGAAAGCTTGCTCAAAACCTTATTCTACTGATATCTACCTGGTTTTACATTCCTTGGATTTTTGTTGTTATGTTAATTGATCTGAAAACACCCATTTCTTCCTATCTTGTCTTTCCTACAGCCACCACTTGTTCAGAAGTCAAGACAGATTGCTTCAGTTCCTTTCAGCCCATGACTCTCCCAATGACTGGACCGCTCTGAAAAGTATGGGGCTCCTTCCCCTTCCCACCTTAGCGTTGGATTGCTATGAAACACAGCAGAAATTTCATTGTCTCCCTACTCAGGAAGTACTCAACTTTCTACACATCAGACAAACAGTTGCACGCTCGTAATATGGCCTTCTAAGATGCCAGATTCTCTCCCTGCAGGCCAAAGACCTGCTAGCTTATTCTTCCTAAATCCTCTAAGAAATTACACCTTAATTGTGTTTATATCAGCATTTTCTCTTGAGACAACATCTAACTGAAATTGATTGCTTGTTTTCATTTTTTGTGACTAATCTTGGGAGCGAACATCATGCTCTTTGCCAGACACCAATACTCGCTGTCTCTCACTGTTTCCTCTGTTTAATGAGTGCGTGTCTGTAGAAGGTATGGAGGATGGATTTTTGAGGTTGTAATGAGAAGAAATGTGCAAATAATTCTTACATTTTCAATACATCCCTATTTTGAAATTGGAAGTGTGACTTTTCCTATCCATTTCTTGGGAATGTTTTCAAAATTAGGTTGTAAAAAATTTGTCTAAGCTTATTGCGTCCTGGTCTTAATAATTTAGCAGGAATTGCCAGCATTTTCCCTGAATGTCTAATTGCCTTTTGAATACTTTAAAAATTTGATTCTTCTGAGAATGACTCATTTATCTAGAAAATAGCCTTTTGTTGTTCACTTTTATCTGTCTCATCATTAAAGAGTTCATTAGATTACCTCCCCCACCTTTCTATTATTGCATTGTTTGCAAATAAGTAGTTTTATTTTTGTACCTTCCTGAACCTTCATGATTCATATCCTCGCCTCCCACTACTGAAATACATGTAAAATATTCTGATTAGTGCATCTGATTAGTATATCATCTCTTTATTTCAATTTCTGCACTATTGTCTTTTGCATTGTCTTACCAAGGTTCTTCTCTGTTCTGGCTTTATTAGAATCTTCAATGTAAGCATAATTCTGAATTTTTATTGTCCTTGTTGCGTTAAAAAAAGAAAGACCCTCACACACCTTTATGAAAGGATCCATTGTTTTTATATTCATATTTGTTCCTCTAATAATTTTTGATCCTCTCTGTATTGTATCTCTGAAGGTCCTACTCGGTGCCAGTCTTTTGTGTGGTCACCTCGCTACATTTTAACACCTCTGATCTGATATTACTCAAAGATTCTGAATCACTTTTCGTATTTCTTCTTTAATTTTTGATGGGACAGATACCTTTCTCAGAATAGCTGCTGGAAGAGAACAGCTGTCACTATAATTAAGGGGTTTTTTATGTTCCTGGTGTTATTTCCCTTTGTCTAAAATCAACATAAGCCTGTTAATTCCATTTTTGCAGACCTATGCAAACTTCTGAACAAAACCACATCTTTCAGTCCCACAAAACTAATCCCATTCCACTGTCTGCCGTAACCAAGACTGTCTGTCTTATAGTTAGTTCCCTACACCTCCTTATTCCCCAGCATTTCATTTACTCAGGAAAATGGTGAATTCAAAGGACATAAAAGATGTCTTATGTTCCAACTTCTTCTGATAATGCATCTTATATTTCATTGTGCATTCTTTCAATAGGAGTAGTAGATTTCCTGGTAATATCAATACGGTTCTGTTCCCTGACTGATTGTTTGAAGTCACTGCTGATAATGTAACATCACTCAATAATACTATGCTTGCTTACTTTCCATCTAGCAACTTAATTTCCATATTCTTGTTTTTCTTTTTTTCACTCAAGCTCAGATGATTTCTCTCCTTATCTTATTGCATTTTTCCAAGTCTTGTGGCTTTCTTACAATTCCTCAATTGTACATTTTGTGGGATAAGGATGCCAAATTTATGTCAATTCCATCTGGAAGACTTGAAGGTTGTTCCTCGATCTCTTTGCAGCTTATCTTCAAACTCTCTGGCTTTGGGAGAAAGTGCTGACTGCACAGCAAATCATGGTGTAAGTAGCATCTCCACAGATAAGTTCTTTTCACCATATTAAAAATCCTAAGATGTTGTTGCTTGTCACCAGCAGTAACAGTTGTTCAGCTTGTTTATGATTCAAGTACACTGCACTTTCATTGGCCAATATGGTGGGGAATGGAGAATAAATTAATGGCTCCAGCTTGAGCAGCCAATTCTGCTAAGGTAGATGTGGTTTGAGATGGGTAGTGCAATCTCTAATATCAGTTCTTATTCGGTTTGTGAGATATAAAAGGTTTGTGGACCTTATCTCCATTTCAGATACATTCATTATTAGTTTTAACAATCAAGTAGGATATAGGACGTCATGAAGTGGGTTTTTTTTTTGTTTAGCACAAAACTCCTGGTTGGTAAGTGTAAAGAGAGTTTCTGAAGAGAGGATATTTTCATCCCTGGCTTTCTACAGACTTTTTTTCCTTCCAGGGTGAAAAAATATCTATATTAAATTGGTGTACAGGAGTGGACAAAGAGAAAAAAGAGGGGGAATCACACTGTCATGACAAGCCCTAGACCATGGTTCAGAGCCCATGTCAAATCGCTAAATTGTCAAGAATCCACTGTTGGGATGAGTAAGAGATGAATATACTACTTTTGGCAATTTCACCTTAAAAATTATGAGTCACTATGTTGATAACCAAGAGCAGACAGTAGAAATAAAATGCAGGTGAGTACTTTGAGTGAGTGCCTGGGTTCCTATAAAAACATCTATTGAATGCATTAACTTCATCAAAGCCCAAACCCACAGGTTCAGAGAGATGTACTCCTATGGTTGACAGCTCTGTCAATATCTCTCCTGCTCTGTATCTTCCTGTCATAACATTGATTTCGGTAAGCTAGAGGAAGTAATCCCCAATGACATTGTGCAACAATCCTAAGGAAAGTTTGTTTTCTCACTGAGCACTTTTTCATACAAAACTTACAAATGTATTTCATTTAAAACTTACTTAGAAACTCTACCTCTCATAAATCTGTTACAATTTACATCCTGACAAGGGTATCTAGATCAGCGCCTTTTTTAATGCTTACTTCTTGATTTTATACTTTTATGGGACAACATACTTGATGATTCTTCTGCATCATCTCATCACTGCAAAACAATGATGTCACTTTGACATATGCTACTCACTCAGCTGCTAAGCCAGCTGAAGAATGCATCATGTGCCCTTTGCATAGAAGAGAAGGCCATACTGTCATGCCACGTACCATCATTCCACTGCTGTCAACACCACTACATTTAATTTTGTTTTCTAACCCCACGATCAGCAATGTTCGCCAGCAAGTGGTAAAAACTGCAGCATAACTGTAATGAAATGATATTCTGTTATTAATCTAATTATCAACCTTTTTTGTCTTCATTGTTCTGACCAAAGAAAAATAATAAAAATATCTGTTTCTGGAATTTCATAGTGCTAGCCTCATTAGAAAGCAGGTAGTTTTCCAGGCAGTTCTGGAGTACTTTTAACTGTGAGGGATGAGAAACTGAAAATTAATTTTGAAGATATTGAAGAAACCATGGATCTTTAAAGTGTTTGCAGTTTGTTTTGTCTTATGTCCAGAGTGGCACTAGCTATGAATTTCCAGCACAGTATAGGTATTGTTAAAAAATGGGAGTAGGCTTTGAAGGGAGCAAGGTATCATATATATTTATGGTGCAGGAGTGAAAACGGCTTCATGGGTGAGCAGTTCTTCTGTAATGAAGAGTGGGGTTTGTCTCCCCGTGGAGCCAGGTGTGGTACCAGATTAGAAGCACAGAGAAACCATTTCCACTGAGCTGACTCCTCTGATCCGTTGAGATGACGTTTGTGAGGAAGAGGCTGTGAAGGATTTAGTATCATTAAGTGTGCGAGGTCTTACCCCACACAGAGAACCAGCAAGGCTTAAGAGTGTCTAGAGTGAGACCAGAGGCAGGGATGGACTGATATGTGGGCATGAAGGCTATGTTGTTTTGAGAGATATAACTGGTTCAAATTTCAGACCTTGTAACTCCTCTAAGCGCTGGTTTTGATCGGATAGAACCAGAGAAGTTGTCACCTTTTCTACTTAACTTGCATATAGAGATTAATAACTTGTCATTTTCTATACTGTATTGTTGTGGAATAAGCTCAATAAATAAAAAGAAATAAAACTCAATATTTCAAAAACCAACCCCCTCCCCAATCTGCTACAGTTAATGGCAAGAGGACTTCACCCACTATTTGTTTCCAGAGAGTTGTAAAGGACATTATAGCTTTTCATAGTATGAGAGATTAAAACTATTTTTCACTTGTGTTTCTCTTCATAAACTCCTGCAATGAAATAAAATAAAATAAACAACTGAACCCCAAAGCTCATACCTGTCAATAAGCAGCCATTGAATATTGTTCCTTTTTAACATAAAATTACTGATTCCTCTTTGCAAAAGTCATAGATATGTAAATCTACATGAAAAAAAGAAAGCAAACTTCAAAGTACGAACTTCAGTGCCTTAACATGTTACAGTGTTGTCAGATGTCACTATTACTTTGCTCAGAAATGAATTTTTGAATTTAAGGAAAATTCGGGGAAATTCCATGGCAAATAATAGAAAAGGCAATCTAGGTATAAGTGCAATATATATGAGTTTGATGTCAGCCTTTGCATAAAGAGCTGGATTCTTTCCTCTTAAAAAAGCAGCATCTCCAGTAAAACTGATAAGCAAGATACCTGCTGAACACCAGCAAGATTTTAGGCCAGGAAACTGAGGAGCCCAGGAATTGGTAGTATGACATGTATCTTGTAACTGTATTCTTAAAGAACTAGAGGTCTAAGTAGTGTTTTCTCTGAAAAAAAATATTGGTTTGATATGATTAAATGTTTAGTATAACCTTCCATTTACTTTCATATCACACTTTTTCTATTTGTAAGTAAAAATCTTTTTCCCCGTCCTGAAAGTCAAGACGTCTTTACCAGTGACAGTGTAGGAGTGCATGTGACAGTTTGCAGGATTTCAGAGGGCAGTTCAAAAGTACCCCAATTACATAGTAAATTTGCTACCATAATAACCCTTTAAGCCCTAGAAGAGGACAAATTGCCTAGGTCCCTTGGTAGGAAGGAGAACAGGGAGTGTGGGTAGATTTAATTTCACCTAACATTAGCCATCCAAAGTTAGATGTCTCAATTCAGCTGGCTGCTTAGCCTCTCTCTGCAGCGAGTGGATGGAAGGAGACAGGTACTTCCAGACAGTAATTCATCCCATCTTAAGATACTTTTCCAAGTTAATGGGATAAAATGCCATGTCCATAAGAAGGTTTTATAAGACTATTTGGCTGTAGAACAAGTTATAAACTTTGACTTTGTTATCAGAATATATACTGGTTTATGCATTTAGAACTATTGTGAGAATGATGACACTTGTAAGTCTTTCTCTGTGCTCTGCTTTTCTTTCCTAATTTTGAAGCGTGGCCTTACACTTTTGAAGCTCTCCTTTACTGAATGAGAAATTTTTGGACTGTATATCATCTTGGCTTGTATTGCATACAGTCACTAATAGCCTTAGCCCAGGAATGAAATAGTAACATATCTTTTTGTGAGCTCCCTTGTTGAGCCATACTCAGACTTCCGTGTATTCTCCTAGAAGTGTTTTTCTGGCTTCATACTGTGCAGGAATCTTCTGCGAAAAGTTTTCCTGCAAACTGCGTATAAACCAGAAGCTTTGCACATAACACTGCTCTCCTTTTATCTGTGACACTTCATTGTTATGAAAAGTACTTTTTCCTGCTCTCACTGGGATTCGGAGACAGCCCGATGTTTCCTCAGCATTCCTCACATTCAGTGTTCCTCACGCTCAGGCCTAGGCCTGGGCCTGGCCACGTGCTTGGAGATGTGTTGCACCTGTACCTGCCTCAGATTTGCCCCTCTCATACTGTTGCCCAGGCAGCAGCATGTAGGCCACCAGCTCTCCTCTCTTTGGTTTGGGGTTTTTTTTCATAGCTTCCATCTCAAATACTTAAACCAAGTCCTGTTGGCAGACTTTATTGCCCTCAGAAGCACAGCCTGCTGTGAAAATTGTTATATCTTTCTGGAGTTTTCAGCAGAAGTTCACTGGTCTTTTAAAGTGAGTGGTGGTCACCTGCAACTGTGGGAGTTGAACCTCTTCACAGGTGGGGGGAATGTGGAGGAGGGGCAAGGAGACAAGGAACAGCTTGGCCAAGCAGGTAATTAGAATGGTCAGTCCTAATTAGTTTTTAATAGTTTGGGATGTGGTTTTTGTACCTATTTATGGCTGAGAGACGGCTTGTAGGGGACAGAAATGAGTTGGGAAGGTAGAAGGGCTAGATAGAAAATTAGCTAAAGAGTGGGGGCTTACTGGAGGCTCTAGAAAAGTTGAGAGCTGCTTGATTTAGGTGTTTTAAATGATGCTTTTGGGGAGCTCTACAAGATTAAGATTTAAGTCCAGATGGAAAGCAGTGACAAGTGGTGTCCCTCAGGGGTCCGTGCTGGGACCAGTACTGTTTAACATTTT
>JAOTQQ010000012.1:39827691-39851201 GCA_026546715.1 Gallinago undulata
TGACTGCAGGGGGGTCGGACTAGATGGCCTTTGGAGGTCCCTTCCGGCCCAGATGATTCTATGATTCTATGATTAAAGGAGTTTATGTCTAGGGTTTGTGCTAAAGTGCTAGTTGTGCTAGTCCTTAAGTGTTTTCTGTATGTGCTCCTTCTTTCTTAAAAGGAAGAGTGACAAGGAAGGGCATTTTAGCTGAAGAAAAGGATGTGGCTTAAAGGGCTAAATGGAGCCTGTGTTCTTACTGGTAAAATACCTAGTGAAAATGCCATATCATTTTGATGCCAGCTGCGTGCAGAAGCTGTCTATCCAGCAGAGAGTGTGGAATAGCTTGTGATCTTGGCTGCTAGATGTGAAGGGCCGTGCGCCTAGAGGTAGGTGGCTGTCCAATTTCTGCTGAATGCAGTGAGATAGGAGTGAGAGTGTGTGTGTTTATCTGGAGTTTTTTCCTGTGTGGTTTTTTACGTTGTTGGTCTCAAATATTTTAACTGCCAAGACAAGCAGGGAATATGGTCTGGTCTTCCTTTTTTTTTTTTTTCCCTGTTGTCTCTTAGAACATGGAAAGGAGCTCAGATGGAAGCATTTCCCAGATCTTTGAGAATCTACTCCAAATGATCTGATATAAATGCTTCTGTGTGTAAGAAATGTAAGCCTTGATACATGCATGTGATCCTACTCATTAATCTATGGGTGGAGGGGGGGAAAAAAAGCCTAAGAGGATAAGGGAAATAAATGCTGATAGTAGACCTTTTGTACTACTATTTTTACATTAGTTTTTTTCTTAATTAAGTTGAAAGATAGAGGCCAGCCTCTAAATACTTCTGAGGCTCTGGTCTTTTCTTGTTTGTAGTTTGACAAAAATTTATCTTCTGCCTTTTTCTTTAGAGGTATTTGTCTGCTGGCTGCCTGGCTTGGAAGGGGCTCTCTTCTTTCTGTAGTAATGTAGTACTATTCCTCTGTGGGATATCTTTTTTGAGGGTTGTCTTGAAACTCAGGTGGAGGAGTTCAAAAGAGTGGTTGCTGTAGAGAAAATCTAGCTACTAGGGGCAACAGGTGTTGGAGTAAGTAATGAAACCAAAAGCTGGTATTTATGTGTTTAGATAAGAGGAATATGCAGTTATTATTCGACAATATTAAAGGCAGACATACATTGTATATATTAATTTAGAACGATGAAATTAGCATTGTGTGCAGTTTGTTTTTTCTGAAGCTTCTATCAAAAGAAAGTGTTATTCTGTTACATGGTCTAGGTGTTTATTAAAAAATGCCAGTCCTTCTAAGGGTGTCTGGTAGAAGCAAAATATGCTATATAGTAATGCTAATAATTTAATTTGTAAAATAACTGCTTTTTGATAGACTAACACAAAAGCACAATTACAGCAGTGGCTGTTTCTCATTAGTGTGAATGACATGCCAGCTTTAGAATATGTAATGATGTATAAGCCCTAGTGGTTATAATTGGCATAGAAATGTACTATATCCTTGGGTGTTAAAAGCCATAAGCTATTTATTTTCATACTTACAAAGAGTATACTACATCGTGGTATAAATCTCACAGGGATTGTCTTACTTGCATATTTTTAGTATAATTTCTGTCCATGTGGTTCAAATAAGAATCTGTCCCTCTATTAGCATCCTGCTGATGACATAATGTACTGATAAATTAATATCTCATGTCTGGAAAGCTTGTTTGAGTCTGGGACATGTGAGCAGGTAACTCAGATCTACCTGACCTTCTTGATACCGTTAGCCTTGCTGTCACGAGATTTCTCTTATACCTGAGCTTACAGAGTATTGTAGTGATAGACTTGGAAGACATTTGGCTACTGACTGTGGTGTGTGGTGTACTGGTTTTTATTTAGAAGCACCAAATTTACATAAGTGAAGGCTGGATTTGGAGGAGCTCTGTGTTATGCTAGGCCCTAGCCTAAACTAGGAGTTAATGGAGTAGGAGTTCATGGTATAAAATAATTTTGAAACTGGGGATAATGTGTATTAAAATAATTGGTGGTGTTCTATTAGACACCATATTGCATTAATTCTTCTGCAACATCAAAGGTGATTTGATTATAAGGTCTGTATGTGACGCATGATATAGATATGAACGTTCATGGCAGGGGCTTTTTTCTTAGTGTTTCAGAAAACAAATATAGGGAAGTAGGTGAAAGAAGTATGGGGATAAATCATGAAGGCTGTATTTTTTTTGTTCAAAAAGAGGTTGGTAAATAACTAATCTCTTTTATTACCTATTAAAATATCCAAGTTTCATTTTTGCACAAGGTGAAGTTATTCTTAAAGAAAAATTTTGCTTTGTCTTCTAGGAGTTAAAAACAGCTTCTATAAAACTAGTTTGAAGCATAGAATGAAAACACTGAGTTAAACACAGATATATCCTTTCAGAACAGGCAGATGAACTGTTTTAATGATGACTTTATGACATAAATGGGGATTTAGAGCATGTTTGCTTAATCTGAGTAAATTACCTGGCTGAAAGGCAGTGCTTTTTGGACACCCAGTTTGGATTAGGCCTCAGCATTTGGATTTGCAATCCAGGTGACAAGTGGAAGTTGAGGTGAAAACTGAAATTCTGAGGTCCAAGGCTGAAAATTGGTAGCAAATTTAGCAAACATTGATGTCTGTGATTTTAATGCTGCTGTATCATATTTATGGTTTCTTGAGGGTTTTGTTTGTTTTTTTTTGACTATGGGAGTTTACATGGATGAGACTGGTGAAGCTGACTGTGTATAACTGAGGTGATGGTGAATATTTGACACATCTGTCTTTTATTTTGCAGAGAACTACAGCCAACAAGACTTCTGGTGCTCCTTCCTACAGCAGATGGTCCAGTTCACAACCCCATCAGGTAATATTCCCTTATCAAAAAGGATATGATGTTCAGGTTGACATACTCTTCCTTTTAAAATGAATCTGTAGGGGAATCTGAGATTATCTGCCTGCATTAGCCCAACTAGGTCATCCTGATCTCTGAGGTTGTTGCAGGATATCCCATGGCAAACTGTTATATACAGTTGCTGCTCATGGAGAGTCTTGTACAGCTGTGACTCCCCTAATGCAGTGGTGCCTCTTGGTGGATTGTCAGGTATAGTTATTATGTCTGGATCCCCCTATCTGTTGTATCTTGTCACTTAAGATAGAAGTGTATTTGATTGATGCTCTTTGGTGTGAAGTTGTACCCTCCCATGCCACCCCCTTCTCCCTGCCTGCGTTTTTTGTGCTACGTAAAACAACTGGGTTGTGAAGTGATTATGATGGCCAAAACTTTCAAGGAAAAGTTGTTAAAACCCAGACTAATACTGGGGAGTTGTCCAGTGATAGCCAGTAAGCAATATTTTTGTTAACATTCAAATTATTTTAAAAAATCATTATTCAGGGTATCTGTTACGTTATCAAAACCATAAGACTTTTTTGACTGTAGACAAGACTATGGCTTGCTTTGTAATCATAGAACAATGTATTTTAACTGAACAACTTCCTTTTTAAAAACTCCTCAAATGTTTGATCAGTATTGATTGTATTAACATTGTTTTATTCCAACCTCTACTTTTTCTTCTTTCTGATCTCTTTCTACCTTTACTTCCTTAAAAAAAAAAATGAAGCAACCCCAACAAAACCAAACACCACAACCCCCAAAACTACACAAAACCCAACCCTAAAACAACAGACACCCACTCTGTGACATTATGAAAAATTCTGTTATCCTGATGAGCAAATCCTTGTTCTGATGTGCTGGACTTGTCCTTTTTATGAAGGTTGTGTATACACTAAAAGAGGAAACTTCCAATAAGCTGAAATTTGGCCTCAAAAAAAAAATAATAAAGAAGCTATGAATTTCATCTGTATTCAAATTAAAGTGGGAAAGAAAGTGGCTAAATGCTTCATGGGCTGTTAGCTGCCTATTTCATCATCCTTCCAGTCTTAATAGTTCTACTTTCATAAGGTATTATAAGAATGTCGTGCCTCTTCCATATAAAAGTTTGGGGTTTTTGCTTGCTAAGGTTTCCATATTTTCTTTTTCTTTCACTTTTTGAACATTGAGTTTTCACTGTGAGAAGGGGTAAAAATGAAGAATATGTAGGCAGAAGGTGAATTCTTTCCAGGAGTTATTGCTTGCCCCTTCCCAGTGCATCAGGTGGTGAGCAAGAGAAAGTTACCACTAATACGTACCAGGCTGAAACAGCAATGGCTGTTTCTGTCTGTGCATCTGCAGTTGCCCATTAATGGGAGATGCATTCCTAAGTCAGGAGGATATCATCCTAACAAATCATATGAAATGCACTTTACACTTTACACACTTGATTGCCTTTTTGAGGAGGGAGAAGATAAGTACATAATAAAGATTGTTCGTAGTGTTACAACTCTGTCAAATCTCTAGCAGAGTTGAGGGATTAACTATCAGGAATGTTGTTTAAAAGTATGTCTAGACCATTCAGCATCTGCAGGAAAAAAAATTGTTGAAGTGTATTAAAGCATGCCTGTGGTAATTTCCCTCCACCTATGTTGTACCCCACACATTTTAATCTTGTCTTCCTTTGTCACTTACACTCTAATCTTTTCTTTTTCATCCTTGTTTATTGTAAGCTTTTTGTCTTCTGTGTTTTGGGCTTAATAAGCTTATAAACTTGCCTCATGGATATTACAAATACCAGTACCAACTGTGAGGATGTATAGCCATGCCACGGTTCAGTTTAGGAGAGCTGAATACTGCTGTGCGCTCTCATGAGCTGAGTGGTAAAATATTGTATTGGATCAGGGATTCGTATTCAGCCTTGCAACTTGCCAGCATCTATATATAGTTTATTTAAACACTTTTTTGAAGATGGCTTTCCAGGAAAGAAAAAGATTAAAGTTCAAATTCATGTTGTCTGCTTTTTCTTCAGTCTCATGCAGTGAACCCAATGAAGGCTTTTCCAAATATGTATTACAAGAATCCACATAGAAACCTAATAGAACTACATGGCTGAGACCTTTGATGCATCTAAGAAATGTTAAAAGTTAAATTGATTTCCTCCTTCCCTCCTTCAAGTTTCCTTTTCTCATTTCCTCTATCTCTGTGAAGTTTGAAGGTCCATTGGGTGAGAGATTTGAAAGGGTTCTGCAGGTGGGGCCAGTGAGTCACTGAAAACAACACATTTTTCCCTGACTTATTTTGCTTTGTGCTACCCAGACCTGCTTATATTTTGTATTGGATAAGCATGAAGCATGTTTATCTATCACAAATATGCTATCTGGGAAAAGTTTTTAGTAAGCTCTTAACTTGTTGGTCTCATGGATGTGTGGAATTCGTGTGTTCAGGCTTTTTCATGTGAAGCTGTTCAGAGAATGTTGATTTTCTTTTTATTTTAATTCCCCCACCACCACCCCTTGATCTTGAGTAAGTGTCTTGTTTTAGGGGAGGTGTCTTTAAAACTTGATTAAGAGGTTCCTTCTGACTGTCCTGCGAAAGAGGCATTACTACCTGCTTCCAGCTGGCTTTCTCAATGTCAGAATAAGGAGCCAATAGTCTAAAAGGTTGATCTTTTTTGGAGCCAAGGAATTAATATATTTAATTAAAGAATTTGGGAGTGGGTAGGGAAGCCAAACCAAATCTCAGCTTCTCAGCTGGTATCTGTGGAGCTGTTGGACCTTACCGTCTTCAGGTGCACTAAACTTGCTTGAGGGATGAAATCAAGTAGAAGATACAAACTGATGCTAATGAGCTAAAATTGCCTATGCTGCTGTTCTTGGCTAGTGGCATCACTTGATGTGTGAAGAAGTCTGCAGCAATTTTTGTGAGAAGCTCTGCAGTGAACTTAGTTGTTCTGTGGCACTCTGAAGACTGTGCTTCCTGAAGTGCAACTGGCTCTTACTGCTGATGAAAATGAGGGAGGAAGTGGCACTTTATCAGGCACAATGATACAGCTGATTTCTACCATGATGCTGCTTTTGCTGAGTGGGATGGCAGCCAAGGCAGAGTATCTTATAGTGACGCCTATCTATGTGTGGGACAGTCTGTCTCCTATTGGGAATCATAGGTATGTAGGCAGGGTGGGACACAAGGCACTGGTATTGCAGCTCGGTCGTTTCTAGAAGTAGTTTTAACATTAACAATTCACTTATTACTAGTAATGACTTGAGAACGAAGTGCTAGGAACTAATGGGATGGTATAGCCAAAGCAGGTGTAAAAATGAAGAAAAATAAAAATTTATTTTGTTCCTTAGAAAAACAGAAGGAATGCAGTATTTCAGATGCAAGCTTAAGGCTCAGGTTGAAAGAAACCATAGGTAAAATGTCATAAAACAAAGAAGAATGGGACAACAATCCTCTTAATTTCCTTATGTCCCTACTGTTTATGAGAGGCAAAAAGTGGGTAGCACTAAAATGGATCTCACAAATAAATCCACTTGATATGAGAGCAGAAGACATTGATACCTTCCCTCTGAATGACTGAGATAGGCCGTCTTTTCTTGCTCATGGGCATGCTAGGAAGCTGGTCATGTCTGACAAGTCATTTGAGCCCCACTGTTGGCTGGCATCTTTGTGACAATATTCCAAGTCTCTTGCACAAAGGTTGTTAGCAGGAGTATCTTTAGAGATGCTTAGATTATATTGCTTTCTAGAAATATATGAATGCATCTTTAGTATTAGGTGCTAAATGAGCCTGCAGAATAATTGGTGTGTCTTAAATGCCATTAAAAATAATATAGAACATTTCAGCATCTTTCCTGTCCACATATCTATTAGCAAGACATTAGCTTAGGAGCTAATGAAGTAAAAATGCAGAAGGTGAAATGGTGTCCAATGGGCTGTGGGACAGAAGGACTCTCAGCTAAACTTCCATAATGTTCCTTTGTCTGGCTCCACTGCTGCTTTGTTACAGAATTATTGCTCTGACTTTCTGGCGTTGGCAACACAATCTTCTTGCTTTCTTGCAGATAGTCAAAGCTTTGTCTATTGCTGAACTTGGCATCAGTGCTTTAATTAAAGTAAGAATGTGTTTTTTCTTCAATATCCTTCTCTTTAAACATGGAGATAAGGACTATATTTTAGTACCTAGAGGTTAGTAGTTTTCTTGGAGGAATCAGAACAGACAGTGGTTGTTGATAAATATTCAGTGTAGGATCTAAATTTTAAATAGGCCAACTCTTCTACCACCCATGTGATAGTTTATAATACGGCTTCTTCATGATTGAGACAAGGCAAATATCCTTCAAGAAGACAGAAGCTGGGAAGGGTGATATTCCAGCTTTACTGTGGCAGCTGTTTTATAGAATTCCAGGTCAGAGATTTCAGTATATGTAACTTAGCTCTTGCTTTCTCACCATGGTGTGTGTGTGTTTCCCTGCTTCCCCCTTGCCTTGATTTTGCCCTTGTATTCTTCCTGTATAGATGTTGGAGCAGTAATGTGTTGATAAGCAGATAATTGTACATAGTTGTCAGTTCTTTCAGTCTCTTTCAAAGTGTACAAGGTCAAAATGAACCTTGTGATTAACCATTCAATACAAAAGAAGAGAATTTATTTAAAGAAGCCATTCCAGGTATGGCTGCTGGTAATGGGGTTTTTGCAGGCTACTTGTATCTGAAATAACAAGGACCTGTGGATGGAATTCATCACTTGTTAGAGCAGGGAGATGGGTAATGGTGAGTTTCCTTTCTGGGATCTGGCATGTTACCTGAACAGAAAAGCTATTGGAGCGCTTGTTAGCAATGGATTAGATGATCTATTCCTGTGAAGTGACTTTTCCTGTAAACTAGTTGAAGATACCTAGTTCTAAATGCTATAGAGATTCCTGTATGCAGCTGCTTTGAGTCTTCTTTGTTGTTTTTCCCTTCAGTGTCTCAAGTCTGACTTGAAAAAAGTCAGTATTGAGAAAGTCACTGTCTCCCTGATGACTCAGCCTTTTGCTTTTCTGCTGAGAACTGCAAACTGTGGCACTAAACTTTAGGTTAAGTGCCTGTCCACTAGAAAATGTACTGAGAGCACAAACAATTTTCCCAGAAGCCACTGAACAGCTGTCAAATGGCAACAACATTCCTTTGCTGTTGACCTAGGTTTGAGCTGCACCAGTCTGCTCATCTAAATGAGAGCGACTTAGTCCAACTACTAGGGTTAAACCTTATTATAAAGGTCAAATGAGATCTGGCAACTTTCCAAAAGCAGACCAGACAACCCAAGCCACAGAAATATGTTACTGCCTCCTGGCACTTGGCATATAACCAAAAAACTGTAGCAAAATTCAGTGGGTTTAATTGAAGTTAATGAGGGAAATTTGTCAGTTTTGCAATAAATTGAGTATAAAATCCCTAAATACCTCCTTTCTATAATACATCTTTTCAGAATTATATATACCTCTACACCATACATTATCATAGATTTACAGTATTTGAACTTGGTTCTTATTGCCCTTTGATCCTAGTTACATTTGTTTTAAAATCATCTTTGGATAAGCACAAGGAATAAAATAAAATATGGAATGAAAAAAAAACTGAATTCCTAATTTTTTTTTTGACATGTCAGATGGACTCACTGCATTTCAACAAGCCTCTGTTAGGCTCACCGTAGAAAATTCGTTAAACTGGAATTTAAGGTGGAGGCAGTGCCTTGCAGAAGCAAGTTTGGCTAGTTAAATACTCACTGCAAGGCATGATGTATAAAAGAATTACTATACTTTGAAGTTCACTGAAGGATTGGGAAAATGAGATATCTGTGGTCAAGTTTGCTGCTCTTATTCAATCCGTAGTATATGCTGTATTATGCACATTATAGGTTTGTGGAATTTTGTCTGCTATTAGTAAAGACTGACCCATGTAGTGGTAAGTAGCTTGGTCAAGTACAGCCCTGACTAATAGACATTGTTTTTCTTGTGTGTCTCACCTCTTGTAGCACTTGCTCATTTCTTCTGCTAGAGGCTGTTGGTTTCTTCCAGTCAACTAGAAACTCAGTGTTAAAGGTTCCGCTTTGCTCCAAAGCTTGACGTCCTCAATAAAAATCTGTGGGCTACTGTTCTACCATGATGGTTTTGGTAAGCCAGCATAAGGGAAGATGGAACCTGGCATCTGTCTCTTAGACCGATGGGAATCTCTAACCTGTGCTGACAAACCAACTTCGCCAAGGTCATTGGCAAGGGCACAGGAGACCTGTTAATGTCTGTGACTGCTGTGGAAGTAACAAGAAAGCGGTGGCACAGTGGGTTGGCTGCTCAAATAACTTGCTCATCTTACTGTATCTATGGATTTATTTTTATTGTATGAAGATAACACAGCCAAGTGTGACTTGGGAGCTGTTGTATCTTTTGCTAAGGAAAGAACAACATAAACTTAGCTTTGAAAATCTAAGGTGTTTTTAAGCAAAATAAGGGAACTAAAAACTAATTTCTTCTGGTCAGTAGCAGAATATGAGTAAATGTACATAGTGTTATTCAAAGGTTGCTTATCCAAGTTTGCTACCTGTTTTGTTGGCAAACTACCAAGCAGCCTACTGAATTGAATGTAAAGATGTTTTGTAAGCTGCAAGTAGCATGAGACCTTGTGCCTAGAGGGAAACAATAGCAGTAGATAAGGTCTAATGCCATTCTTTCTCTTACTGCCGGTGGAGAAACACTTTGATAGCATCAGTAGCCTTCATCCTGCTATGCTGTCAGCATAGCATCTGTAGAAAGGCACTAGAACTCCTATTTAAAAGCAGGGTTTATGCTCATGGGTAAGTGACAAAATGCAGGTTAACTCTCCTCTGCAGTCTATATCTCTAGACCACTATGTGGGTTGGGTTTATATCCCTCACCAAATACAGGATTTGGGCATTAATTCCCATTACACAACAATGATGTAAGTCTAGTATTACAATACTTGAAAGCCTGGAGTATGCATTGCAGAAATAATGACAGGACCTAAGTCTTGGTAAACTAATTATGTTAAATTTCTGCTGGTTATGGTATATAAACCTGAAACTTTAGGTGTAATGGTTATAGAAACATAAGAGGACTGTTCTAAGATGCAATATTGTGTTTTTCTCCTCTACAAGTATGAGAGGAAAATATAATGGGTTTCCTTTCCCATTGCTCAAAGTCAGAGATACCACTGATATTTTGTTGCATTTCCAAGTTGAGGTTCAGAAGATTCCATCTATAGCCTGGCTACTCTTAAAATCAGCATGCAGGGAGAAAAAGGTTTTTTCAAAACAATGTTTCTAAACAGTTGCCATAATGGGATTTTTTTCTTTAGACAAGCTAACGTTTTTGCTCTACTCACTTGTTATGTAATTATTTTTGACAAATACCAAGAGAGTGTATTATGTGAAGTGTCTGCTTAGTGTGCTCAAAAGTGCCTAGAAAAGTGTGTGTGTTGGGGGTGAGGGGAAGTAACAGCATTTGTGATGACTTCAATAGACATGAAACATTTCCAAAAAGCGTATCAGTTGCAGTTTTGTTACTTGGGACTACTTTATTTGAAGGAGAACTTTGTAAGACTTAAAAAGACTGAAACCAATAGGGCTATACTAATTTTAAACCAATAAAGTAAAATTTTTCCCTGTGTCACATCTTGTGTTGTCACTGAAAGCTGCCTTACCTCTTTCAGAAACCTCATTTCAAAACTGCAGAGTCTCAATTTGAGAACTTCCTGGAATGTTCCTCCCATAACTCTTTTGTCTGTTTTTCTTAGTGAATGAAGCTTATTGATATTCTATCTGTGAATGCTGACTGCTCCCTATAACTTGGCCTATTTTGACCGAGTTTGGCGAAAAAAGGCAAGGGTGCAACTTTCTTGAACCTTCTGGGGGCTATGAAGTTTCTATGTCAACTGTAAGAGCACAGCAGAGGAGAGGGGCTGGTAATGCCCCACCAAAGAAAACAGGAGATAGCCCTTTGCTAGCCATCAGGCAATTCAAGGAGGAGAATGCATTTCCTAATGGTGGGACAAAAGCCTCAGTTCTTGGTGTCTGCAGTCTCTCAAGATCGAGGCTGAACTTTCTCTCCTGTGCACATTTTCTGGTTAAGGGATGAGCTCACCCCAGAGCTTAAGGAATAATTCAAGTAAAGTCAATCAGCTGCAAGACACGTGTACATTCCCTATCAGGCTTAATTAGTTTTGTTGTTCACACAGCTACACAGTTGAATTCTAACATAATCCTATATTGGATTGATTGAATTCAGAACTCTTTAAATCTGTGAGTCTTTTAAGGAAACTATCTCCTTGCTGCATCTAGCAACTTTATTCCTGACTTCTCAAGGTTCAGATCTTGTCAGATAAACTTCAGATAATATTGTTTGAAGCAGCACATAATCTTACAGTGGGGTCTTTCCATTACACTGTGTAGTATCCCTGATGTGTGTGTGTTGATGCATAGCAAAGATTGACAAAGGTTTTTACACATTAACATCTTGCCTCATGTTCTATTAAATGTATCATTTGATATCCTGTTGTAGATGACTTGGCTTTGACTTTGCTATGACACATTAAAAGAAAAAGAAGCTGCCAGCAGATGATGTTTTAACACTTGTCAGCAATTCGTCATGATTCTTTTTACTTTAGATTTAATTGTTCATGGAATTAACACTTCATAGAGAGTTTTTAAAAATCCTTCTTTTTGGTTAATGTGATCAATTTGATGCATAAGATAATTAGTATGACAAGTTGCAGCCTACATGCATACTACTGTGTCTCCCCCCCGACTTTCTTCAGTGTTCCAATGTTTTTAAAGATTAGAAGATAGGTGGGAGCAGAGAGTTTAAGTTATTTTTAGGAGGCTTTTGCCCCCCTGTCCTATTATTTAAAAGTAACAGATGGATTCTGCTCATGGTGCCTCTCATCTTTCATACTCTTGAAGCCCTAAGCCTGGAAAGGAAATGCAACTTGGAGACTGTGGCTGGATCCATTATCAGCTGCACTAACAAAGGGTTTGATGATTTTCCAGAGCAAACATTACCTGAGGGGTAGGGGTAACCTTCAGAGAAGAAACAGCTGGCATTGAGTTGTGGCCAGGGGCAGGTCTGAGGTTGGGTTGAGGGCATGTCTGGGGAGCATGGTCAAATCAGAGCTGGTGGCATAGAACTGGTGCTTTCTAAACAAGGTCCTGACAAAAAGTTCTCTTAAAACCTTTTAACTTTCTTGTTTTTCACATGAAAGAGAACAAAGCTGGCTGATGGATTGCTTTAATAATCTAAATTATGATCGTTCTGTTTGATAATTAACCATGCAAATCTGAAAGAAACAATTGGTGGATCAACAAAAATAGATCTGCAGGCTACATTTGGGGGAATAGCTGAAAAAGCTAATTCGGTTATAAAGATAGGTTATGATTTGTAATGAGAAACGACAAGGCATTTTGCTGCAACTGACATGGAAACTTTAGAGCTTCTTTATAGAGTCTAATTTAAAATGTATTTACCCTGTAGCAATGAAATTGCAATCTATATATGAATCATAAAAGCTGGAGATGGAAAATACCTCTTGAACATATGGATCAGTTCTTCAACAGATACAATTCACTTTAACTCAGAGAATAGATATTCTCTGTCTTCAAAGTCAGTCTATTTGTCCCAGGTTGTTTTCTGAATCTTTATTCTTTCTAGGAACTCTTCTAATCTTGAAGCTGGTCCTGGCTAAGAATTTTTCATTAATTGGAGATCTCAGTATTTCGGTTTTACTTCAGCATTTTGAGAGTCCTGCTGTCTACTAGATGGCTCTACGTAAGCTAGAATAGTTACTTAACACTGGTAGAATTCAGTTATATAAGGATGCTTACTAGTACTCATGTTTCAGGGTACAGATTAGTTGCCTGTAGAGTTAAGATCTTGATTGCGTGAGTGCTCCTTTTTTGTTCAATCAAGCTATGTTGATACTTGAAATCAAACTGTACTTCTCAGGAAACGACACAAGGCTTTTTGCCATTCTGTATTAACAGTGAATCAGTTACTCACGGGTTAATAACTGCTAAGCATTGGTGGAAGTTATCTGAAACACATCAATGTGGTGCTAGAAAGAAAACAAGACTTATTGGCAATTGAATTCAGTGTGAGGTTCATGGTGATGGTTGAGAGATCCTGTGTCATCTTGATGACCAGCTTTTTGGCCTGGAGGGAAATTCTTTGAAAATTCCTTGATGTGTTCCTAGCAGAAACCAGTTATCTTACTCAAATTCACCAAAGCTTGCATTACTCTATTTTATCCATGTTCAGTATCCTACTGAAGAGTTCCATTTCCAAGGTCCATGATGATTATCTTTAGTACCCTGCGGTTCTGCCAATGTCTGAGAACATTCTGTAGAGTGACCGTCACCCTATCTGTGAAGCAGGCTATTAGCTTTGTCGGGGATTATTTTAATAAGAACTCATGTGCCACACTTCTGGAGCATGGGTTTGTTAAAAAAAAACAAGGGTCTACAAATAACTTACAAACTTCCCTGGTGTTGGAGACTAGGACCCTAATTCCAGTCTAAATGAAATATTCAGCTCTTCTAAGAAGGAAGTTGAAATAGGGATAATGCTGGCAAAGTACTGGATAATGGAATTCTGAATAAGCTTGGCTTAGATTTTTGTCATAAATTCACTGTATTTCTTGTTTCAGCTGTAGTGGATGTGAAAGATAATTATTAGTGTGGCGGTAGTGGGTAAGATTTGCACAGGAGTACAAATTTGAATTAAACCTTCAAAAATGAAAGAAAATCCACTAACAAGCCATTGAAAAGGCTGAAGTAGGGAAAACAGAAGCCTTATAGGCTTCAATGGAAACAAAGTTGTGGTCAACAATGTAAGAAGAACTTGACTGTAATGAAATAAGTAGTTCTGTTGGGTTTTTTTGCTATTAATTGTGTATGGTGCTCAAATGGAGGAAGCATCTGAACTGCAATGAATGAGTGACAGTGCCTTGATTGAGATTTATTTGAATCCCTTTTCATGCGCAGGTTAAAATGCAGATGTTAATTGGATAGCTGCAAAATTAAGAAGAGAAAACTAGAATATTGTGTGCAGGTTGCTAACGTACCCATCTAAAACTTGTGGATGAAAATGATAACCTGGCAGAGTACGATAATGTGTCTTAGACTTTAGGCGCATGGAATTTCTTTTCATGGTTTACACTTGTGAGCAGTGAAAGCAGTAAGCAAAATTGTACTCTGTGCCTCCATAACCATGGGTAACTGTAAGGCGCGGGGGGAAAAAATGTTGTCAAAACTCTAAGCCACTTAGAACAACTGAGATCTATTGTCTCCTGCTGTACAGTGCTTGCTTATCCTGCTAAAGATCAAGCTCTGCTTGTATCCATCTAATAGGAATATATTGAGTCTTGCATGGAGTGCAAGCAGGGCTTTGATCAATATTGCACGCACTTTATTTGAGGACCTACAGCAGAGGCCCTACACTTAGAAAAACAATTGAAGTAGGTCTTGGGAACACTTGACAGAATACATAAACAGATGATGTTATGGTCTCAGTGGAAATCTAGCTGTATTGAACTGAAAATAGACCATACAAGGAGAAAATTGAAGAATACTTAGTCCTTGTAGTAGGACACCCTATGCAGTAGGCCAGTGAGCTCTGTTTGGATACCTTTGGAAAATAAAAGTGGAACAAAACTCCCTTGAAGAATGTAGTACACCTCCCCATACTAGCCTGTGAACTTCTGAAGGAGGAGTTTCTCTGTCTTACCCATAGTATGCTTCACTCAGTATCTGATAGTAAAAATTAAAAGCGTGAATTGGCCAGAAGAGGACATTGCAGGAGTTTTTAATGAGATTTTTGCCTTTCTTTAGGGTGAAGTGTGAATGCTAGGGTTAGTTTACAGTTTGGCAAAACAAAAATATTACTCCCAATCTTCAGTCGCTTGTGTTTCCTGTTCTTCTGTGCAATGGGACAATGCTTGTATCAAATTATTACATATTGAGAAACTGTGGGTTGTGAAGCATTATCTGAGCTGGATGTCATCTGATGTTTGTTTGTATAACTTTCTGTGTGTTGATTTCTATCTAGGACTGTTGTGCCAAAACACTTATTTTGCAAAAGTAACTATGGAAAATTAAGGGAAAATAGCTCTGATTTAGGCCAACATAAACAGCTAGTTCAGAATGGAAGGCTTTCTGGGCCCATTGGCTACCTGTTTTCAGTTCTAGTAAGCAGGCACAGGTTTTTTATCACAGTACAGTAGTCTGGCATCCTTTGATTTCAGTCTGTTAACTAAATTGTGTTCTGAAGTAGATACTGATTTTATCTTAAGCTTTGCTCTTTTTAAAATCCAGAGTCTTCTCCTAACTTCTCTTTAGTCTTGTTTCTCCTGTGATGTTATTTCCCAATTGTAGGAGCTGAGAAGTTTTATATGATACTGATAGTAGCTGTATCAGCCTTTGCAGCACAAGTATTAATATGAAATCTTGCCTGTAATAATGGTTGTAAAACTGTTGATATAGCTGCATTAAGTATGAGAAATAAATCATAAAAGGCTATGTGTTTTGACTGGTACAGGAAGTGTCAATGAACTGGAGTGTTCTCATGTCAGAGTTAAGTGGTTACTCTAGTGCCAGAACTGTTTCAGAGTTCCTCACTTTTAAGATTACAGTGATTATTTTTTGTATTCAGTGAGAAAGCTTTTTATTTAGGGACTTGGAGGCTGTACTATTTTTATGAATTTCTTATGTATTTCGTCCCACTGCAGTATAGAAGCATCTGTAGAATGAATTTTGAGTCTTTCTCCCATGTTGCTGGTAATATGATCTTTCACAAAAATGACTCCATTTTGATCCTTGAATATGATAAAACTATCACTATTGGTTGGGCTTGCCTAAGAACCACACGTAAACTAAACTGAAACCACCAAACTTCCAACTCCAGCTTATACTTTGTCACTTGTGTTGGAGATGTTGCCAGTCTCCCAAAGAGATGTTGAGGTCATCTATAATGAACTCACAACCAGCAAGGATACTAATTAAAAACTCTTCTGTAATTTAGAAGTGACATGAAGGTATCTTCTGAGGGAAGGTATCTGCCTGAAGTCTATCAAGGAACTAGTGGACTCCTAGGTAAAATTGGTATGGATCTTGCAATGTATTTGGGTTTTAGCATTAAAACAGTCTGGCTGGAGTCCTTCCCTGAGGGTGCCTAAAACAAACTGAAAAACTCACTGAATTCTCATAAGATGAGGAAAGGTCATTCTACGGATTAGTTAGATGTTGAAAGGGAAGGAAAAAAGTACTCTTTTCCAAAGCAGTGAAAAGTAGTGAATGGAGTGCGATTTGGACTGGTCCTTGTGCCCGTGATCAGTACATTCCTAAATGATCTGAAAAAGCAGAATAACAGTGAGATCTAGCAAATAAAAAGTGCTTGGGCAGAGTAGGCTGGTATCTCAACTGCACTAAGAAACATTTTTAAGGGTGTATAGAATAAGTTATGTGGGAAGAAAACTAATAGAGAATCCGTCTTCTGATTTCTGTGACTTCTCAGGAGCCTGCAAAGCAGGAATCAGGCAATCTGTTCCAGAACAAACAGAAGATTGTTCTCATGGAAGGAATAACTAATACAGGGGGCTCATTCTCATGTGGTATCGTGGATGCAGAAAGTATGGATAGGTTCAACAAA
This sequence comes from Gallinago undulata, assembly GCA_026546715.1. Lineage (NCBI taxonomy): Eukaryota > Metazoa > Chordata > Aves > Charadriiformes > Scolopacidae > Gallinago > Gallinago undulata. Next base: position 39,844,246 of record JAOTQQ010000012.1, read on the forward strand.
AAGGCCTAGTGAGGTGTATTCAGCATAATGATGCGTATCTAACTTCTGTCTCTGTCCATTTAGTAGTGGTCAGAAGACAAGATTACCCAGTCTGGAGCACTATCACTCCAGGCTTGCACTATTTCTCATACCTTTTCTTGAAGCAGCTGCTACTCATGGAGGAGTATAGGACCCACTTGCACCTTTACTCTGACTTGCTGCACCTGTTCTGTTGTTACTGAAATGTGTGTTGTGTCTCAAAACAAAGGCTGTTAGGTTCTAGAGAGTAATTTTCACGTCCATGGCAGGCCAGCTCTTCCAGCTTGCTGCAGTGTGAGAATAATCCATCACCATGGTGTGTTGTATTTGTGTTGATGTAGCAAAAAGAGAAGTAAGCATTGCACAGACCAAGTCTCAAGTATCTTAAGGTTTTCTACATCAAAGCCACCAGTTCCCACGCAATATTTATGAAGGACAGGTGGAGTAAAGTCAGCATTCAGAAAGTGCTGTATAACTTTGAGCTCAGCTTGTTAAGGCCTCTGGTTGAGTACTGGGACGCTGCTCAGCTTTGCTTTCCCTCAAGCTGGTGCCTGCAGAGATTTGCTAAACAGCCACAAATTTAGGAAGGGGGGGGAACACCACAAACTTTCTGGTGGTTTTTTTTTTTTCCTTCTTTTTGTCCTGCAACTTCTTGTGGCTTCTCACTCAGTTAAAAAATTAACTGTGAGCTGCTTTCTGATGATTTTATAGGAGAGCCAAGGCTCCCGTGTTTTTCAGAGCTGACAGCTGGGTTTGCAGCTGAACTAGCTCCTGAGGGAGGCTCATTCCAGTGTTTGCCACAAGGAGGCAGAAGCATTAAGTCTTAAAATTATTTTTAAACTCGGTCCTTGATCTGTATTTGAGTTTGCTAAAGCCACCTTTGGAGTATCTGTAGCTTCTTCTGATGTACACAGACAATTGCAGAGAGAAAAATTTTGCAGGGGAGAATGCAAAGCATCAAACATGTTTGTGTGTATGTTGGGTTTTACTTGGTGTTTTGGCAGGTTGTAAAAAATTGTTATAAAAACATATCAGAAACAATTAAAACAAAGACACCCACTGACAGCCAGCACCACTTATGTGACAATTTCCCAACCATTTTGTTTCATAGTTATCACTTTTGGTCACTTTCCTTTTGCAAAGACAACTCCTAAATCCAGATCAGTGACAGTGGCACATTAACATTGCAGTAATTGTATTTTCAAACATGCCTGGCTTCCTTTTCAGCTAATATGTTGCTTACTCAGCTGCTTGCAGTAATTTAGAAATGCAGCATGGCATATTCTTGTTTCTGGACTACCTTCTCAGTGAGGATGTGGTCTGATTGTACTGTGATAATTCTCTTAGAGGAAGGCTATAGAGAATTCTAAAAAGTGCGAGTGGTTTAATTGAGTCTGATCCCTACACAGTGGTACTGAAAGCGAATGGAATCCCACTTGCATCCTGGTGAACAGAGTATTGAAAGCTTGATGGTGGTTTGTGGTATATGCTTTTTATACTCAGTAATGCCTGTGAAAGAAATGGAGAAGGGGAGGCAAAATTCAAAGTGAAAGCTGTATTTTGTCCTTAATGCAGCCTGCTTTGCTTAAGTATCAAGGCACATATGGCAGAAAGGTCACTGGGTTATCTGAAACAACTGCAGCTCAATACATACCTGGGCATAATAGAATTTGTTTAAGCACATGGTATCATCCGTAATGTCAGATGTCCTAGCTGTTACCATCTGTGTCAGACTTCATCTAGTTGGCTGTAAATACAGATCCTCTGCTGTGTGCCTTAGACTGCTAATCTCTGTTAATGTAAGTTAGTTCATGTGTTGAAATCCACTTACAAGAGAAATTTCTTCCTGACTAAAAATGTGTGCATAAGGAAAACTTCTTCTGCCTGTAAAGGGATGTTGCATAAAGATGCATTACAGGTTTAAATTGCAGATTATGACACTTCAAAGGTGCTTTTTTGATACTCTTGCAGCTATCAGGCATACAGTCGCAATGTTCCTGTGGCTTGGTGGCTTACAACTAAAAAGGAAGGAAAAAGGCATTTGATAGCAGATCTGCATTTCTGTAAAACAGCCTATTCTTTCCCTAGCATCCTGTATGCAACCACAAATGCATATTGCTGAGAGCAGCCTTGTGCTCCCCCGCTTCTGCTGCAGTGCACAAGAGGAGAAGTGGAGATGGTGGAATGCAGTGTGCTGTGCTACGTGGGGTTGTAACCTTCATGTGCTACAAACGCTGTTTGTGTGTTTCAGCAGCATATTGAGGACATGTCTTTACACAGTCCAAGGCTTGAATTTGAGATCTCACCATCTAGCTTCTGCTTTAATTAGTTATTAAGTACACTGGACATTTTCATGCATTAATTAATATCCAGTGAGACTGTATACAAGGTGGTGAGTAAATAAAGCATCAATATATTTACATTCTTTCTTGGATATTGTATATATCAATGGGTGGTTATATCTCCTTATAAATGGGGAAATTTTTGATTTTTGTTTCAAGCTTTATAGAAATTTTGGGTTGAAAATAATCATATACTTGTAAAATAGCTTCAATAAAGTCCAGTTTGTGACCTAAAATTATTTTCTTCTTCTCACCTTTTCAGATTAAATTCAGCTCATTTTTTTAATTGTTCTTTGCAATTTATTCACTGTTAATTGTTAAGAGGGAGATAACCAAAACAGTTAACATCCAGGTTTTCTCCTTTGCTTTGCATGCTTTCATCAAGTGCTTCCAGAAAAAAAATAATCTATATTACGTGTTGTTCTGCCATAGGCCTTATGTATTGATAAACTTGTCTACTGTGAGATCTCTGTCAAAGACACTGAGGAGCATAAGAGAAATGCTTTATATATATATCAGCTGTTTAATGTCCTGTTACAACCAATAAGATCCACATTATCCTATTAATGCAAGTAATCACTTAACCTTTTTGGCAACTCACCTTTCTTCTGCTGTATTTAGGAGCATTGTTCTTGCGCATCTCAACCCTGCACAAACCATCACGTGTGTTTGGCAGATGGCAGAGTACATGGCTTATTGTCACACAGAAACTGCCTTACACTCACTTCTTCTGGTATCAGCTTCTTTAGTTAAGAATGGCCTGCCACGCATTTTTTTTTTTTTTCCCCTCTCATCTTGAATAGCCATAACAACTTTAACTGCTATTCAGTTTTGCCATTTGACTGACTTCTGTGTTATGGAAATGATGTGTGATATGCCTGACTTCCCATTTCCAGGTAAATCGCACAAAGACAAGGGAGCCCAGTTTACTGTAATGATACTTCACACTTTCAGATTTTGTGGCTGACAAAATGGTCCATTGCCTTGATTACAGTGGTCACTGAGGTAATGTCTGACAGGTTTTTTTTAGTTCCCAGGTGTCCATATAATAGTCTGTGATAATGATGTTATTGTGAGCTTTGTGTAGTGAAACGGGTGATTCCTACTATGCTTGAAAATCTGCTGTGTGTTTCAGCAGGGCTGCAGCCTATTGCTTAGTCTGGGCACCCAATGCACATCAGAGCTCTGTGTCGGGTCTTGAACAGTCACGTCCCTGCTGGGGAATGCACTGTATCTTTAGAGCCTCCAGATAAATGTTTCCATTTTGGAGTGACTCCCACATACTTCTGAGAAACTTTTTAAAAAATATTTTATAGTATACAGCCAAAGTGTTTTATTTCACTGTGTGTAACACTGAAGTATTTTTCAAATCACCTTGAGAGTTAAAGTGTTCTTGAGTATCATTTTTTTTCCTAGGGTGTCTGGCTATGCAAGTGGAATTGATATAAATTTTGCCTTGTATATTTCTTTTATAATACTTTATTTTATTCCTACCTGTTACCTTGAAGTGGTCTGAAACTGGTTTGGTTTAACAGTTCAAGTTCTCATTCAGATGCTGTGCTTCTGTTAATAAGACTGTCTTGCAGAAGTCGGCAATATATACCTTGATTACTTTTTTCCTTGTAGCTGTGCTAGCACTGACTTTAAAGTCTGCTTAGTCAGTGATGCTTCCTATCCACAACTTCCCATTGAAAATTATTCCAGTGGTTTGGTGTGAGTTTAACTATTTGCCAGATTATTTTATTTTTTTTTTCCATTTGGTCACTCATTTGTTCCCTCAGCAGAAGTGACTTTGGCATGAAATCTCTGGACACTAGGAGCTGTGGGAGTGTAAACTGAATAATCCCTTTCTCCTCACTGAAGAATTTCATGTCTGGGGTGGTTTTTTAGTATATTTTCAGGGGGACCCTATTCTTTCTGACTGTTAGATAACTGCAGCACAGTTTACAGAGTTAAAAACTTCAGAAGATGTTTTTACATATTGTAAGGGTAAATAACTTTTGAATTTACTTAATCTTTTTAGGGAATGGTGTGTGCTGTAATGCTCATACTACTTCAGGTAACAGTATAATCTGCATGACCCCATGAGTAGTTCTGCTCTCAACCAGAGATTCACATTGTTTTACTTTTGTATTGTGTTTTACTTTCCTGGCTATTGCTAGCAAAGAGGTGAAGGTGTAATTCTGATCTTCGTTGCTGTTTCTGAAGCCATTTACTTGTGTTATCTATTTTATGTATGTTACACACAAACCTGTCCTTCGTGTTGATACTAGCCTGTAATTTAAAACTGCTCTCATTCTTTTTAGTTTTGTCATATGCATAAAATATTTCATCTTCTGGGACTGCTTACATTCTTGCTGCTGTGTGCTTTCCCTTGGTTTTCAAGGATAGGTATAATATTCTTGTCATAGTTATTAGATTTGATTCCGTATTTAAAGTCTTTCCTATGAACTTTGTCATAGCTTTTCTCTACTGTACTTATGTGTTGCATTTCTGTTTTTTTTTCCGTGTATCTTGTGCAAACTCCATATTTTTTCCTTCTCTTTTACACTCTTCCTGTTCTGCTCAGTGAATTATTGGTAAGCCTGTTTCCCCAGCTTCCTGGAGCTCAGTGTGAACTTGTTTGCTGACATCTCCCAAGTCTATAATTCTTGGAGTTACTGTAGTCTCTTCCGAGTTCTGTCTTCACAACTGTGTATCTCTTGTGCTTATTGTCAGTCAGAAATTATTGTTCCTGAAGTGTTCGTTAGGATATTTTTACTGTGTTGTAGCTTTGCAGGAGTCCTGAAAGCCAGAAGATGCTGCCCTTAGCCACTGCGTATATAACCACCCTCCTACAACTCCTATAGGCAGTGCCTTTTTCTCTTCAACTCCTCTCAGCCTGTGGCATAAGTAACCCAGCTGTCCTTCCTTCTTCTTTGACTCTGGATACAGCTTTATGTCTTCTAATAACCTCCTATATTTGGACATCTGGGAGGTTCTTTCTTCAGACTCCTCTCCTACCATTCCTGGAAACACAGCTCAATGTGTTTAACTCGGCCATCACCATATGGCTTTGTTATTCCTGACAGGTTTCTAACCCGGTGTTACGTGTTGCAGTTGCCTCTCAAATTCACAGGGATGCTCTCATTGCCTCTGTTGCTTGGGAGGGGAGTGCAGCTCCTGAGAGGCATTTAAATCTTGTACTAAATAAGGTTGGTAGCATTGCTTCCAGGACTATTTCAGGAAAACGTCTAAAGCATCTTTTAAAGGCTGAAGGGTGATCCTTCTACTTCCTACTCACCATTTGGAGGTCACTTGTCCCATTATGACTTCAAGCAAGAGATGAGACCAGTGTAATGCTAACTTTCATGCCAGTGGTACATCTGATGCTTGACCAAGGTGTGAGCAAGCAAAATCAGATTCTAAAGCTTTGTGGAAATTCCTGCATCTTGCACTCTCTGTGGGAGGAGATGGGTCCTCTAATGAAGGCACTATAAGTTGGTGTTTGGTTTTTGTGTGTGTGGTTTTTTTTTTTTCAGAACTAAGTTTAAAATGGAGACTGGGAAATTAGCAATTGTTTTGACACCATGTATTGGTTCTTCTGCCAGTCCTTCATTTCCTCCTTTGGACATGCTGAAATGAAGCCTCAGATTCTGACACTCAGTAACATGCTTAATCAGTCTAAACCACAGGATAAGATGAGATGAGACCACCTAAGCCAAGGAAACAACAGTTGTCTCTTTCTGGAGACTTTTTCTGATCAGTCTGCTATATTCTACTATATCCAAGTAGAATTACAGAAAAATTTGCAAACTGTTTCCACAGTGGTTTGCCACTGGGGGCTGCTGGTAATCAAAAAAGCTTCCAAGAGGAAGCTTGAAAGGGCTGGAGTCTAAGTCAAATTCCTTTTTTTTTCTTTTTTTTTTTCTTTTCTTTTTTCTTTTCCTGCACTCCACTAGCCGTAGGCATGGAAAGTCCTGCCTGCCTTGCTTTCCTCACTGGGTATTACCCATGGGTAATTCTTCAGCATGCACAAGATTTTTATACTTATAAAAGCTTGTGTTTCTTCCTCATATCTGAGTTCCCTGTTAGGCACTTGCTACTGGTGACCTTGCAGAAGGGCCTGAGAACTCTTCCCCTCTCTTTCTTTCATCTTTGCCCACTACCAGTAAATCCTGCTCATGGCATGAGCTGTCCCTGAAACACACCAGGAACAAACTGTACAGAATCCCCTCTGATCCAAATAGAGGCCAAGTCTTCAGCAGAAAAAACAAGTGAGCTGGTATCTGTGCTCAGAGGTACTTTCTTCTGCCTTATCTTCATTAAGGCACTGCTGCTAAGCTGTGTTCCTGCCATTTGGTGGAATCTGGCTGCAGCAGCTCATCTGTGAGGAGCAATCAAGAAACGTGAGATTCTTTGAGGTGATGCTATTTTTTCCTTTGATCTCTTGGGCCTTTATGGTCTAATAACAGTTTGAACTGTAGAATGGAGGAAAAGCAGCTCTGGCCCTATTGCTCTCCAGGCAAGGATTGTGTTTAATCACAGAATTGTGGTGGTTGGAAGGGACCTCAGAGATCATCGAGTCCAACCACAAAAAAAAAAAAAAAAAAAAAA
>JAOTQQ010000012.1:39851301-39914468 GCA_026546715.1 Gallinago undulata
GACACGGGATCAGGGGACAGGCCTTAGCCGTAGGCCCAAAGCCTTGGCCTCAGGCCTGCAGCCTTAGCAGCAGGCCTAAGGATGGCATTGTCCTCTCCTTGATCTTGCTTATTTTATGGTAAACATGTTTTTCTAGCCTTTGTGTAAGCTTAATAAAACAGAACCGTGCTTGGGAACTAAGGGAGCAGTGTTGTGTGTAAGAAGCAACTTTGTATCAATTATATGAAAACTTAAGCCAGGTAGATGAGAGCCGGTAGCCAATCGTGTGAACGCCTGCTAGCAAGTGTATCTGCTGTTTGCCTATATAAACTCTGCTAAAACTTGCAATAAAGGAGAATGAACCTACTCATATTGACACTGTCGTTACTCCGGGCCCAACTTCCCACTCCGACAAGTTTGCATGCAAAAATGTGGATTTTATTAAAGGTACAGTGAATGAATCATCTTTTGAACAATTTAGCCCTAACAGAAAGTAAGTAGAAGTTAGGAGAATGCTTGTATAGAAGAATATTGAAGGAAAAAACAAGATACTGAAGTACTTCAATTGTTTCTTCCTCTTGTTAAATCTTCTGTCTGTAGACCTTAGCTGCACCAATATTTCCTCCAGGAAGTAGGAGACATAATCTAAGTATGTGTTTTTTCCAAAAATTATTTTATTTAAAGAAAAAGGTCAATAGGACTCCTCACAATTTGCAACCCTGATCTGCACAGAGACAGTGTTCTGCCAAGCACTTACAAACACCATTGGCTTCCCTTAAATTCAGAAATTTTGCATGATGGCTGTATTGATTGATTGATTGATTTTTAAGTAAGGAAATACACGAGAGAAATTAATAATCTGACGATATGTTTTAAAGATTAGCATAGTGGAATTCTCTTGTAAAGATCAAATAGGGCCTTACACACACTCTGGTTTTGATTGCTGTATCACAATGATCGATGCAGCAAGGCCATATCAGACCATTAAACATCTCTTGTTCCATGAGCCATTGCTAAATGCTTCAGAACAAGGTGCAAGATATCCTGTAGATAATAAGAGTGCAAAATGCTGCCCAGAGAGTATTAATCTTCCTAGCCTTCTTTTATAGCCTGCATCATGAAGATTTATATTTTTCTAAAACAAACAAAAAAATCCCTCTTTTCCTATCTAAGTCTCCATCCTTTTGTTCTTGCAAAGAACTAAAATTTTGTTTTGTCTTCCATGCAAGATAATTTAATTAGATATTTAAATCCTTCAAATGGAAATCTGTATATGATTGTAGTACTATAACAAATGTCTGGCCTTCAGTAGATTTCTTTCTCTGCTTAGACTTATGCATATTTGTAAGAATCTTGATGAACTGGGACCTTAGCATCTGGAACAAAATTGATGCCCAGGACCTGAATGGCATATCCTAAGGTTATCAAATGTTTGCAGATGAATGTTTAGCAGAATCTTGTCAAACTATATGATTCTGATATTAAAGAAACAAATAGTCTATCTGCTACTTGATCTACCAAGTTTGCTATCCTTTGATGAGCTAGATTTGATCCACGAAATCAACTGACTACTGAAAACTTGTCTTAACCATAACTGAATTCTACTGTATTTATAGCAACTATATGCCTGTGTATTCTTAAATTCAGGGTTACAAAAAATGCTAATTTTTGAGAGTAAAATGTTCTGCTTCTTCAAATTAAGTTTTAAAAATAAAAATAGTTTTGTATAAACTAATTCAATTGGTTTGCATTAACTAATAATTTCTCTAGAGAATTTGGTATAAATTAAAATGTTTCTGTTTGAATTCAGATTTTATAGGCAGTGGCAAAAAAAAAAAAAGCATGTTCTATCAATTTGATCTATCTCTCTCAGTTAACAATTCATATTACTTAGGTCTAGTTAGAAAATATTCATTTTTCTATGTTGTTGCCATAATAAAATAGAGAGCTGTAAAACCAATTGATAACCCCTGATCTTAGTGTTACTAACATCTATTCAGTGTCCAATAATTTTTATTTTGTTAAGAGATTGACAATGCCATCAAATATTTCAACAGTTTAACTCTGACTATTCCATGTGCAGCAGCATCTGCAAACAATTTGGGTATAATGACAGTCTACAACAGATATTCTTAAAATTAGAGCAGTTGGAGCATAAATATATAAATTTTTTCTTCCATATTTAAGCTATAGAACATCTTTTCCTGTGCCCTTCTTCATCCATGTTACATAACATTTTAGCAGCTGCCAGCTGAAAAAAAAATGAATTAATTCTTGCCTGAAATCAATGTTTCTAGTTATTTCTTTTAACATATTAAATTTAAAAGAATGTTTGAAAAGTTGTAATAATGCCTGGCTTTAATCTCTATGAATTAAAGAATAGCTACCCATTACCCACCTCTCCTCGCCTCCCCTATATAATATATACATAGATGTATAAATGTAAATATTCATTGATAAATGAAATGGAGCAAAGCTCTATTACTATGATTCAGCTCCTGAAATCTACTTTCTCTTGTCTTTGCTTTTGTATGTGCGTTAGTTTTCTTAAACCCACCTAATTCATGGTTCTGCTTCCTTAAAAAAAATACCCTGCCAATAGATTTAAACGTAATTGGAAATATCCTCTGTATTCTGCCTGTGTTCTTTATTTCACTTAATTATGCTTAGGTATATGTATGTGAATTACTGGAAGCATCTCTATATCTTTTGTTGTGTTTGTTCCCGATTATAGGAGCTTTCATACTCATTATATAACTGAAAATTGGCCAAAAAAGTTGATTTGGGGATTAGGTGATTGGTGACTGATTTGGTGATTTAAGACTTTGCTGTTCTGTATGAATGGACAAAAGATGTCATACCCTCTCCCAAAGGGTGCAAAAGAGGAAGCTGTAAAATCTCCATTAGAGAGACCGGGAAAGAGTTGTGGAAAGTTTGAGTCACATAAGAAGCCCATTTCAGAGCTAATGATGATTTTTCATCTTCCAAATCATAGTTTTCCTCTCCAGGTGAAAGACCATCCTTTTTTCCCAAGTATAGTAGGTGAGATTCTTTTCTTCTACATCTATTCCCATTAACTTTCTGCCTTAGTATCTCCATGACAGTTCACTAAATACTAAAAGTTGCACTTAAATAGTAATGAAGGTACATTTACGCGATTCCTGGAATATTTAAAATATATTTGAAATTGAACAAATAATGTATCTCCAAAAATATCTTTTAGAAATCTTCAAAGGTATTCCACCAGTCATTGTGAACTGTTTTGGTAGATAATGGGATAACTAATGGTGTACGCTTCTGTGCAAATCTTGTTAATATTACTGTTTTTTCCTGTTTTTGCTGTAAGGTTATGACACCCACACGTGCCAGGAAATACAATGTACAACTGAATATGCTATATGGCAAATTTTACTGAAATGTATATTCTAAGCACAGAGCTGCATAGGCTATCTACTGACTCAGAAATATGAAATTCAAAATAGACCTTTTAATAGAATTTCTCTGGGAACCACATTAGTTAAATTTGTTGTTAATCCTCTAGCATTTTTAGACCAGTGTCCTTATAGACTGGTAAGAATTTCTATCCATCCTCGGGCTTTGGAAATGCAGTCATCAACTCTAGAAAGGATTTGAATCAAGAAGTGAAGGTTTTAAATCAACCGGGAACAACATGACAGAAATCTCCATCTGCATTCACTTCATGTCTAGTCTTTTGAGAAGCAGGCTCAAAACCAGAAAACAGAGAACACAGATGAGACAGGGTAGCATCTGTTTACCCTTGGAGCCTCCTGCTGTGGTTTCTGGTCATCTTCTGTCTTGTCCTCAGTCTCTTCCTCATCTCTCATCTGGTTCTTGCAGCCTGGCTGTGACAGCTCTAATTACATTTTAAAAACTAGATTTTAACATTTTAACAAACATTTAGGGTCAGGAAAGAGGGCTCTGGTTATGGTAGGGAGAAACACAAAAACAGTTTTCCTTCATTTTTTCCCCCCTTCTTTTGCCTGTCAGTTTATGATGTTGAACTTCAACAGGAAGGATCTGAATCTTCTTCATGCCATTGGGCAGCAGGGACAGAAAAATCCCTCAGGCTGAGCTGCACTGAGTTACTCCCCTAGCTGTCAGTATTTCCTAAGCAAAGAAGTGCAGCTCCACATGCCAGGCTCCGAGGAGCCTCAGCTGGATTTCCTCTCTCGAGGGTCGATGACTTCTCTTATTTGAGAACCCTCCAACAGGATTCAGAAGATGTCTCTTTTCCACTTTGAGCCCCTCAATCTGTAATGCGTTGGGGTTATTTTTTCTCAGCAGTGTAATTTCGTGAAAGCTGAAGCTATTTTCAGACCTCTGTAAGTATTCCTTACTGCAGTACCCTTAATGAAATATAAGCTATTGGGGTTTTGTTGTTGTTGTTATTTTGGTTTGTTTACCAATTCATAGAGTGCAGAACGCCAACCTGAAACACTTGTGTCATAGCCAAAATGCAAGTCAGCCAATAAAACTCCTGATGGTTAGCCGGTAAGAGTAAATGCAACGGTTTGTATTTTGAAGGAAAAGTGCCGTGAGTGGTGGGTGACTTAATTCATTCACACTGATACTTGAAAGTAAAAGTGGTTTGATATATTTAGAAACATTTGATTGACATTATCTAGAGGGAAGTTTTCTTTTAAGATCTGGCCGCAGGATAGCGCTTTATGTGCAAATATGCAGGAGGGAACCGTGTTTAACTTCAGGAGTAGTTTCTACAAAGCTTTTTCAGGGATCTGTTTGCTTATACTCACAGTTTACTTTAAGGTCATGAGTAGTCCCGTTATTTTAAATGTTGTGCTGACCGAGGCCAGAGAAGCTTTGCATGGTCAAAGCTTCAGCATGTTTTATCTCATGCTTCATTTTAGATATTTACAAAGTTCTTCATTGACTTAATAGTGTTTTTCTTTGTCGATGCCCATGTCTTCTTCCCACTATTTGAGACTACAGGACTGTCAATAATCTGCAGAATTCTTTGGATTTTGGTAGCCTTTCATGGACTTTTTTTTTTTTTTTCCAGAGGAATAGAAACAAAACAAAGCAAAATCCCATAAGCTCTTGTGCTTTAACACACTATCTCTTAGGTATTTCTGTTGTCTTTTACATTGGGAATTTTAATGTCATTTTCCATTGAGATTTACTTATTTTTTAATGAAATCTGTAACCTTGTATTGATATATCCTGGAAAACCAGTCTTTGCTGCACTGAATTCAAATAGCTTATATTCAACTTCCCAGTTATAATTTGCTCATCCCTTTTAATAAATTAATGAACTCTCTCTCTTCTCCATCATGAGTACCCAAAGCTTAAGGGAAGAAAAAGCAGCTTTTCTAGGCAACTCTGTAGCCCTGTGTGCATGTTCCTCTGTTCTGTACTTGATACTCAACAGATATCTGGGGCAGTTGAAATTGATTTTGAGTACCCTGAGAGCTAGTCTTGGATACATCTTAGTTCCTATTTTCTTCTCTTTGTAGTTCATTCTGCTTTCTCTTTTATTTTTTATACCTCCTACTGAAGTCACGGAATGGTTAGACTGACTATTACATTTCTAATGGATTAGTTGAGTACTGGAAAAGCCAGAGGATATTAGCCTTTTCACATTCAAATGTGTCATATACAATATATGTGGTTCTATGAATATTTAATTTGAGTGAAAGCCTGTCCGAGTATGATTTCACTGAGTAAAAAATCACGTTTCATTTCTGGATTTCCTGGATATCCAGTTTGTTTCCTTACTTTTTAAAATGTTCATTGAACATTTTCAGCCAAACTGAAACTTTTGACAAATCCTGATCCCTGTAACAAAATTCATATTGAGTTTTTCCTTTCATTTTAAAAGAGAATTTTGTCTCTTTGATTTATCTGACATTTGCTTTCTCTTCCTGTGTTCCCTTGGCTGTATCTTTAGGGACTGTGTTGTCTGTAATGACATGTTGGCGCTTAACAGAAATGAGAGTTCAGGCATGATATTGAAAAGAAGTAAGCTATAATTTTCCCTATATTACTTAATTCCATAAGAAATGGTGTTGAGCTTCAGATTGTTATGCTGGAAATTATAACTCCGTGGTCAGAGAAAGCAAGCTGGTTTATTGTCAAGGGAGCAGGAGCCTGTTCCCCAATCAGCAGTAAAACAATTTATGGGAGGAGTATTTGTTTCTCCAGCACAAAATAAAAACTGTTTGCAGGGTATTGTAGCTAATGACAGGATGAGTAAATCATGCACCTGCAGAACTCCTGGTATACAATAGATATAACATTGCGAGAAAGAAATCATAGCTTTGATAAATGCCCTAATCCCACAGTGAGGTTTAGAAAAGCATGCAGGTCCATCCACAGGAGTCAGCTGTAGAGTGGTACATCAGGTAGCTTTGCAGGATTTATAGAATTCTCCCCAGTGGCCAAATGCATTTCATAACCGCATTGTGTTCAGTAAAGTAAGCATTTTGTGGATGTGAAGACTTGTAATGTGCACGTACTGCTGGAACGAAGGCTTTGCCTACTGCAGCTGAGGAGAGAAATCTGAATTTTTTTCTCATTGGGTAGGGTTGTAGAAGTGATGTTTTGCCACAGACATTTTTTGATTGTTCATAAGCATCCCTCTTCCCTGGTATGTGAGTCTGTATTGCACTGACTGGTTAATGTTGCAGACCTGCTTAAATTGTCAGCCAGCTGTTACTCTTGGGATTGTATAAAAAAAGTTGTACATTGCAGATCTAGTGTGAGGAAAATAATTTTGTATCCAAGACAGTGGTTGATTTATTGTTCGGGGAGTAATTCAATATACATGTAGTAAACAGATACATCAGAAAAAACATTAAGATGCTGCAGAATATAGTGAAGCATACCTTTGGGTACTGTAAAAAGGGAAGGAATTCAGGTGTTAATGAAATAATTATTTTTCTCCCCAAACTATCAAAAAAATAATGAGTTTCACAAAAGATGTTAGCTGTCTTTAAAAAGTCCCAGTTTAACAGGCAGGTAAATGCTAAAATCAGTCATTAATCAGTAAAGCTCCTGAAACTGTTTTTCAGTCAATGGTACATATACCCACATAAAAGAAATAAGATATTGGTAAAAATGGTTTGTTGACTTAAAGCAAAACTAGTACAAGAGCCCTCTGTATCTGGGAATATGATCCTAGGAAATACACTTAACATGTTGGTTTTTTTTTTTCAATTTTTGCAGCATCCCTTTGTGTCCTTTTTTTCACCAAGGCAATGCTGTAAGTCCCAAATACTGCTGTGTAGTTTGCAGAAAGAATTTCAAGAGTGGCACCTGTCCTATATAACAGGAATTCTCAGACCTTGTAAAAATACTACGCTGGGGATCTGCCAAGATCAGAGACTTAATATGATATGTTTTGTTTGTAATCAAAAACTTCCCTTAAGATTAGTGTTCACTATTAGAGTTTCTCATCTGGCACAAACCCTCTCCTTCAGGTTCTTTGCCTCTGTGACTTGTGTGCTCTTCAGCTCTTGGTGGAAGAACGTGCTTTTTCCACTTACTCTGCATAGATGAGCTGTATATGCATTCATAGGAATATTGAGTGACTATTTCATATGGGTGACTTAAATCAGAACTATGCAGCACATCACAAAATCACAGAATGATATGGGTTTGGAAGGGACCTCTGGAGATCATCTAGTCCAACCCCTCTGCCAGTGTAGGTCCACCTAGAGCAGGTTGCACAGGAACATGTCCAGGCAGGTTTTGAATGTCTCCAGAGACTGAGACTCCACCACTTCTCTGGGCAGCCTGTTCCAGTGCTCTGCTACCCTCAAAGTAAAGAAGTTCCTCCTCGTGTTTAGATGGAGCTTCCTATGCTCAAGTTTATGCCTGTTACCTCTTGTCCCATCACTGAGCACCGCTGAAAAAAGACTGGCCCCATCCTCTTGACACACATCCTTTAAGTATTTATAGGCATTGATCGAATGCAGGTCATCTGTGGCGGGGTCTTGACCAGTGCCATCTTGCCACAATTTACTGTAAACATTCAGATCATGCTCATCTTGGGTGAACATCATGCTTCACTACTTTAAATTGTAACCTTGGTGTTGTAGAAAAGGCTGGAGTAATTTTAACAGATGCCAGTGTGTGTTATTTTCAGAAAATAATTACTTAATGACCTACCATTGCAAGGTCACATTCAATGTCCTTCTGAGGTTGTTATGACTTAAATTTCTCACAATAGATTGACTAAATAATATTCTGAACAGAAGAAATTTTGACATGCTCTCGCTCTTTTCAAAGTGGAGGAGGAGGAGGGGACTTGGAGTCAAGATATTCACTGGGTTCAAACTGAAATGAAAGGTTTACACCAGGCCAATAAGAATCCCATCTAAAATCATACCTTTTAATTCCAGTTTGCTTTTTACAAATAACCTAAGAAAGATAAACAAACAAAAAAAGATCCTTTGGAAAGCCTCCCTTCACTTTTCCTTTTGTGGAATAAAGGCATAAAAATGAAGAGTCCAGGAGCTCGAGTATCCCCATTGCATATGGCTGGGTGCAATATGGGTAACAAAACTAATACAAGTGTCTCTTATGCTTGCAAAATTCTTTTTCTGAAGAAATCAGTTTGAAGCACAGGAGCGTTTCTTGTGACTGCTACTTGATCTTTGCACTGAGCTTGCTTGCTGGGATACTGGTGGTGGTAATGCTTTTTGGGAGGTGCAGGTGTGCAGAAGTTGACTGAACCCCAGCAGCAGGGTGCCTAGAGAACCATCAGATAACAGCAACTTTTGATTACACCCAGGTCTTCCACGCAGGTCACCAAGACAGTTTAAGGCTTTAGTCTGACTTGTCACTGGCCTGTCTCTTTATTACTAATTTTTTGCCCCTTGGCACTGATGTGGATGATAAGACGGCAGAAAACGACACTTTTCATGGCCTTTTCCTCAAACCATGAAGGCCTTAATTTTTTTTCAGCTCCCTTGCTTACTCTCTGTAACTACAAGGGCAATGTTTCATGCTTTGCCCAGGAAAAAATTGCTCTTAGGATTACAGTAACAGTTAAAAGTACAGCATGAATTACAGTGTTGAGTCACTGGAAATGACAGCAATTCTAACCAGAAAAGTGTGAAAACCATATATATTTTGTTTTCAAGGCATAACTCTGGGGAAAAATAACAATGAGTGGCAGACTCTTTTTCTAGAATACATTCCTCAAGAGTTATTTAGATAATATGGGACGTATCCTCAGAAGTCTCTCCACTTAGCATTTCTATGGGGCCCCAGCTCTGAGTGGTTCAGCTGTTCTGGTTGTGTCCTTCATCCTGTTTGTGGGGAGCCTGCTGAGCACAGCTAGCCCAAGGAGAGCATTCATCTCCCACCTACTGGGAGGGCACAGATGGGCTGTACACCCTGGGTTGACCTGATGTGGGCTAGTGCTCAGTGTTCTTGGATCCACTAGATGAGCTATAGCCTTACATGTATGCTGAGATATGAAATACAGCCTCATCATTTCTCTGTGGTTTCAGTGGAATGCCGTCTTTCTTAGTTTATCCTGTTTTTCCAGGTACAGTGTATTGAGTTTCAATACCATGTCTGGAAAAACAGTGTTTCTCTTAAGTTTGGTGATGTGTCTGGAGTTTTTTTTCATAAAGGTTATGAGACAAACTTGATAAAGTTTAAATATGCAGTGGCCAAGTATTAAGAGCTCAGTTCGTACTGAAACAGATGGAATCTGGTTCTAGACTGTAAAAGATTTGCAAGCTATAGTGAAAGAGTATGTTGGGAAAAGTAGCAGCACGAAATTCCTCTTGTTATTAAAAAAAAAAATCTCCAATATCTTCCACATTTAGTTTTCCGAACAACCCCAAAATTAAAAAACAACCTCACTCTAATTTCACAATTACCACAATCTTCAAGGTCTCTCAGGTGGATTTTGTGGTGAACTGACTTCAGATTTGGTTTCCCAGTTTCATATTTTCTCTGAGCAAGAAAACAAATGCATCATTTTAGCTCATGCAATAATGTTCCAGGGCAGCTATTTTCATTTCTGACTTTTCCAGGTTATAGGAAAACTTTGATTTCTATGGGAACAGTAGTATTTTGTAAAGCATCCAAACTTTTAAGAGCATAGGGCTGTGCTTTGCATCATGTTTTGAACCAAATACGGGCATATAGAGTTCCTGCTAGCGGTATCACAGTTTCTCTCCTTAGCTTTTCCCAACTTCTGCAATCATTTTGTCAAATTCCTTGAAGGGATCGGGAGAAATAGCCTGGACACCCTTTCAAATGCAATTCTTTTCACAAAAAAAAACCCAAACCAAAAACAAACCAGAAGACCAGAAGATGCAGCTGAAGACAGCACTGGTTTGTAATCAAAATCCAAGGGCCTGGAGACAATTCAAATTGTGTGGGCTAAGAAAATGACATCATAGATCTGGGAAGTTGCTTTCAAAGGATGAGGTAGTGGGAGGCTGAATTCAGATGTTATTTACAGCTCTTTAATCCCACTTGTCTTTTTTTTTTTTTTTTTTTTTTAATTCGATGCAAGTAGAGAGGTAACATAGAGCAGAATATTTGAGTCTCTCTCTTCTTTTGGAGTGCCAAAACCAATAATAATCACAGCATTTTGGAATAGTTGGCAGTAGGGTGTCTGATAGATGTAGTCAGTCTTGCATTTGACATGATGTAGAATTTCAGAATTAGCACGTATTTTCACTGTTAGTTTACTACATGATGATGCTGTATTGCAAAGAATGGAGGGCATGGGTGTGATGACATGAAGACTAAGTCTACGTTAGAACTATTTATGTTGCTTAATGCCCTAGTCAAATGTTGTGCTTTGTTCACCTACAAATAGGAAGGAGTGGCTGCTAGTTCTTAGATATATTATAAAGTGCTTTAAAAGTTGGAAATGTTGCACCAGTCAAAAATTTTGCCACCATTTAACGTTTGGACAGTGCTTTGAAGATAACAAGTGCTCCATAAATACTGTGTTCTGCTCTTTCCACTGTTAGACTTCACACATCAACTATTAAAAGAACTAAGAACTGAAAGCAGTTAAGCTTAAGAAATAGTAATGATACTAATAATACTTTGTACTTCACTCATGCTTATGTCCAAAAATGTTCAAAACTTTTACAAATATGAGGAAAAGGTTAGCCTAGCAGTTTTAAAGTAAGATCTATATTTATAAGACAGAGAAATTAACACACAGGAAAAAAAGGCTTATATTTTAAAATATGCTTAGACATTTAAGTTTTACTGATCTCAATTTTAGATTGCGTCAGACCTTTAGGGTATAAAGGTATTGGAGTGACTTATTCAAGGAAAAGAAATTTCTCCTCTTGCTTTATAGTATTTGTTGTTTCTGGCAAACCATAGCAACACTTCTTCTTTGTTGTAATCTGATAATTTTCTGCAGAAGCTTTCTGAGAAAAGCTGATCAGGTTGTCCCAGGAGTGGCAGCAGTGCTCTACCATTGACGGCAAAGGGATATAAATAAGACAGGGTGGTGGGGAGAGGTGATACCTTATATTGGAGTAATCAGTAGAGTTAGGGGCAAATAGATGCATTTTCACATCCTGAATAAAAGCCTGCATGCCACAAGACCTGCCGGTTTGTGGAGGGTTTGCCTTTGCTAGCTGCCAGACACCCACCCAGCTGCTCTTTTACTCCCGCTGCTCAAGAGAATGGGGTCAGAAAATAAGATGAAAAACTTGTGGGTCAAGATAAAGACAGGGAAATAAATCACTTAGCAATTACCATCACAGGCAAAAACAGACTCAACTTGTGAAAAATTAATTTATTGCCAGTTAAAATAAGTTTGTATAGTGAGAAGTGAGGACAAATTAAGACAATACCTCCCCCGACTCCCTTTTTCCCAGGCTCCGCTTCACTCCTCCATTCCTGACCCTGTGTCCGCTCCCCACCCCTACTGGCACAAGGGGATAGGGAATAACAGCTCCTCTCTTGTGCTACTCGTGCATTTACCCTGTTCCACCATGGCCCACAATGCCTTCAGGACATATCCATGTCCTCCAGCATAGGATCCTCCACAGATCCTGTCCCGGAGTACCTGCTGCAGTTGGGCTCTCCAGGGGCTGCAGGGGAGCATCCTTACCCTCCTCCTGCTTTCCCCTTAATGCCCACTCCCTGGCAGCATTTTGCCATTTCTTAAATATGTGGAACCATCTGTGTCTGGCACGGGGCAGTCCCAGCTGCTCCTCACAGAGGCCACCCTGCACCCCGTGCTGCCAGTGCCTGGGCACTGGCACCCAGTGCACTGTTTTTCTCTCCCAGTTGGCCCAGCATCTTTCCCACAGGCACTTCTGCACCAGGCTGGGAAGGCTGCAGAGATAGGTAGCATTTTGTTGTTCAGAGGGCACCTTGAATTCAAAACATGGGGTCCCTGATCTCATGTTTTAGCTCCCCAACCACCCTAGGGTAGAGCTGCGAGGTGACCAGGCTGTTCCAGGACTCGGTGGATGATGGTGCAGGTGTCTCTCTTCTGTGGCTGACAACCTGCATAGCTTCAAGATTTCAAAGCCAATTATCCTGGGAGTGTCTTCATGTATTGACTTCTGGTTTGGTTTGATATGGTTTCTGAAGGTAAGCCACCAGAAAGAGAGTTTCTATCGGCCCTCCGTACAAAGCCTTCCAGAGAAGAGGGCTTTCCTCACAGGGACCTCCCTCCCACGGCTGCCTGCATCGTGGCGGGGAGCAGGGTCTGTGGGGTCTGACTTCCCACCCCGAGTGACCTGCACAGGCAGGACACCCAGCGCGGCCTTAGTGATCTGAATGGCTCACCATTTCTAATGTGTCCCTCGTGAGGGGGGAGCCGAGTGGAAGAGCAGAAGGACGAGCAGAGGGGCTCCTCTCTGTGCCTGGACTTAGCACTGGGGCTGAACCCTGCCTCTAGCGCAGCGGAGGATATTGGAAGGCATTTCGTGTAGCACACGAGTGCAAAATAACACTCAGTCAACAGGCAGAAGGTTGTTTAGCATTTCAGGCAGGCTGTTTGAATAACAGGCTTATTTTGGCTCCTGTTCTCCAATACAAGAACAGGTATTGTGCACATCTGTATAGTGGTAATAGCACGTCTCTCCTTACTGTAAGAGTTTGCTACCTTAGTGAAAATCATCAGTTAACAATTATCGCAGCTGAAAATGTATCTTCACATCCCATCAAGCCACAGATATTTTCCACTGGTCCATACAATGCCAACCCATCAGAAATGATAGGAAGGAGCGAAGCTATTGTTACGATATAGCAACTCAATATTCACAGAATATTCAGCCGGGGATGAACTCCTCAAGAGGAGTTAATAAGCAGCCACACTTGAATACCTGATGTTTATGAAGGCGAGAAATGTACACGGAGCCGTACATTATGGCTAAAAACCTGTCCGAAACAAAACCTAGCCTTTATCTCTCATGTACAAGCAAGTCTACCAGGACCCAGAAAGAGAGATTTGTCTTTGAGGAGCGATCTGAAAGATAAGTAATACGTCAAAGGAAAGAAAATGCAGTTTCTGCTCCTTGGGGAAAGAGGGTAAAAGGGGAAGGGGGAAAAAAAAAGAAAAAAAGAAAAAAAAACCTATTAAAACCCTTCTTTTTTTTTTTTTTTTTTTTTTCTAGCTATAGCCATAGCCTCTTTCCTTTGATTTGTCATGATTTAAATTCATACAAAAAGATTTATTTCAAATAAGCCCCTTTAACTGTAGGGGCAGATTTTTTTTTTCCCCTCAAGCCTTTTTGTAAGAACAAAGTAACCACTTGTCACACACAGTGACTAATGAGAGTTTAGTGTGGGTTTTAGTGTTCATTCATACGCTTTGTGTTCAGCTAGTCGTAAGTTAAATCTTTAGAAATCACACGGCAGGAATCCTTCACTTAGGGGTGGGGGCGGGAGGCGAATCTGTCGAGATATTGAGAACTGGGGAGCGGAAACTGCTCTTTTCAGGCTTCCTAATCGGCGGCGCAGGAAATAAACACACACAGGAAGTCGTTTGGCCTTTTCTTGAACTTAAAGTTTATACAGCGATTGATAACTGAGGCAAACTTTGTGTTCCTAAACTTTTGAAAATTAAACGACATAAAGAGTGCATGTTCAGCCAATGCCAGCGTAGCCTGTAGTTTCTACAACCAGCTCGTCTACATACAGTATTAAATGTTGGAAAGACTATACAGGGTACATATTTTAATAGCTAGATTGTGTATGCCCTTGAAACCTTTTTGTATGTCTTCTCTCTGTCTCCTTTTCCTTCCATTTCACTAATCCTTTCCCAATGACACTGAGCTGAAGCATTGAAATGAAACTGAAAGTCACGTTTTCTCTGCTTCTGCACTTCTGCATCAGACTCTGCTCCTTCATCCTTTCCCTGACCTTCTCATCTGTCTTGTACGCACCTCGGGGTAAGGATGGTCTTGTACTGTGTGCAACACCTTGTTCGATGGTGGCCCGTATTGATATTCGGTTAATGCTACATATACCGTGTGTAAAAGTTGTCTTTGAAAGGAGGCTAAAAATAAATGAAGCGTCATTCTTGAATATAGCTTTTGAAATTGATAGCATCAATTTACTAACAAGGACGTTTAGAAGCATTTCTAAGAAATGTTGTGTTCATATTCCTCAAGCTTTCACTGTATTACTAAGGTATTGAATTCAGTGATTTAAAAAGAGCAGTTTGAGGTTTATAATAATTACAATTAATTGGTGTAAATTTGCATTGGATATTGAGAACAAATTTCCCAATGAAAAGAAAGCAAGTAAAACCCAAATGCAGGACAGATTTTGGAGGGAAAAGTACATTTGCATGTCTTTGAAGACCAACCTAAATATCTGCTAAAAATGCATCCACGTCAAATGCATCTTCTACTTTCTTTGAAAATTGTTTTTTTTTTTTCCTGCCCTAATAAGCCACCCCTATCAGTGCAAGCATTTATTAGGAATGGGGGTTTTCTTTGGTGGTTCTTTTTTTTTAAATGAGGACTGGAAGCAGAAAACTGCAGTTAAAATAAAGAAAAGTGAGAGAAAGCCAGAATGAATGAAAGTGAATTACACATCAATAGGCTGGGTTACTTTCAGATGAAATTATTGTTAACTTAGAAAAGAAATTTAAGATTTTATTGTGCTGTTTTTTCCTTCTGCTTTTTAAGTAATTAAAGAATGTTATGAAGTTTCATATTCTGTTTAGAAGGTTACATATTTGAAATGTAGGAGTAGCTTTGTGACAGCTTGGCCTTACCTGGCCACTAGATGGGATTTCAAGACTTTAAGAAATATATCGAAACATTGGCCCCAAAATGCCATTTTCTGTAAGTTGGGCATAGCTGATCAGAAACTCAATAAATACCAATATTTAGTTCATTATAATAAATAAATATGGAAGTTTAAACTATGAATCTTGCAGGATTGCATCCTCTACACATTTTCAGAACATCTCCATATCTTGATCACTTAGACATTGCTCACCTGATTTACATCCCAGCCTGAAGTCTAACAGTCATCAGTCTTTTTGGGAGGCATTATGGCAACATAGCTGTTTCACTGATATTTTGAAGAAATCAATTTTTTGCTTTTCCCAGTTCCTTACAGGAAACATTCAGGTTTGTTCCAGACCATGTGGCAAAATATATATGCGCTAGGATGATATGTAGCTGCATTGTTTGTATTCTTCTACCCTAAAAGCTATTTTTACATTGCATTTCTTTCTTTTTTGATAGTCCAGCTCCACAGTGCGAACGTACCAAAACAGTAAATCAAGAGTGACCATGAGCCCTGGCTTTAGCTCCCAGTGGAATAGCAGCCAACCTGCTTGGAATACATACACCTTTCCAAGAGCAAGCTTGCACTACCAGTCTCACGCTAGCTACACCTACTGTGCTGGACATCCTGCTGTAAGTAAATGTAACCTTTTCTGCAGTTACCTGAATGAGCTGTGTGATTCCTTGGGAGGTGGAGACGCTTGGGGGCTGACAGTTCAGCACTCTTTGCCAGTGCTCATTGTATCCTACAGCAGTCAGGACAGCTCATGTGCACTAACCATAACTCTAGAAAATATTAGAATGAGTCTAAGACGTAAGCAAATGTGAAAGTTTCATGGCTCAGTAGAAATACATATATTTTTCTACATTTAGCAATCCTTCTCGCTGCATGAAATTGCTGTTGTGTGCCTGGGTTTCAGCATCAGGGACATGGGCTGCAAAGCAGTATTATTGATGGCTTCTTTTCTGTTTATAGTGAGTCTGTTAGATGAATGAATTATTCTTTCCATTTCAGATATTTTAAATTGTATGGATGAGTCAGTGAAGGAGGGCATGTATTCTCATCATTAGGTTTGTTAATATTCACTACTTTATCATTAATGTGATCAGTAGTGAACACGCAATCTTGTTACTAAGCAAAGACTACTGGTCTTTTGTAATTTGTGTGAACTGGTGGCCCAGGAGAATGGGGAGGGGGACTTACTGTTGTTGTGTGTTTTAATTTGACAACCATGAAAGGGTCACAACTGAAGGCTGATGGTGGTTTTTGTCATATTGGTGTAGCAGACTGATTATAGCACAGCCCTGTCATTCTTTTAGTATCTGATTTTGAAAGACTGTGAGTTAAGTAGGGAAGGCTCCTTAGTGTGAGCAATCTTCCTTTTTACACCCACTCAACACTTTGTTGTTTTAATGTTTGGATTTGAACTTAGCTTTGGATATTTTTAGAACTTCTTAAAGGACATACTATCTTAACGTCCTGTCATGTGTATGTAATGAAGTTTTGCTATCCTGTGGTGAATTACAGAAGGAAAATAGGGGAAAGTGCAGCTTTTACTGCAGAGGGGAAATTGTGCTATGCAGTCTTATTGCAAGATCTTTGTGATTAAGATCTACTATCTTACCTGCCAACAGACTTTTGTCCAGAAGTTTGGGTTAGGAATTGTCTCAAACATTAACATGGTAATTGAAATAAAGGAGGGGAATAAATTTGTAAAAACTTATCTCTTTTCTGAGGTGGTGAGATCGCAGAATGAATTAAACATCTCTATGGTTTCTGCTGTTTGCTCAATTCCATTACAGTGTCATTGAAAATGATAAAAACTGTCGTGAAGGAAAAAAAAGGTATTTGGCATTGTAGGGGCACAGATATTTTCCTCGTTTAGAATGATGGCTCAAAAAGAGTCCCTGTACAGCTTAATTTAACTTAAACTGTGGATATTCAAGTCATTAGCTGCTCCTTAGCTTTGATCATTTAGAATAAACACTACCCTCCCTGTGAGTCAAGCTTTGACTCTAGTAAGCAAAGAGCATAGGAGAAGAATGCTATGCTTTCTGTAAGATGGTTTTAAAATGGAGATGTCTTCGTATCCATATGAATTAAAATGTCAGTCAAGGCATGGGAGCATTTTGTAGGTGAATTCCACAGTTCCTCTTTCCTTTGTTTAGACTAAAGCTGATGGTACCTCAACTAGAATTGCTTTACCTGTACAGTATTTGTTTTTGTTGAGCAACTTAATATGTAGTTGTTGGAAATGATACTTCCATCTGGAAGTTGATTTAGCTGATTGCTGGCAAGTAGAGATATCAGAATAGCTGGAGTTGCTTACATCTTTGTGCATATGAGAAATGCCAAAACCAAGTAGATAACTATAAGATAAATAACTAAATAGTTTGATTAGTCCTGCCCTCAGTGTCCCTGGGCTCAACTGTTTAGAAAACTTGTCACATTTCTTGGCTTCTGCTCATTTGAGGTGCTCTGCTGCAGGGCTACTCAGCAAGCAGCTAACCGGACTGATTTCCTAGGCTGGTGGAAAGAAGTTGCAACAGATTAACTGCCATTTCAGTGCCTAACCCTGTGGTAACATACTTTTTCCATACTTTTCCTACTTCTGCACACTCTGAGGGTTAGGCCATAAGTGGAGCCCAGGCAAGGCACTCCAGCAAGCTTAGTTCCTCCCTCCTGCAGCATTAGATGAAGGTTAAGTTTTCCACGCGAAAACAATGCCTTAATATTTGCTTGAATATCTGTTGCCGTGTATATCATAAAATTAGAATTAGTCTGATTCCTGTTTCTAACTTAGATTTGTTTAATCTGGGCTCAAACCAACACTTCTATGGCAAATGCCAACAATAAAAGCTGGATATGGAGGAGCTTCTTTATTCATGAATCTTCTCAGTGTAACATGCTCAACTGGATATCTACTATACTTCAGAGGATTTTATTTGCCCTCATCTGACACAGGTTCACCAGAACAAGCTGTAGGTGTTATTGCTGTATGAAGCTGTTTCTGCAAATCTCCCACATGGAATATGTCTAAAGATCATTGTAGTTTCTTGATGCTTTGGAAGCTGACAAACTTACAAACATTTTGCAAGTTCAAGGCAGACAAATGTCAGGGAGCTGGATCTGGCCTTGAAGTACTTAAAGATATTTGTCCCTGGAGGGAGAGCCAAGAGAAAAGCTTTGGATTTCTCTACTGTTTGTAGAAAAGCTGAAGGAAACAAAAAAGATTCATGTTAATTGGGCCAAATGTATCTAAAAAAAATAAAAAATCCTCTAATTAATTTATTTTTCTAAATGAAAGAAAAAGTATCATACAAAGTGCGGGGTTAAGAGACCCTTATGACTTCGGCTGGTCCTGAGAAATATGTCTGAGCCAAAGGGGGTGTTGTTTGTTTTTTGTTTTTTTTTATCTGAGAGCACACTCTGCACCTCTCTTCCACAGTGCTGCAATCATTGATTAAAAGCAGTCTTTCCACCCTAGGAAAGAAAAGAACAGGAAGTTTGTTTAAACAGAGTAATTTTTCAGCTCTTGGAGTTATCTAAGGGAAAAAAAGGCTGCATATCATCGCAGTCCACGGTGCAGTGCAGTTTTTGAACTAGCAAGAAGATGGCAACTTCTCCTAGCTATACTGGGAGGCAGGATACCCTGTAGGATCTGTGTATACTAATATGAGTGATAATGTGGTAAACGTCCATTGCAAAGTGTATGTCAACTTGTTTTTGATAGTAGGGGCTAGAAATGTCCCTGGCATTCGCATGCAGAGGCTTGCAGCCAGGGAAATACAGCGTATAGTGCTCAGAATATGAGGAGACACCTAGGTATCTAACATGCTTTTCTCTTGAACTTTCTTCACACAAGGAAGATAAAAAGGAAGACAAAAAAATAACGAAAGTAATTCTGATTATTCCTACTGGGCAAGATAGGAACAGTCCTTTGAGCACTTTCACATCTGTGAAGGTTTCCTACCCTTGGTTTTTTCAGTGTCTCAAAGACTCCTTAAGTTCCCTTTGTCCACATTTTGCCATAAAGATGATTGAATTTCAACAAATCTTAGGAAATCTTGTTCAGTGAATTACCTCTAACAGATTACTACTTAGATTGTGCTGCAATTTTAAAGAAGTACATGTGTAAAGTGGGCAAACAAAACACATCTGCTTTTGACTTTTCCAGTTGAAATTGTAAGGGAGTCTTTCTTGAATATTCATGTAGCGTCACAGATATCTGCCACACTCATTTGTGTGGAAGTGAGTCCTTGCTTATGAAGGAATTTGGCAATGTGATACACTTTGATGAAGCACACAGTACTGTTGCAGACTGAGTTACCCTGCAGGGTTTGAAACCTTTGTTGTTAGGCCCATGGGATGATGAATTCAGTTGCATGTATTAATTTCTTCATGTGCATATATCTCTGTTGCATATGTGATGCCTTTGCTTTCCTTATCTAGCTACGCAACTCAGCATATGTAAGACTTTCCGCTAGCATCTATTCTGCACTCTAACGGGATTTGGTCATGCTCCACTAGATCAGTGACAGCCTTCAAAGAATGATTGGTTAAATCTGTAAAGTTATTATTTGGAGCTCTACAGATAATGTTTACAAGCTGTTACATCTGAGATGTCATATGTGGATCAGACAATCAGTTTGCTTAGCAGTACTTCTGTCCCCGTTCCAACAGTCGGTCCCCAGACTTCTTTCTGCTAACTTCTTTAAATGCGTGATTGCTTCTGAAATTATGCTGTTAGTGGGAATGTGCAAAGCAGAATTAAAAAAAAAAAAAAAGTGATGCAGAGCTGTATGAGACACTACTGGCCTTCTTTCACTCACTTCTCTGAGCCCTGGTAGGATCTCAGGTCTTTAATCTTAGGAATCTTAAGACCCAGTAGAAGGAGCTATAGCTCCTTTTACACTTTCCCACTGACAATCCTTGGACAGAAAAGCAAAAGGGAGCAAGGCTGTCACTGTGGGCAACACTAATGGAAGGTCCTACTCACTGTCAGCATGACTATGCAGAGTCCATCGGAAAAATTTCCAGTGGCAGGTAGGTAGCCCTCATTGCTGATGACAGAGCTGCAGTACTGCAATATTGCACAGCTGTAATGCTTTATGTAAACTGACTGTTTTGATCATTACCACACAAATTGCATTAACATCTGTACTGAGGTCTCAATGATTGACTTGTTTAACAGCTTATTTTGTATATGTTTATAAAATTAGAAAGCATGCCATTTTTATGCAATTAGATAATATAATGTTTGGGGACTGCATGGGAATGTGAGATGCAATTATTAATTTGTATATATACATAAATAAATCTAATGGCTAAGTTATTAGTTTTTATGTATATATTTATGTACACAGAACAAGTTTCTTGCTAAAATCCTTGCAGAATGACATAGGAAGGTTCTCAGTGCAGGGCTGGTCTTGTGTGTCAATCTCCAGTCTTCTGATGTGATCCAGTCTTCTGAAATGTAAACCTAGTTAGGGAACACATTCTTGTAAGTGTAATATCCTACTCAAAATTGGTTCTACAGCACAGAAATAAGACTGACAGAAGCAATATACTCATACGTGCCAGATTCTTAAGATAGACCATCAATTATGTGACCTTACTCTATAATGCAAAGGTAATGTTTTAAGAAGCAGCTTTCCTTAAATACAGGGAGTCTTCAATGCATGGGTGTCTTATTCAAAGCAGGCCTTTATTTCTCTAGAAATATAGGTAGAGCAGATCAGCACTCCAATTTATTTATTTTTTATACCAAGATCTTTCCAGTGAATAATTCTGTCGCATCTCTTTTTAGAGAATGAGACAGTGCAAAGAGTTAAATGCTTATGCAGTAATACTGTCCTCTATCATCACTAATTTCCAAGATATCTGTTTAAACAGAAGCTGTCGCTTTCTGATCTGTCTTGAGCCTCCTGCCTGATTCATTTTGTAATGTCACGAACGGTGGATTGTGGATTCATGGAATAGAGCTGGTCTCATTAGAGATGAAGAAGCTTCCTTTTACACATGCACACCCTTATAATCAGCAATGATGGGAAAGGAAATAAATAGTACAGTGGGCGTGAATTGGAAATGTCTCTCTAAGAACCTCTCAATTTCACTTAAAGTTCTGAAATCTCTTTTTTTTTTTTTTTTTTTTTTTCTGTCTGTAACACTAACCCATTCTTACCTTCAAGGGCCTTTCATGTGGGATTGATCCCTACTATTCTGCAGCCAGTATTTCTTTGGTGCGACTAGCCATTGCCATTGT
This sequence comes from Gallinago undulata, assembly GCA_026546715.1. NCBI lineage: Eukaryota > Metazoa > Chordata > Aves > Charadriiformes > Scolopacidae > Gallinago > Gallinago undulata. Next base: position 39,872,786 of record JAOTQQ010000012.1, read on the forward strand.
AATAGCCACAGGTAAAAAAAAAAAAAGGAAATGGGTCCAAAGAATCATACACTGTTGAAGGACCATTGAGCAAAATGTCTGCTACATGACACTGGTCACCGTCTTTCATTATACAAATTGTAAGGGATTTATTTTGATCCTCTAAAGATGGTGATCAGATCACTGTCATAGCCCCAGCTTCAGAAGCCCATTAGTTAATCTGAGGAAAGCTCAAGTGTGGGCTGGAGAGAGTGGGAAAGAGAGTTCCCAACCTGGAAAAAAAAGAAGGTTTCTCACCAGAAGCAACTTTTCGTAATTGCTGACATGTTCCATATGAAATACTGCAAGAAGTGAGGGAGCAAATGAAAGAGGCAGTCATTAAAGTGAGAATGAAAAGGATGACATCTCCATTGCTGGGTATCAGTTGTGGTATAAGAGAAAAGCTGTGCTGGGTAGGAGGAACATAAATGAAGAATTGTGGGGAAAGGAATATTTTTAATTGACAAGATGTTGTAGCTATCAGGTGCAATGAGTAGCTTAGTGATCAAGTGCAAATCCATATGCTAACTGCTGACATAAATTATTTATTCTGTTTATCTATTACCTCCATCTACAGGAACAGAGCCTCAAAAACATGAACTTACTACGCCGCAAACGTAAAACACATTTTCACTGTGGCTTGGCTTCTTTGGAGAAGAGAGGGTGGAAATTTCAAGCCCCCAAACAAATATGTCTCTTAATTAACTTTTCTCACCATCTGTGCTTACTTATAGCTGAGGCAGGCGGTACCAGTGACTTGTGAGCTTTCAGTGCTGCCTCTTTAGGCCAGCTTTTCAAAGCAGCAATCACATGCAGTTAATTCCGATCAGATCAGCTTATCAGCTCAGTTCATTGTAGCGCTTTCATAATCATTCGTCTGTGACAGCCCATTAAAACTTGGCCAGGCCTTTTAAAAAAAAATCACAAAATCCACAAATGTGTTTTACATTCAGCCTTTGAGGTATCCAGCATATTTGTTTTGTGTATTAAGCTTTGAAATTGAACTTCTGTGAAGGGTTGTAGGGAAAAGTCACCCGTAATATAGGACTTTAGTTAAAGTAGTTTACTGTATTTTTACCTCAAAGAGTAGTTTTATTTTAAAATATATCTGATGCTGTGATAATTGTGTGCTGTCTATGGCTCTGCTTGGCTGCATGTGTACAATGCTGTGGCTGCAGCCCCACAGACCTGGAAGGGCTGATGCTTAGTGTTTGAAGGACCACTGCCCATGGGTGGTTCATGTTGACCAAGTGAGGATTTCCTTTCTGGAGGACTTTTGGTGGATGGCAATTACAGTTTTAAGTTGATCGCCCTGGTCAGAAATTTCTTTTAATGTTATTTTTTCCTGTATCCACTATTCCTTTACACACCACATATATTATGTCTTGTTATTCTGTCTCAAAAAATTAATCAAAGAATGATGTAGAATGATGTTTGTTAATGTCTTTTATAGATTTGTCTCTAGCTTGTATCTTAAGAGAAAAAATTCAAACTTTCCACAAAAGCTTCAAGACAAAATATTTTTTTCTGAACTGTTAATATTAACAAGATTGGAAAAAATCTGCTGTATGTAACTTTTGTGCACTATTTTCAATATGATTTCTCTGTGAAAAATATAATTGAAATTTTTGAAATGACCAAAAAAAAAATAATTGATATATCTCTCCACCATATTGGTAAGATATGTACTGCTGAAAAGTATCTCACCATTTTCTAGCGCTAATAAGATCAACTGTTTTGGAGAGGGAAACTTTTTTTTTACAAACAGGCTCTATAGGAATTTTCTCGCTGATTTTCTGTTTTAATACTAGTGTACTGAAGTGGCAGATACACACAGAAATAAGGTATTTTTGAATAGACTTGAAAAGTACAAACCAGATGCTTTCTTTTTTCTTTTTCTTTTTTCTTTTTGAAAGAAGGGAAGAAAATTCCCTAAATTTAGACTCTAAAATAGACTTGTAGGAGGCAGTAAATACAGATCTCAGTAAATGTCTATAATTTACAGCTTATATATCTGCCTATACATATCTTTACATGTATTTGTGCCTGCATTCATATATGTGTGTGTCTATATATATGTATATACGTGCTTCTAATGTTTGTTTTGGTTTTGGTTTTCTGCTTTAATTTAGCAAATAGGAGGTCTGTGGTTCTAATTTAGGTTTTCCATCTCATTTTCAGTGAGCCGGACAGGTTGTCTTTAGGTTTTGTTAGTAACTGTGATGAGTTCCTCCAGGCTCCAGAGAAAATCCTGGTATTAGGGCTTGAGAGTAAATGCTATAAACTGCCAGCCTGTCACATGTTTTGGAGACACATGACACTTTTTGAAAGATTGATTATTTCAAAAGGCCAGCCACTTTGTTGCTTTCATTTTAAATAATTAACACGCTCGGAAGACTTCCTTGTTGTATTGCAGCCCCCAAGGGTGAAGAGTTTTGGACTACTACGAACAAATATTGCTTCAAATAATTTTGCTGATGAAGTCTATATCTTCTCTTTTCATTTTAATTGGCAGTATTGATTTAATATAAACCCACATGATTTAGTGAAGGCATAAGGGATGAAAATTTTACTTTAGACATATCTCCTTGTCTTGAAGTTTTATGTACACCAGTCTTGCAAAAGGGATGATATTCAACAGCACTGTCAACAGCGGCTTTTGTTTACAAAGGGAGCTGGAAGAAATGCATGTCTGTGGGAAAGACTGATTTGTCAAATTGAAATGTTCTTCTGATGAAAATTCAGTTTTTTTACTCTTAACAAATTTCAAATGTTGTTGCTTTACTGGAAACACAAATGCTGACCAAAAATCATTTGTTCCTTGCTGTTTTCTGGCATATGTTCCATCAGTGATTTAGACGCTTTTTTGAGAGAACATGTTCTAAAAAAGACAAAAAACTTAGAGTTCCTTGCATGACCGTGATTAATCTGCTAAGCAATCTGAATTTCGCTCTTTATCTCCTCTGTTGAGATGTTTGCTGTTGCTTTTATTGGCTGAGTTTCCTTTAAAAGAAACACCTTGGAAGATAATGTGATCTGGGCATCTGTCTTGGGCCTTTTTTCCCATCAGTTCTCTACTTTTGGCCAGTTTCAAGGTGAAGGTTACTGTGGGAGGACTTTCTGTTGGGGAGACTGGAAGCACTGTGTGGAAGAACGTGTTCCCACAGGACACATGAAGGAAGGAGCTGAAGTTTTTGAGAAGGGAAAACAGAAATCCTCATGAAACCAGGCTTTTTTTTTTTTTTTTTCTGAGTCCCAGGGAACAACTCAGCACAGTGCCCTCCTGACTTTTTTGTGGATAAGGACTCTATTTACCTCAGAACTGTACCAACATACTGTAAAAGGAGGTCCCTGTCCCCAAAGCTTGTGACTAGATGGGACAGAAAGTAGGGAAGGGAAGCAGGGGCAGTGGGAGAAGGGATCCTGCCCAAGGCTGTGGAGCTCTTGAAGAACAACGGCGGTAGGCTTTGATTTTCTTTAATTTCAGGTTGGTACCTTATGTGTAAAACCAGGCAGTTTTTCTGTATTTTTTCAAGTATGAAACTAGATAGTGTTTAATTTTGTTCTAAAAGCTGTAACTGTAAGGTGATGGAGGTGTTTCCTGAAGACTGAAACTTTTAGCTAAAAGCAGGTAATGGTTAGTTATGGTTTTTGCTTTTAACCAGTATCTCTCTCCTGTGCTATATCAAGGTCTCATTGCGGATGTTAAATACTGGTATTTGTGCTTTTTGGCAAAAGAGACATGCTTCGTGCAAGGGCACCTCCCCCCAAGGCATCACTCCTTTGTTTCTTTGCGTTTATTTTATTTGGGGGTGTCAATACTTTAGTATAGTTTTCCATGGTGTTCCTCTTTATAGCTGCAAGATGTACTGCCTGGATTTTGCCAAATAGACTACCTGTAGGTTCCACAAGGAGCAGAATATTTTCCATTTGGCCTGTTCATGTGCAAACACCTATCTTTGTTGGGTTTGCAGGCAGCTTTTTTTTTTTTTTTGAGGAGATTCTCTACGGTATTTTCACCTTTCAGGCTTTTTTCTCATCTTTTTAAGCATTTCGCGTGGTCAAGTTCTAGAAACCTCCTGTCAACAAAGGCAAATGCTCTGTGGAGGCTCTGTCCTTCTGCTCTGTTGACCTTTCCTTGGATGTCTGCCATCATGGCTCTGATGACACCAGGGCTGCTGTAGATCTCTGTGCCAAGCACTTGCAGTCAGTAAGAGCAAATCTCAGCCTTTACGTTCAGTGTGGTCACAAATTCTCTATGGTTGGACTTGATGATCTTAAAGATCCGTTCCAACCTAAATGATCCTGTGATTCTATGAAAGAGTGTGAAGGTTGCTCAGGAGATCTAGGTTGCGGTCTGTTCCAGCATATTCACTTCTGCTCTGTGCTAGGTGCTACTTCTGCGTCTGTGTGTGGTCTTGGATAAGCCATGAGGCTTTATTTGTTCCCCCATCTTACTTCATTTCTTCATTTATATCATGTAAATGAGAAAGTTTGCCCACAAACTTAGATGTGCAGCTGATTTTTTTTTTTATTGTCAATGATTTATTTTAAAAGTAGGCTCATTTAAACTTCTAGAAAGCACCTCAATTTTTGCTTTGTTATCAGGGTAGTGTGTCTTTGATTGAAAGCTTCTCTTTCTTCAGAAGCTGCACTAGTAGAAATCCTCGTGTTGTATACAGCTGGATGAAAGGTTGAATTGAGTTGTTTTCCTACCAAACCATAAAGTGATTTTCTTTTTAAATCTTTCTTTCCATTTGGCCACTACTTAATGTCTTTTGTCTGCTTAAGGAGGACAGGTGCAATTATTCAACACTGAGTCCTGGGAAAGAAATTGTAATTCAGCATGGTCTCTTAGAAAGGAATGTAATTCACTGCCCCACATACAGTACATTATGCAGGTCAAACAGAATTGTGAAAGCTGTAGTATCGTCAAGGAGAGCATACAATGAACAATGCCTGGTACCAAATCAGGCTGTTTATCTTAATACTTTATTTGGGAGTAGAAAAGTAAAAGAATTAATTATAGATTGAAGCTTGATAGAATTGTCTTTTCAGTCTTTTAAGGACATAATCTCTTGGCACTGCTACGTGAGGAAAAGGATTTGTGAATGTTCTCTGAAGGTTCATTGGGATGTAGATTTTAAAGCAGTGGTAGTAGATCTGTCATTATTTAGATCATTTAATCTTTTTCTTTTATTTTATTTTTCTTTTACCATGATGAAAATGAGGACCAAGACTTCAAAAATGTAGCAAAGAATTTGTTTCTGAAGAGAGGTAGTTCTCACCCTTTCCTTGAAAAGCAACCCTGCTCATCACTGGGTTAAGATACCCTGTCTGACTACATAGAGGTTTCAGCCCAGAGTGAATATATTCAGTATATATTTAATAGATTAATGATGGAAGAGATCTGTTTAAAGAACAGAATTATGCACAGGGTAAACTAACAGAGTTTCTAGCAGTGGTCACGTTCAACTGCAGAGCAGCTGTGTCCCAGCATACTTGTTGCTTGAGAATGAAACAAAACCAACAGATTTAATTTAAAGAAATTTAGTTCAAATTTCAAGAACTTTTGTCTCGCCTGTGGGGAAAATGTCAGGTTACTGTTTGTATGTATTATGGCTACGTCTTTTCATTGCAGTCCTTATTTTTACTTGCTGATAAGTTTATGACGCTTAGACCTTTCTGGGAGGAGTCTATCAGATCTAGTCTAATCCTATAGGCAACTTGCCCTTTATTTGAATAGAATTTTGAATAGAATCAATTTTCCTGCTTCATAGTCAAAGAAGTCAGATGCACATTTCCCACCTTTGTTGAAATAGATACCAGTCTTTCAGGCAGTTAAATTGTTATGCTCCCCTCCCCTCCCCCGCCATGATCAGTTAATTTGGGAGCAAGAGATAAAATTGATGTTTTCCAGTAGAGGGTGTCTGAAGCAGATGTTTGGTCATTTTGATTTTTCTGAAATGCAAAATTGAGTAATTCTGTAATTCTCTGCCATGTTTTGGGTTTGGTTTTTTTTGTGTCCTCTTTTCTTGCACCAAAGAAGGTAATTGGAGTTAAAAAGGGCAATAGAAAGAGGACAAAGCATTCAATTTGTTGTTCTTACAGCCAAGTATCGTACAGTAGGCAAACTGAATATGGAAACCATCTCTGCTTATGGTAAGATGTATAATTCCCTTCAGACATAATGCAGACTGCCGTGTAGATCTAAAAAATGCTCAGAGTCTGGGAATAAACAGCTGTGCTGCTGTTCCAGGACTGAGTGTACCACATGACAATCACTTTGTTTCTCCTGAAATGTTAGTGGAGTAGAAAAAAAACCCACATAACATTAATAAAAGCCAAGCATTTTACCACTTTTGTGAAGGCTAAGTTGCACGGCTTTTTGTATAACTTGTTTTTAAAGGGAAACCAGCACTGAAATCTTGTTAGCTGACTAAAAAGAAATTAATTGATTTGAAGGACTACATCTAATTTTGGTATTTTACTCCAAGATGTTCTGTGTGAACAAATGCTTTTGCTAGTATTGTTAACATCATTAGAGGTGTTTGTGTTGGTGGGGGTCTCTCTGGGTAGAGTAACTTGCATGATTAAAAATATTTTTCCTTATTTAAGAAAAAAAAATGAAGGGGCAAAGAAAACAGGAATGATAAACCCACATAGAAAGAAGAGTGCCAATTAAATTGTGTTTTTGGTGAAATGGTTAAACTGTTTATAAACAACTTGTCAAATATATAGAAGGAGGAAATTTATATATAATCACTTTCAGCAAAAGTGAACTTAGAGTGTTACCTGTAACGTTCTTAAGAAATATTGTTTTCACCATATTTAAGTTAGTCCAAAAAACCCAACAACCTACCCCCCCAAAAAAAAACCAGCAAAAAACCAGATTCTGTTAACAGAAATGTCATTCCTACTCAAGGACTACTTTTTAAACTGATTATTTTAAAAAAGTAATATGACTGGAGAAATAAAACATCAAATTTCCTACAAAGTAAAAATAATTCATTCTGATATAAAGTGAATCAAATGTAATTCAAAAGCAGATGTAAGTAAGGCTAGCGATCATAAAGTGATGAGTTGCTGGTTCAAATGGAGAATTGGAGGAGAAACTTGAGAATCATCCTGCACAGATTACATAACTGGAAGGAGAAGCCTTTTTCTTCCTTTGCACAATACTTGAGTTTTGTGAGGAAGGGAAGGTTTCTTCAATAAATTGCTTACTACAACGATGCCCAGTGATGGCTGCGGTATCAGGAGATCTGCAGCTGTATGTGTTACTCCTTGCTGATATCTTGGACGTTTACAATACAGCTTCCAGCCTGAGGAGGTGATGGTGCATATCACTGCGCAGAATGACTCCCACAGATATTTCACTTTTGTTTTTCCCTCTAAAAAAGCACCCAAGGTATATAAATACTCTTTCTGTATAGAAAATAGTCTTCTGTGTAGAAAATACAATCGGCCAAAAGCTCTCAGATGATCAGAGGTGGTGAGGTCCCACTGGCCTCAACCAAGAAATTCCTGTCTGCGTGCATTGCTGGTCTGATGAGCAAAAGTAGCCGAAGGGTGTATTTGACTTCTTTGTGGACTTCTTTGTCATGTACTTAAGTCTTTACTATCTGTTTTATCAATACACTGCAACAAGCCTGGTTCCTGTGGTTCTAAAAAAGAGGCAAATTGGCTCTCTGAGTGTTGCCCTCACCATGCTTCCTTAATCACACGTATATATATGCTGTTTTATTCTGTTCCCGTCTGGCTTTTCTTGAAATCATTGGAGACAGGAAATACCTTTTTCACGTGAGGCAAAGAAGTGTTTTTGGTTTTTCCCCACTATTTTATTTCCTATGTTTTTGTTCTTTCACAAGTGAAGTGAATCTCCCACCTACCTGTGGGGTTTTTAAGAAAATAATCTTTTAATGTAGAAGTGTTTATGTTCTCATTAAGGGGTGAGCATAACATTGATTTCCCTTACCCTCACCCACAATGTCATTGCAAGCCCTAGTGGCTGGAGATAAGTCTGTTCACCAGGTTTAATGCTGTTTTACTAGCTTAATTAGGCTTTGGGTTTAAGGTGTTTCATGAGAAGAAAAGGGCTTCTCAGTAGTTGGGTTAAAAAGGCAGGGAGAAACAACAGCCATAAGGGCACTTTCCCATGTACTTGAGCGTGATTGAATATAGCAGGGGGGTCTTCCTTCACTGAGTAAATTACCTTTGTCCCACGTGTATATTGATACAAACTTTAAACATTTGGCTTTGCAGTATGTCTCAGGCTGCTTCTCTCGCTGCTCAGGGTCAAGAGAGAAATTCATGAAAACTGACAGGAAATCTCTTTCTAAGTATAAGGAATAGGTGTCCAGTTTCTCAGATAAACAGAAGATTAAAATTGTCAAGTTCTTCGTGTGTTTACTTTTAAACAACGCACACAGCAAATGAAGGAACCTTTTCACCAGATGTGTATTAGTAATTCACATCATTTCTCTAGTGTCACACATACAAAATCCCTCCAAAAAATCTGCCTCCCTGTACAGACTGTTTCAGCCTGCTATGGTGATTCAGAAAAGTGTTGGTTTAGGTTATTTGTTACTATTTTAGAAGCCAAAAGATCTGAGCTTTCAAGAAACTCTACCTGACATTGCCAGATGCTACCGAAGTGATAGTCACATCAGGGTGCCACAGGGTTTTAATAGAAAGAGCGTGCATTTCTTTTGCAGCATAGGAAACGGAGAGGAGTTCATAAACTTTTTCATTTTCTTTTCTACTCTCCCATCTCTATCCATCTTAAAATATTTTTCTTCTCTGTAGCATTATGACAGATTTAAGATAAAAGCAGAAACATAAGGCATAAATAAATGAATACACAATCTTTTTAATCCAAATGTAATTCGTTAAAATCTATTCAAAATCTTTTCTAATAGTCTAACCTATATCTTAAAATTCTGCAAGTCTTATCCCTTGTATCTGGAAACTAATTGGGACTACTGAATGTTGGATGTTTATTAAATAGAGTATCAATATATTTATATTTTTACATTTTAATTTACTAATATTGAACCAAATACAAAGTTTCCTTTACGTTTAATATTAAGGTGACAAAAACTTGTGCTTTTCAGTCAAGCTGAAGATATTTTCTTGGATTCTGTTTTTATGACAACATGACTAGCAGTTAAAAAGAAAACAAAATGGTTTGAGCTAGAGTGTGTAAAGTTTTAGGTACTAAAATGGAAACCAAACCAACTCTAACAAAACACTTTGGCCATATTCACTCAATCTCTGCTTTAGTCCCTGAATTTTGGGTACACAGCCTTCTCTGTGGAGGCAAGAGCAAGGTGAGATTTAAGGCCAGGATGTTGTGCCATCTAGTGACAATTCACTCCATGGAAGTCACCGACTACCAGGAACTCTTTGCATGGCTCTCATGCCACCAGCAATCTACCATGGCTCCCAAAATATGGTAAATGGCATTTGCTCAACAGCAAGCAAGCAAGCAAGCAAGTTTCTGACTGAGAATTACTTCAATGAATATCCTTGTTCATTAACTACAAACTAGTTTTAAGCATTTGTTCCTTTTTAGCCACTCTTAAAGCATGCTATTTCTAGCTCCTGCTCTGAATGCACTATTTAATAATGATGGGGCGAAGAATAACTTTAGTCATATCACTAATAATCATCTTAACCAATCTATTGTGCAGCTGAACAGATCAAGTTAATGCAGAAAGCAGAGGGGTTTGGAAGCAGTTTCCCTATTGTAAAAATGTAAGGCCATTCACTTGTACATTGATTCAGATTTGAAAAAAGCAAATTGCTGATCTGAACAGAAATATATGCCAGTCAGAATAAATATTGGCCTCAATGAGAGTTATTTTGTTGGAGAAAGGGATTTGATATTCAGGAGACTCTTTAGCTGTAGTAGTAGTAGTTGAGAATTGCTTATTCAGCCAGTAGAATTGTTGGGCTGAAACAGGGAAAGTTTATTAGCCCTGCCTTGGGCATCAAAGTATTAGATTTCCTGTAATTTCAGCAGGTTTATAGGAAATATTTTACACCTTCATGAGTAAATGTGAAATTTTGGGCATCAGGAAACTATATGAGCATTGTATTTTTTATACTATTTTTCAAATAGTGCTTGGTTCTTTGAGACCCTATTGGTTTTATTACTATAAGCATTATTTATCCCTCTGTATTATTGGTGCTCATTTTCTTTTTTAAGGAGAATATAATAACTAGTTCTGATATAAAGAATTGCATAACTTTGTTAAAAAAAAGAAGGGAGAGGGTCGGGGAAGTGGAGAGCTGCCTCACACAGATGAAAAATACCCAGTATGTCAAAGAAAATATATTCCCCAGTGTCATTTCATGCTCCGCAGGGGTCTGTTTTCTTGAGTCCAGTGCAAATGCATACTCTTGAGAAAGCCATTTTCTGCTTAATGTGGAAAAGAAGAATAAAGCAATTTTGTATTCCGCTTTTATACAATCTTGTCAGGAAAGAGAGGTGGATGAAGAATTACAATTTTCAGAGATGCCATCAAGACTCCCTAAACACAAACCTTATCAACCCCAGCCTATAATCATGTCAAAATTCACAAATTAAGCAAGTCTGGATTCTGCTTTGGACACCTCCAAGGAAAACCCCGTGATACAAGAGGAACTACCCTGCGCTATTCCTTCAGCAGATCTCTTTTTCCTCTGAGAGAACAGCAATGAGATGAATATGGAGAAAGTATGCAAGCCCTCCCTTCTGTTCCCTGGAAGAGGTTCTCCACCACCCTCCTCACCCCCCAAAATTAAAGCTCACTCTGACCTATTTTCATATTTCTCATTCCCTGTGCTGTGCGCAGGGGAGCAGCCCCGGAGCAGCACTGAGAGACCACGCACTCGCCTGCAGAGAGAGGGAACGTGGCACAAGAAGCAGCTAAGACAGAAGAATTGATCTCTTCAATATCAAACATGTAGGGCTCGGTTCCTAAAGGAGCCTAAACAAAAGGTTCCCCTGTGCCATTGGAAATATCCTAAGGGTTATCTTTCCCTGCCTACAGCTCCTGCTCTGGAAGGCCACAGGTCTCCCGTCGGTTTTGTGTGCTACCTGCCAGGCCTCTGTGGTTGCCAGGGGTATTCTAGGGCATCTCAAATGGCACTAGGTGGCTATAATTAGGCAACTTAATCAAGCCCTTAGTTCCTAGGACTGCTTTGCCAAATATCTAATTTTAGCTGTCAATGATGCAATGAGTGGACGTTTCAGATGCTGCAGAAAATGAGAATTGTCACCATATGACCCACCAGATCTGCCAACCTGAATGAAGTGCTCAGCAAACCATGAAAAATTCAAAGACCAGCACCTGTAAATGGGATTGTATACCCGAACGTGAACTTATTTTTGGCTAGTCACTGTGCTTCCATTGGATTTTATGCACCAGCGGGGAGAGTGTTGTGCAGTAGTAACAGCAGATGAACCCAAGGAGGAAAAAAAAAAAAAAAGCCTTCCTGAGATTAATTAGTGTAGACATTAACACTGTTGGATATCTTGATGAATCCTTAAAAGTCTCCAATTCTCATAGAATGAAATTCTACAAAGGATTTGCTTTCATTATAGGTCATTTTAAACCTAAAAATTTATGGAAAAATGTTATCTTGGTAGAATTTTATTAAATAAAGTTTATAAATAAAATTGTAACATAGGAATAATTTTCCTGGAGTACTGCTTATAATAAATTAAGTTCCTAGGATCGGTTGGGAGAGTGGTAGTAACACTATTCATTTTAATTAACTGCCTTGATAATTCTCTGCTGCATCACTCCTGAAATGCGTAAGTAATAATGTTTGGAATATTTCTGAATGCGATTAGGAAATTCACCTTTCATTTCTGTATCTGCTTTCAAATAATATGAATATAAAAATAGCAGTATTCCTGTAACTGGTAAAGGATACAAATGCATAGTCTCTAGGGAATGGCATCTATGAGAATGATCCCACAGAAAATCCTCACGTTATTCCTATTGATGCAACAGTTAAAATATTTTCATGTTATATTCCATCCCCATATGGTTTTCTTCAGTGTTGTTTTCTCAGTTGATGGAAGGAAATTCCCTAGACACATTTTACATAATTGCTTGTATGGTTGCTGTTGCTTACATTTGTTCTGTCAATTGTGGATAGTTCTTATTTCCAACTATTTGGTTAAAAGTGTTCAGAATGCTTAAAAATGCTGGAATAAAGTATATTTAACACAACCACCCACTTGCAGAGCTCTACAAAGCTGGAATACATCTCTCGACTCCTTTTCTCTTAGCACCCGCATCTGTCTCTTGGAAATACCTTTGCTGTTTTCTTTTGCTTACTTTAACACTTTTTAAAATTATTTTAGTAGTTGTAGATGATACATTTTCACCACTGTTTTTATTCAGAAATTACTTTTGCCCCCTTTGAGGCATTACAGGCTGTTGAAAGAAGTCCAGGTTCTAGATCCAGGAATTGTGAGGTTCCCTCGTACCTTGGTTGATGGTGATTTTCAGATTGATTAATAAAAGGATTCTGTAGCATCGTACGAGTATTGGCGGTTATCCTCAGTATTTCAGTGGGGGAATATTTCCTTTCTAGCTTAGGAGAACTGTTATACAGTGAAATTAGATGAGGAACATTACTGAGATTGAAACTTGTATTCCTTACTACCTACCACCTTGCTAAATGTACCAGAAGGTATTACTCACTTTTTTTTTTTTTCCGTAGCGTTTCCCCCCCTATAGCAGAATGATGTGGTAATACTTATCATTAGCCATCCTGATGTTTTGAAACTAGTACCAGTGCTGAGACAGCGTTAAACACACGTACATAGATGCAACTGCCTGAGGTGGGCTCCCCACATGGATCTCTCTGCAGTATTTGGGATATTTTCCCCCCAACACGTTTAATCTCTCACTTTGAAAGTCAAAGTACAAAGTTAAATGAAATCTGACCTGGTCAAGCAAAGTATTTTTTGTCCCCAAGTTGGATCTATGTTTGGGTGTTTATTTGGTTGGTTGTTTTTTTGTTTGTTTCTTAATTCTGAAAGAGTGTGCTGTTGGACATATTAGAGGTGACATGAGGGTGAACACTCGTGAAGCTTATGCTCTGCAAAGACCTATCCAGTGCATTAATCTTTTAAAATCCAAATATCTTGTCTTGTAATAAAATAAGATGACAAATCTCTTGAGGCAAGTTGTTGTATTTGGGCTTGCTTCATTTACTGAAAAATGACTTGGGAAAAACTACCTGAAAGTCAAACCAAAAGGAATAGATTGTGCCTGTAAGAAATCATAAAGTTCATTATGTACACAAAGATATGGTAAAGGAGGAGAACTGAATTTTTAGTAGCGCTGGATGAAAATTAAAATAATCCTGGGGTAGTAATATGTTGCAAAGTGATAGTTCAGTACGCTTGAAACTCATTTGAATTCAGCACTGATGATAACTGAGATTTTAACAGAATATTTTTAAGTGGCTTTTCAAGTCTGTAATCTGTAGGACAGAAAATCTTTGTTTGATACCTGCATAAAACAAACAAAAAAAAAGTTTTTTGACTTTCTTTTTATAGGATGAATTTAGAATACTTGTCCAGTTTTATATATTCTTGTAATAACCCTTCAGTGGGGAAATAAACCGTCAATTATTCCTGGTTTTCTTTTCAGATTTTTACATTCTGCTTTTAACACAAAGAAGGTGAGAAGTAAAACTAATTTCCCAAGTAGTTTTACTTTTCTTCGTAATGAGAAATGTAATTTGTCATGTTTCAGATGATGTAGAAATCAGCCACAGATTTAAATGGCAAATTTCCACTCTCCATTAATGTGACAGTTCATTCCAGCTGAAGAACCACCTTTCTCTGTGTCTGTGGACATCTTGCCATCATTCACATAAGCAGGAGGTCTTGAACTTCGGAGGGTTGTGGGTTTGTTTGGTTTGGATTTTTAAACTACTTATAATGAGCCATAGTTATCAATCAGGATTAATTTTAGGGTACAGGAGAAGCACTTCCCATTTGAGTTCTATGTCCTGTGCATAAATAGCAAACTGAAAGCACTACATGAGCCAGCCACCAGCACCACTGTAGTTTCAAGTCTAAGTAAGCATATAAAAGGACTAGCCCTGAGAATTTGATGATGAGTCATGATCTGATGCTACAGGACATTGCTAAATGTTTTTGACAGTAGTTTATCATCCAAAAAAAAAAAAGCAAGTTTTCTGCCTGAATATCTACTAGACACAGGACACTTCAAAAAGAAGAAAAATATTTATTTGCTGAAGAGAGTTCAGCAAAGTAACCTTAGTTTTTGCCTGCTGTTCACTAGTAATTTCATGATGGAGTAACAATTTAAACCGGTTTATTAAACATTGTTCTCTAATTTAATTCCCCAAATATGTACATTAGCATTTTTCTAGCCTTCACTTCAATGCAAGTTGTATGGATCTGCCAGTTTATGCTTCAGGCTTCTTCTTTCCATTTTGAGGCATTTTCCCACGATGTTCTTCAAAGGGCAGAGCTAAGGGCTAACTGTGGGTTTGGCTCGGGTAGCCTGGACAGGACTGGACGCTTCTGCCAGCAAACTGGCAGGAACAACTCGCTTGCTGATGAGATGGCTTCGCTTGTCATTTCCTGTGCTTGAACCTCCCCAGTTCTCTTGAAAAGTCTGAGGGTTGCAAGGAAGATTGTGGCTGTATCTCAAAATGTTACCTCAAAGATAGCCTGGTTATCTGGCAAGAAATACCCTGTAGCTGCTGTGGTGTTTTGTTTTCATGAATTGAGAGCCTGGGGTTCCAGTCTATGCAGCAAGCCCCAGACAGGCTACCTCTGAACTGGAAAAGAGCAAAAAAGGCCATCCTTGCTGCAACAAGTTATGGGCTGGCACCAGAGACAGCAAGTAGATAGAAAAAGATGGAGTAATGCCAAGAAGCCACACACTGGTGGTGTTTGAGGTTACAGGCATCTGGTAACACAGGAATATGAGATGAGCAAAACAAAGGTCTGTTGAATTTGTTACTTCTTCTCACCAGTGGCAACACTGAGGACTAAGACGGTATGGGAGCCGCAGTGCCAGACATTGCTGATCAACCAGCCTTCAAGAGCTTGTGGGTGAGATGCTTTCTGAGCCAGAAGTGTTGGGGTTTTTTAACTAACAGCCTTTTGGAGGCATCGCAGCAATTCTAAGGAAAGATGAGAAGAACAATTGTCCTCAAAGATTTTTATGGAGAACTCCCATAGGCAGTTCCTGGGAGGGACAGCCTGAGGGAAACATGTATTTTTGACAATTTAATACGTGATTAGTGAGCACTGAGATTAAAAATGTACGTAGGAGCTGACTTATTGGTACAAAATGAGAAAGAATACATAATTGTTGTGCGTGAGAAAGATAGATAGCTGTTGTTTGTGGTGGAAGTGAAAAGATTCACCTGAAGTCAAACTACCCAAGGGCTAAAGGGTTAGGAATTGGATAGGTTAGACAGTAGAAGGGCTCAAGTGCCTTCTGAGGTTTTACTTAGGCTGCTGCCAACTGAGTTGATACCTCTCATCTGAACAAACACTTGAACTGAAAATATTTCTGTCTTTTCCCAGTGAAGTGTTTCATTAGTCATCAATAACTCTTGGCTGTATGTACAACCACCTTCAGGAACAAGTGTAACAAGTAGCATGAAATCTGGGGAGAAATATATATTTTTTTAATGTAGAATTTAATATTTTTTTTAAAAAATCTGCTTATTTTCATTATATTTTTCCAAATAAAACTGAAATATAGCAGTGTCTTTGTTTTTAGGACAAAAAAGGTAGGTTCAATTTTAATTATGTCATCAGAACACCTGGACTGAGTCTGTATTATCAAAGTATGAAGAATGCCAGTATGTATGGAGCACTGCTACATTAAGTAAACATCTGTCATCTTCCTCCTCTTTTTTTTGGAGCAGTATAATATTCAGTGGGGTAGATAAGTGTCCGTGCTGGTAGGTATGCGAAGGAAAAGAATTAATGTTTAATATAAATCTGAGGGAAAATTATTAAATGAAATTGACAATTAAAATTAGATATAAAATAAATAATACAAAAAGTGTGTATTAATTATAGACTATAGTTACACTGTATGGGCCAGATTTTGGCTAAATCACTTAGCAAAACAGGCCCTATATTCTGATCAGAATGTTGGTCCTTGGCAGATAATAATCTTTCCTTCCTAGCAGGTCACCGACAAATTCTGTATTCCCATCAATTCCAAAATGTTTGCAATTTACTGCTCTATCAGTTAGCTCTCTTCTCAGTTTGAAATGCATATACCTGGACATTCTGAGCCTTCAAGAGAGAGTAAGATCAGTTCAACTATAATGTCCTGATCCAGGTGCCTTGGAGAGTGGTGGAGAGGAGCACCCAGACAGGTTCAGGACAGCCCAGAGCTCAAAGAACAGACTGTTAATAGGACCTATGCAGTGATCTTTCCCTAATACAGTTTTCAACTGGCAGTGGATGACTTCCTTATCCCAGTTACATGTAAATCATAGTATTTTGTAATGGCCAACATCCTTAGGCTTTTCAACGTTTCCATGCTTTTGGTCTATTCGCTGTCTTCTAGCAATGAGCTCCATGGTTTATTTATGCTTTCTGTGAAGAAACATTTAATATTTTAGTGGGTTTAAACCTGTTGCCTGATTGGAAATTATGTATTTTGGGTATCTTGCAGTAGTCTGTCACTAAAATGGAAAGATGGTATGTTATCACACAGCAGAGAGAACTATTTTCTCCTTTTCCACAAGCAAAACTTACGATTTCTTGCAGTAACTATGTAGATGTGAGTTGTGTATTTTCTCTTTGACCAGCTTTACTGGCTGGGGTTGAATCCCAGGCTCCTGGATCAGACTTTAGAAGATTTTAAAAAATATTTCCCTAGAATGAAAGCAGGATCATTTATTTTTAGCAGAGTGTAGCTAGTGCATTTTATTTTGAGATACTATTTATAGACTGTTTAATTTTTTTCTGTGAGACCCAGCTTGAATTTACACTCTTACTGCTCTTTAGCAATAATTAAAATTTGTTTTGTATAAGCTTAGCTATATAATCAGCTAAAAGAAGTAATGAATTTCTATAGCCTCTGAAGTTTGCAAATGATTTCTTTTGGCTAGTGGCTGTCTGCTATTAAATCACTTCAAAGCTTTGGTATGATGCTTAGTTACGGCAAATACAGGATCATTTTTAAAAGAAGTTGTTTAGAGAGTATTAACAATGTTGACTTTAAAGAAATACAGCTTGGGTGAAATTTGTGCTAAACCAAAGTCGATTACCCTCTTCCTTTTGAGGAAATGTGAAAACTGCAATACTCCTGGTGGTCAATTTAAATGACCATTTCTAAGGAACTTATTCTTTATTAAATTTCTTAGGGACAAGAGCAACAGGAGTAGTTGAGGAATCGATATGAGTCCCTCTAAGAAAAATAGTTTCTTCTTTCTTTCCTCCAAGAAACAAAGGTATATTCTACAATGTATCTGGCCTTACATTTGAGCAATGTCTTATCTACGCATGAGCCAGGAGCCAGTCACTGTCAATCAGCTGGTTTGCACTTTCTTGCTGCTGTGCGAGGCAGCCAGCAGGAATTCAGCAAGATCCGGCTGCTCAGCATACAACTTGCCCTCGCGTGGGGTAGGCTTGTAGGATTTCAGTGCAGGGTCCAGCTCCTGCTATCCCACTCAGCTCTTAAAAGTGGGTTGAGAGGGAGAGGGTTTGGAGAGCAATGATCATGAGCCTTGAAACCAGGCAGCGATATGATGGGAGAGCAGAGGAGGATGTAGGAAGGCTGAGTTTCTCTTTTACAGAATATAAGCATATTGAGGTCTTCTTGAATTCAAGACCATCCTTGCCCTCTTAGAAAAGATGTGTATGCATTCAAATAAGCAAAAATCATGGCCTCCTTATATTCAGGTAAAAATAGGCATTTTACGTAATATTTTGAAGCAGCTCTTCTGCTTTCAATGAAGTAGCTCTGTATTAATACATCTGAGTTTAGAATTTGACCCTAGCAGTATAATGAAATGATCTTCCTATTGAAGCATGGCAAACATCACCGCCTGGAGATTCCTGGCTTTCAGTGAGAAGGAAATTGGGCTAGCACTGTGCCTGCAGTGAAAGGGATGCTGGTCTGACTGACCCAATACTGATTCAGTCTTTTGAGCATTAGCTTCTATGGTAGCTTGAAATCTTTGCAGAATTTCCAGGCTTTGTTTCTTATTAGTAATCCTCTAGGACAGCTGTTGTTATGTGCCAACTTAAGGGATAAAAAAGCAAATCTAACTTCCAGGGTCTTATCTTTGCCTGAGTTCTACAAAAACTGCGGTCATCATCCTGCATGCATGCGGAGTCATTATTTCCTCACTTGAAAGATGAACTACATATTACTGCCTGATGGAGAGTTTTTTTAATTCTTACTTTTCAGTTCACATGTACACCTTGGGTTTTGATCGGCTTGACAAGTTCAGTCAGCCTACATGGTGATGTTTACTGCAGAATTGACTAGAACAAAGTAGTTATGACTGGCAATATTCTCCTATTACATGCATATTCAAGCTTTTTACCTGGCTCAGGTGCTTATTGCTTTTATAGCCTCTCTGGCCAGCCATCACAAGCGTCTGGTAATTTCATATATTCTTTTTCTACATCATTCAGGTAATCCTACATAGCTGCACAAATGTCAACAGTTATTGATAAAGGAGATTTGGGAAAAGTAACTTAAAATGCAATCAGAAAAGGGCTTTCTGATTGTAGCATTGTGGTTGCAGCATTATACCTACCCAGTGGTCCAATTACCTTGTCAGTGAGTGAAATACACTCTGAAAAAAGAAGCAGAGATTAATATACACAGCCAACATCTGAAGATCAATATAGTTTTGGACCAATCTCAGATTTATTAAATGTATGGATAGCACTATGAATGTAAAAGGAATTTTACAGATAGATAGACGTATCCCAGTTTTCAAAACTGATAAGAAAATTTGATCCTCAGTGCTTAACAAGAGGCAATTCAAAATGGGTTGATTTTCTAAAAGTGCCAAGATACCAAACATTAAAGATTTGCTCTCTTTTGGGGATTCCTAATTGAACAGTTCTCCATAATGGAGGAAGAATCAAAACCAGTCAATTTTTATTTCCTAGTAAAGTTCTTGATCTCAGGAGCTTCCACATTATATATGATGTCAAGAAATAAAGGAGAGCTATCAGCAGAGAGAAGAGTGAAATAGACCACAGAATTGCGCAACAGGACCATGTATTTTTGCTGGACATGTATTGGTGGTATGGAAAACAGTCATCTAATAGCGGTTGCCACCCTGACCCAGGTATCCTATCCATATCCTGTGATAAATGGACATGAAAATATTTCTAATGCTGTTGTTAATACAATGCTGTGTGCCCTGCCTTTCACACTGCCCCTTGTTTTTTGTATAGTTCAGCGTAATGAAAACACCAGCAAAGCAGTATGTGTTGGCTGTCCAGTGTGAAAACACAGTTGACACCTTAGTCAGACACCTCATGAAGGGAAACCAGCCCTGAAGGTTTAGCAAAAATCTCAGAAGATGTCTCTGCTAATTTACACAAGGCAAAACAGGAAGAAAATGCCTTCCTCAGGGAAGATGTCCCTGTGTTGTCCCAAGACAACAGTGGAGAATCTGTTGTCTTTGAAAAACAGATGTTATGCAGGGAAGATGAAAGACAACTGGGAAAGCTGACCAGACTGAAAGATTAGGCAACCATACATTGCTGCAAGATGGAAGTTAAATGCATTTGTTTTTTTCTTGCTAATGGAAAAAGCTTTACACTAAACAGGAATGTCACAGAAAGGGGTAAGAAGTACAGGTTTCTTTCTTAGTAATTCTGTGTGTTAGAGCAGACTATTCCACTGCTTGCACTGGGAAAAAGAAGGACAGTAAGGGCACTCCAGTCACAGTAGATTGCTGATTTTTGCAGGGTTGCAAAAATAATGGCAAGTCTGAAACTGAGCTGGCATTTGTGTGGCTTGAATTCATCTCTAGTTTCAGTCAACAGGGACTGTGCCCTTCTCAGCATCGTTTGGTGGCTAAGCCTGCAGTGATTCCAAGGCAGTGTTATTTTCCTCTCCGTGTCATTTTAGGATTTTGCAACCATAGTTCTGTTTTGTGCTAATGTTCATTAACCCCCCTCTTGGATAATATGAGTTCTCCAAAGGTGAAGCTTGTTATAAATTTAGACACATCCTAACTATTGATTAACACACTTGTGTACTCCAGGAAGTCTGTTGCATTGCAAACGTACTGCAGGCTGTATAATCTGCTTTCTGACTGAGAGAAGTAATGGCTCTCCCCCACCCCTCCATCTTCTGCCTGTGTTATTTACCAGACATCTTAAATTCTCTTAAGGTAAGACTGATGACTGCCCTTAGCCCTGGAAGAGTGCAGGATCTTGCAAAAAGGCTAGCATGAAGAAACAGTCAGGAAAATTTGGTACATTTTCACTCCCCAGCACTTTGGGTTTTCGCTTCAACATAGATTAAAATTGAGTCAAAACCACTGCAGATGCGTCTCTTTCCAAAACAGCTCCTTGCCAACATCTCCATTTGAACCATTAAGCATTGGCTCTGTATTTCTTCCTGAGCACTATTGTGTTAGTAAGAGAATTAAACATACTTCTCCACTCAATTCCACAAACTGCTTCTTCAGACTGCCTCTGGAAAATTTGGCTTAAGGCTGTCCTTCCTCTCTTGCCCTAATAGGAAAGTAGCTGTTTTGTATTTTTATCCTTCAATATGCAACCTTTGCAACTTCTCTAAAAAACTAGAATCCTTCTCCATAGTTTGTTCATGGAATTATATCACAAAGTTCTTCACAGTATACTAACAAAACCAAGATGAAATATGAAAATCTGGCACATTTGGAAATGTTCATTTTTTACCAAAGTATTATAGAGCATTGTTAATTTATATTTTTTTTAGCAGGTCCCAGCAGGAAGAGTACAGTGAATTAGATGCTCCTTGTTGCTGTTGGGTAGGGAATGGATTCATTTCAAATCCACCTGAATGCTTGAGGTGGTTATCATCTCTTCTGCTCCCCTCCCCCTAGTATGATAATTTTCACACTAAAAGCAGCAAGGTACTATATTGTTTCTAGCTTCATGCAATTCTGTCCTAAAGGCTGCCAACCGCTGTGTATAATGTTATCTTGTGCTATGGAAAGGTGCGATATAGCTAATAAAAGTGATTGCCTCCTTGTAATTCTCTCTGAATACTATTTTGTATCCTGCTTATTGCAGCAATGAGAGAAAATTTGGCTCTTTTAACCTCTCGCTGAGAAGAAGAACTGCACCCAAATTTGATGGTTGCCTGCAGCAGCTGTTGCTCCACCAGAGTTTACCTCTGTGGGTATCTAGGAAATGCATTGCACTGTGCCTGTGCTCTGTCAAAGAAAACATTGAAATAGATTCCTTGATCTCCAAATGGTTGTGCAATTTTTTTTGCCATTCCTCTACTCATTAGAAATGTATTGGGAAATCAGGTAGGGTTTGACATGGAAGTGTGAAAGGGGTTTAAATAAGCCAAATTAGATGCCAGTGGTTGAAGACATGCATTTGTCCAAAATCTAGACAGATTTACCCTGGAATGGGTGTCCAGATGCTTTTTGAAAATCCTGCTGAACTGTTATGTATGTGTTTAAGAAACTCAAGACCCTTATGATTCTGGCACCAAATATACATAGCCTCTCTCAGCAGGCTTTAAGGGAAATTAGTTTACAGGTGAAGTAACATAATTCCATTCAGGTGAAGTACAAAAAAAAACCACCAGTAAATTTACCAAAGCTAAGTTACCAAAGTAACCAAGTATAGTTACCAGTTTTGATAACTGTAGCCCCTCAAATTTCTTGATTTCAAGGCTATTTTGGTTACCTGGTCTTGATTTTGTATATGATGGCGACTATGATCACTCCTTGCAGAGAATCCTTTTTATTGCAAAACCAAAGGACAACCGTAGCCGTAACTGCGTGTAGATGAAGACTTGCCCAACAATACCAGATGAATGGCAGTCTTGTTTGTGCTGATGTTGACTGTTGCGGTGTGTGTTCCAGCAGTGAGATCACAGCTGACCTCGCTGAAATGTTAAGCTCAGCTTTCTCTAATTTGTGCACAAGGAAGTCACCTAAACCAAAAGCAAATTTCTGTCAGCTCATTCTGGTCAGCGTCCAGGACTGTGACAAGCGCGAAGAACATGCATTGCTTTTCTTTGAGACAGGCAGGATTTCTGGAGCTCTTTGCTAATCAGCCTAGCTATCTTTCTGATATAATGCGGCCTCAGAATGCAAGGGAAAAAGTGGGCCTTGGGCTTCTGATGTCTGAATACAAGTGTTTCTCCTTAATATCATACAATACATGAAAGGAAGCATCAGGAAGGAAATATACCCTGTAGCATAATTCTCAAGGGAAGCTATACTTCCACAAAATGAAAATAAATGAGTTGGTATTATGATAGTCTAATACTGTGATGTTATGTACAACAGATGCATTTTTCTGCTAAGGGTTTAATCCCTTCAGGCCCATTAAGCAAGGGGAAAAGTTTAGAAGGGATGCTGTTAAAAGAAGACATTAATGCACCTTTAAAAGAAAGTAGTTGGAGCACAAATCACAGGAGAAATGCAGTACAAAATAGTGAATGAAATATTTATACTTTCCACTGCAGCTGAGTTCATGCACTTGAGGGAGAAGCCCTGTTGAGATGGGTCTTCCCCTTTGTTCTGTATCTATTTTTCCAATTGCTCAGACACAGCTGTTGGTTTCACAATCAGTCTGAGGTTGATTAGATTAGAAATCATAGGCCTGCCTGCTCAGCATGGCCGATGACAAGCAGAAAGTTTGGATGTATTCTAAGCATGTAGTCTGGGTAACGGAGGTTTCTTTCCATGTGCTTCAAGACCTATATTGGTTCTTCAAAATTTAGTGGGACTGCATCAACTTTCATGTCTTATTCTAAACAGAGCAAGTTAATATGCAATCTAAGGCTTGTATACATTCACGGGAAATCTCACTTGAGGGCCAAATATGCAGCTAGAATAACTTGGCGTAGGTTCACTGACCTATCCGAAGCCTATGGCTCGCAGGCTTACGTACCATTACTTTTAGCTATATTTGTTCAAGGTGAAGCGAAACTGTGTAATATAAAAGCTATGAAAGCTTTTTGTGGAGGACTTTCCAAAGCAGATCATGGAGGAAGGTGCCTGACTTGAGAGTAAATTTTGCGCCTTTTAGAACCCTCTATTTCTCTTTGGACTTGGACACTGAGATTGCTTATATAGGACCATTCTCCTTTTAAAACAATTATTTACGTTTACTAGAAGAACATTACTTATTTTCAAATAGCTTCTAAAAGAAAAGCAAAATTCAAAAGCAATTTTGTGCCTCATATTCTGCAAAAGGGTTCTCGTGTTTTCTCTACATGGCTCATTTCTTCCTAGAAGGTCTTTTTCAAACACCACCCTCCTATTCAGTTTCATTTATCCTAACTACTGGCATTCAGCTACCTACATCCCTCACCACAACTACAGCACTTGCCTAAAGGGAAAAAGTGAAGAAAAGGTGTTGTTTGGGGTTTTTTCTTGGTTGGTTGGTTTTCTTTAACCTTAGTTTACTGCAATTTGCAAATTCGATGTTTGATAAAAAGGGCTAAATGATCTTGGCAAGGTTGTCCCTCTTGTGTTTCAGTTTCCTGCATTGTTTCTAAGCTCACAGTTTTATGATCAGATGTAATACCTTCATCTGCCTTTTTCATAGGTCTTCATTAAAACACACAGATCTCTTGGGCATTCACATTAGCTCTTTCATACAGAACATTTAATACTCTTGGTTTTTTGCTTAGGAATGGCCTTTTTTTTTAGGTTTTATAGATTTGTTGAAATAAATAGATTTAGATTTTTTTAGATAAAACTTAAGGTGCAAAAGTGCAAGGCATATTTCACAATCCCCAAAATGAGTAAACTTCTAAACTAATTGTCCTCAAATAATTTTACGAGTAGCAGTAACATGCTTTATGCATGCGTATTTCTTAAGTACATAACTAAGCTGAACTGGACATTACAGGAGATAATTTGCACAGAAAATCTTAAAATTTTAGCCCTCAGGAATGGCTTGGGAACATGATCAGGGGTCTGCTGAATAATGTTTTTATTTGTGGTGTCAAATCAAGAGCATAGGTAACAGTGAAAAATACTCCTTGGGAACTGTCAAATCTAATCTTTCTTTGTTTTGCTGCATTAATGAGTAATCGATACATAAAGAAAGGAAATGTAGTAATTCCCCCTTGAAAATATCTTCTGCCCACTATTTCAATAATATCTAATGCTTATAGAGCCTTCTTCTTCCTCCAAATGTGGTAAAGATGTAAACTTAGTTAATCCATCCAAGTTAATTTATTTAATACACCCCTCACTTCTCTGAGACTGGTAGTTGTATACTACTATTTTTGTCTGAGAGGGAGGAGAGGGCGGGTGACTTAGTTTGCTTCATTAACTTTTTTGTGGACAGGAAAAAGGGGCACAGTTGGATCCCATTTTAGAACTGAGGATTTCCTGATTTTCAGTCTTCTGTTTACACAACTGCATTGTGCTGCTCTGACTTGAACTAAGTATTCCCTGGCCTAAGGGACCAAGGTGTTGTAGATGTAATCAAGATGTCCACGTTTGTGTATCTCCAGTTGGCGCACTGGTACTTCGTTAGCTGTTATATGAAGTTTCCCGAAAATCATTTGGTGTTGTCCAAATGGATTTCATAGCCTACTGGCTAATTAGGATATTATATTTTCTACATAATTTTAAATCAAAACGCTGTAAGGTACTGAACTTCAGTATTTCTTTTACTGTTTTGAACTGAAAGATGCTTTGAGACATTTGCAAATGATGCATTCTAAGGACAAGGTATCATTTTTCTTGTTTACTTCTTAGAACTTTTTCCTTTCTAATATTAAGGATGCTTTTTCAGGGTGGAACACAGGGAATTTATTGCGTAACACCTGTTTAACAAAAGAGGGACTTGATTAATTTCCCACTCATGGTGCTGAGAATGTTCCCCTTTGTTGTCATTTTCTCAGGGTTATTACTCATTACCCTTATTCATTCTGCTTTGATAGAGGTAAATAGCTTTTAATTCCCCCTGCCCCCAAACCTTCTTAAAGTTTCCTTTGACAGCTTGTTGTAATTATGCCCCTCATTGAAGACACAGTCATTATTCTCTGTTGCCCTGAACAAGATTATTTAAGGCTCATTTTGGATTTACTCTGTGCCTGTATGTTAAATGTATTTCCCTGAAAAATAGAAAATAGCAATATAGGGGCAGTGTGAGACAGTGGTAAATATGATACTGATCACAGCTTGTATGTAATTGGAGGTATTTCAGTGAACATGAGCAATGCCCTTGTCACTACAGTACACACACACACAAAAAAGTGAATGCCAAAAGGATACAAGCAAGAAACTATCCAAGCTTGCTGTAAAACCTGTTATTCGGTAATTGTTACATACAGTTTACTGTTGAGCTGTCTGCATCCTCAGCTTTAATAAAATATGAGCCGATTTTTTTTTTTTTCTATATCAGTAGTCTTCTTTTGGAAGGTATCCGATGGCATTATGAATGTTATTCATAACGTTATAATATTGCATTGCGACATTACTGCATCTTCATTTTCTCCACTTCAGCTCCCCAGATATAACTTGCCAAAATTAACAAGTTTTTGGGAGTGTCAAGATTCTTGCTTTGCTACAGGCCTTATTGTTACTGAGACATCCCAGTGCTGAGGCAGTTAACGAATAGCTCAGACCATTCCTGAGAGGCAAGGAAAGAGGGCACTGGTTCTTCATTTCATGTCTTTACTCCTTTTCCTTACAAAAGGGTGCTGCTTGGTAAGGCTCTGTTCCTAATTGCTAAGGCTGTTAATTCTCCGACAGACTAGACAGCAAGGTTAGTTCCAGAAACATACCTTTGCCCTTAAATGAACTTGAATCCACTTTAGTAACTATAATACACTGGGGCTCCCACCCAGGGGAAAAAAAAAACAAAACAAAACCAAAACCAAACAAACAACTCCACTACCTATTGTAGGAGTTATTTACTTGCTTTTTTAATATATGTAAGTGATCACATTGGAGATATTGGCTCTTGTAGATGCTGCAGTCACAGGTTTTCTGGCTGCATTGCATCTCACCTAAACAAATGCTTTTCATTTGGAGATAGCAGGTATCTTTTGTTTATGTCCTTAATTTTGTCTTCTTGCATTCTCACTTTTATGTTAGAAATTGAAAATGTTTTGGTGTTCTAACAGTCTTAGGCTATTTAATAGTAGTCTGATTCATTAAGTTATTGGCTTTTCTAGTCATTTGAAAACAGTAACATGATGCAGGGGATGCTATAGAGATTTAAGGGAAACAATAGTTAATTTACGTATTAATAATGAACACTAACTAGTTCCTAGCTTGTCATCAAGAGTATCTTCAGCCACACTGTCATATTATGAAACTCTTTGCTTTATGGCAACCATATTCCTGATGGGGTGAGTTTTCAAGCACAGATACCATTTTGTCTGTAAATACATACAGAAATGACTGCATGCGCCTAGCTTTTTAGTGGGATAGATTAAGTTAAAACAAAACCCATGAAGCTCCTATAACAACATATCCCAGATACGGTACATCTACCTGGGAAAGCGGGTAGCTGTATTTTTATGAAATCTGTGTTAGACATAGGTGGTAGGTGCAGACAATAAATAGAGACTTTCAAAATGTACTTGTATAATTTACTTATTCCTATTACTTTTTGCTAAGCCACAGAAGGTCAATACCTCCGTAAAGATATATGTTGGAGGAGATAATTCTTGTTGAAAAGGAAGAGGCTGAATGGGGATCAAGAAACAAAACTGGGCATAATCTTGACACAATTAGTGTTTGCTGGCTAGTCCCAGGGTCCATGATGTATTGCACTTGCTGCCCCCCTGATCTAGACCTGCTGTGAGCAGCAGTCGTTTACCTGGGATTTCTGGATGTCCATAGCAGAGCCTGCCAGATCACTGACAACCCCCCTGAAGCAGCAAAGCAGTAGCTCGCACCACAAATGGAGACCTACCACCCTAATGAGCAGATTTGGCAGATCTGCATTTGCTCTAGGACCACCCTTCCTATAGGAGTTTGCTTGTGAACTGCTTAGCTACATGCATTGTGTATGTTGAGACGTGTAACTTCCAGATGTGTGAGTAACTACAACTTGTGCATGAACACAGATTTTTACAGGATGTTTCCAAGAATTTTGAACAAAAAGGACACAGAGCCAGTGCATATTTTAAAGATATCATCATCTATACGTATGTTTCTTCTTGCTTCCTACAGTCTGACATCCTATAATTGGGAACAATCCCAGTCCCAGAAAGAAAATGAGAAATAGTACAAATAATGCAGTCTCTTTTTTGTCGTAATGGTCTGCACATGCCAAATTTAAATGTGCACGCAGATGCCACTGAAATTGAGATAGATCCAAATCCATCTCATGCCTTTAGCCTAGCAAACGCTTTCCCGTTTCCCAAGGGAACATGAAATCCCTCACTGAATATGAGAGATTGTACCTTAAAAATTATTTCAAGTGATTATATTTATAGGCTGTTTATGAGGCTCATTACTATGTACATGAGCACATAAATGAAATTAGCCTCACAAGAGGCATTTATCCAAGGACACAGAGGATGTCTGCAGCAGAGCCAAGAACCAGAAGATATCTTCCAAGTTTAGTCCAGTATCTTAACCACAATGCTATTTTTGCTTACTTGAGTCCCACTGTACTCTATTAGTGACCAGAAATCTTCAGACACAGAACTCTGCTCTGTCTTTCCAAACAAGATCACATGTGGCTTGTGTATTCCTCCCCATTATATTAAGACATCTCAACAAGAATGTCTGCCTGTGACATCGATGAGTCAAGATCACTGCTTTTAAATGATTGTGGCAAACAGATAAAGAAAACAAAGGCAAATGTAAAGTAAGATATTATAGATCTTTTAAAAAAGTAGTATCTCATGCTTCTGCTATAAAGAAATATCTTATTCAGAGAAATCCATTACCCAATTTAGTATGAAGGGGATAATCTACTGTGGATGTTAATCCTTTGGAGTCTATTTTAGCTCTCTTTTTCGTAAAATTATTGCTTCATTCTCTGATAATTTTACAATTCAGTATCATTAATTTATATATAGAAAGGGATTGGTGGAAGTGCTTATTGTTAAGGTTTCCCATCCTTTCCCATTAAAAATCTTCTTTTCAGTTTCTGTAAGAGTAGGATTAAGTTTACTGAGGAAGCAGACTGAGATGAGCATGCTGGTCTGAGGCTTGGAGCCAGTACCCACCTGCCGAGGCTCAGCAGGTCTCTCGGCTGCCAGGATATCCATGGGGCTCGCTGCTGCTCTTTGGTGGGCTGACCCCTCAGGGGAGGACAGGAAGAACTTGCTACTTCTGATTGCTCTGATAGCTTTGTGGCCAAGGCCTGTTTGAGAAGGAGCTGCAGGTTTTAATGTTGTGGAGGAGCTTACTTGAAGCCCCCAGTTTACATACAAGTAGGGACCAACAGGTGTGTGTTTCCTGGCAGAAGCCTGGACTTCGAGGAGGATTGTGTTGTGTGATGCACAGTATTCTCAAAATGTAGGTCCTTCCTTAAAACATGCACCAAAACCCGGTGCTGAGGTTTTAGTTCATTTTGTGAACTCCTGAACATGTGCCTCAGTTGCCTGCCTGTTAACTGGAGATGAACATAGTTCTCAATCTCCTTGGGTGTTAGGAAGATAAATTTACATGTGTGTTAAAACACCCTGTCACTGTAGTGAAAAACGCCTGCTCGACAGCCTATGCAAACATTAATAATTCTGTCTTCAGAGCAGAGTTTGAATGTTGTACAGTAAATATGGTAAGGTATTAAAAAGTGATGAGAAAATAAAATATGAAATATTTTGTTATTCAGTTAGCAAGGCCCATCCAACACTGAGAACAAGGCAAGGGGCCCTCACGCTAGAATTGGGTGTAATTCTGCAGATTTTATTCTTATGAAGAGGCTCAAGGGGGTAGTAGAGCAGTCTTAATTCTGGTATTCCAGAAATTTTAACTGTTTACTTTGCAACTCATCTTTTCATATACGTTCTGTTGTGTTATCTAAAGCAACTAAGGTGGAAATTTAGAAGCTCCCTCACACCAGTGTAGAAATCACAGTATCATGTTCCAGAAATCCCGGGCTTGGTATGATCCCTCTTCCCCAGCCAAAAGGCACTGGTATTCATGCTGGCAGACGTTCAAACAGCCGCCAGCTCTAAGGAGGAGGCCAGAGCTGGGGACTGAGCACTGAAGGTATATGGGAGCCACACACCGAGCAGAGCCATGGGCGCTGTGGCTCCTGGGGGAGCTGGAGCGAGTGGCAGGGCGTGCAGCTTGCGAAGTCCCCTGCTGGAAGCCGTTTGGGATAGCTGGTTCAGGAAATGGTTGTGAGTTCTGCTGAACTGGGTCAAACTGCTTCCAGACAAGCCTGCGGGACCAAAGTGTGCAATGGCACACTGTCGTCTACTGGCCTGCTTGGATCACGGGTTACATGTGTATGTGTGTTTCTATGTAGAAAGCCGTCCATCATTTTGGTTCAGAGATGGTCCTTCTCAAAGCAGCACGTTGGAAGTTAGAGACTCTGTTTTCATTCATCTTTATGGAAGTTATATAACTAAGTATCCATATATCACCTGATTATTTTTTTTTTTGTCCTTGCTGGTTAGTTGTGCTACAGGGCTAGCTCTCGAATTAGGTGTTACTGTGTTTCCTTTATACAAGTAAATTAATGCATAGAATTAGAGCTATAAATACTGTGAATTTCATATCCTGCTCTTTGTAATGTTGAAGAACAAGTGAACGACTTGCTGTGACAGTGAGACATGGGATCTCTGTCACCTTTCTCTTATAGCCAGGAACGTAATAATAGAAAAGACCAATTCAGGGAGGCATGCAGAGAGGGTCTTTCATTTGCCCTATCGTTCTTCACTACTGTTTCCTCCTACTTGATCTCTCACTTTACACCTAAGACATGTTTCTCGTGCTGTTTGAAGAGTGCTGAGTAGAGATTGGCTCTTATCTAATATTATTTAGTGTTAACTCCCCTTTTCCACTCAGACTGCAATGACTGCTTCAGGGTCATGTGGCTGGAAATGAGAATATGTGCTCCACAGGTAGTCAAGTGACTGAGCTGCTCCCCCAAAGTGTCTGCTCTTTACTTGCAAACAGGTTTTTTTCTTTTATTGCAAATAGAAATCTCAGCTGCCAAGACAACCACCTGCATATAAGCATGCAGGTAGTGTAGTGATGGTTGCTACACAGTACACATTAGGATTCGAGTCTGAATGATGCAGATGTTTAGAGACTTGCAGTGGCTTTAAGGTGACCCAGAGCTGCTGGAGTGACAAGGAGTTGGGGCAGTCCTAAGGGGCATTTATTAATTTTAGGACACTTTGGAAACAAGAGCTAAGAACTTTCTAAGAGCTGACATTTGCAGCTAAAATATGTAATGCCTGAAGAAATGTAAAAGCAACCCTTATTAATATTGGCTTTTCCTAGCAGTAAACTTGAAATATGATGATAGTCTGTAAGTGTGCAATGCCTCTTTCCAATTAAAAAAATGTGCCCAGTACCGTGTCTAAGCAGGGGTCCAGCAGTAAAGGACAGCACATACAACTAATGTCATCGGCACAGTGTCAGATAAAAGGGAATCAAGAAAACGGTTGATGCCATGCTCTTGGCCACAACCCTAACTGAACCATTAAATATTTAATTGTGTCCTGAAGCCTCATTAACTTGGGTTCCGTTGTTAGACCAATGGGAGAAGCAAACTGTAGAATCAAGAAATTTTGACAGAACTGTCAGAAATGTAGATGCTTTAAAGCAGACAAACCAAGCCCATGAGCATGTAGCATGGGCCCAGCTGTTGAGATAGGAAATATGAACGTGCAGAGAGGAAACGACCAAATGCAACCCTCACTGTCTCCTAGCTGTTGCTCAATGAGGTAATCACTTGCCTCTTCTCATACCCAGTACTAAAATTTGTTTGAAAGAGATCAAGGAAATATGAAGACTGCAGATGGTGTCTGGAGATTGTTATATATCATTACACAGGCAAAAACAATGTTAAAAAAGCATTAAGGTTGCAATGTCAAGTGTTCAAAAGGTATAAAATTACAGAGTAATGGTTGTCTATGCAGTTGTAATGGGCTTCTCTGTGAACACTCATTATCTTTTTATTATTCATTATAATTATCCCATTACTCATTAACCTTAAATGTGAGATCACATGGAATTTTCCCTCTTGTTCTTTTAATTTAATTTATGTGTGAAAAAGGTTTTAGCTTTTTAAAAAAAGAACCTGAAAATGCCATCCCATGGCATATTGACAAATGGATTGTCAGCAAGGTTGAAATCTTTCTATTTATCACAAAGATACGGAGAGTCTGGCAGCATTAGATTTTAATCGTCTATGTGGACCAGTGCTAGAAGGGGCTGGATTGCTTTGCAGCTGGGTGTAGATTATTTTTGTTGACAACAGAGGAGTGGTCAATGTCAGAAATTTGGGGCTTATGGCCAGGATGCAGAGGGGAAGGGCCGTTGTCTTCTATTCTCATATGTGCCTCTCCCTCTTCCATTCTCACCCATTTTGTCTCCTCTCTAGTCCTGTGTGGCCCCCCCAAAATGATTCGTCTCTTAACTTCCTGGTTGCCATCATTGCTGCTTTTTCACTCTTAATTTTAGTTGATTCTTAATCTCACATCCCATTTTGCACAGCTATTTCCAGCTCCCCATTTGCTTTTTCTCACCACTAAACTGTAACACTCACTCACCCTGGGATCCTCTTACAACACCAGTGCCCGTGATGTATTTTCCTCATCTACCCCTATAACCCAGGCAATATCCATCCCCCTTTTACTCCTCACTCTCCTTTTCCACAGCTCCTCACCTCAGCGAGCAATGTGCAATACCCCAACACCACAGCAGCATTGTCTTTGCAAAAATAATGCAATGCCCCACAGTCCTACTAGAGTTAGGTGCCAGCATCTCCTATCACATCTGTGGTCCTCACCCGACGCCGTACTGCTCCGGCGAGACCAGCGCTGCTCTGTGCAGCTCCTGTCTGTGTGCACGCTTCCCCACAGGCAAGAGGGAGGGAGGGAGGTGCCGTTCCCCATCTCTCTGCAGAGGTCTATAAGAGCTGGGAGGGAAGCGGGTACAGAAACTCCAGGGAGGTATTTGCTGGGCATGCAGGGACCAGGTGATTTCAGATGTTTCACCTGTGGCCAAATCTGGAAAGTTTTCACAAGGAAGGCAAAAGGCACATCCCCAGTAGAAAGACTCATCCATTCATCCAAATTCCAAGTCCCTCTTCCACGTGTAGTAAGAAACTTTATGTTCCATTGGGGTCTTTCCAGCCCCTATCCGAGGAGAAGAAGCTGGATTAGCTTGGCCATTTTTGCCTCCATTTGGCATCGCTTTGTTCCAGTGCAGGAAAAACCCCTCCTGTCTGTCTTGAGGAACAAGAAAAGGACAAATGGTTTGACTGAAATTTCTCACCATGAATTCGAAGGGAGAATGTGATCTATAGGATGGAAATATTCAACGGGAATGGTAAAGATTTGAACAATGCAGTAGTTCACTCCAATGGAGGTCTGATATCATGGGAAATGTCAAACCCCCGTAGTGACAGAATGCTACTGGCCCTTCTGGCAAAACATTCAAATAAAATGAGTAGCACAAAGAAATATCTATTGCTAAAATACACACATCAAATGAAATTAAGTTGTTTTTTTCATTCTCCTACAACCTCTTTAGTGTACAGAAACATCTACCTTTGCTTGGTGGGAACGTACCAAATGGCCAAACCGCAAATTATCTGCAAACAGATTTTGTGTCAGTATTTCAGCTGGAAAACTGTATGGAAAGATTAATATTTCACTCCTACTCGCTTTTAGTGTTTTCTCCTTGTCATTCTTACCCTGTTGTATGTGAGGTGAGAAATCTTTGGCAAAGACTGGTTTTATGTTTGTAAGCTGATATATTTTGCTGCCGTAGGATCCTGAACAGACAAGGGTGTTGATGTCAGGGATGTGCAACTTGCAATTGTGAGGAGAAGGGAAGCTGTGTACACCGATACCTAACAGAAACTTCTTTAAATCCCCTTATTGAAAAGAAGTCAGTAAGAGGTGACTTTGATTGGATCCTTAGTTTATGGGACCCACGTCTTCCCCTGTTGCTGAATGTAATATCCTCACCTTCTACTGACTATGTTTTGAACTCCCTAACTCTATCCCTACACTGCTGAGGCACCTCGGCTGACGTGAATTTCGATGTTTATGGCACACAGTGCTTTCTCCTCCCACCTAGCAGAATGAATTAGCAAGTTAAAAAGAATAGCTGAGTAGTATCTTTTTTCTCCCATGAATATTTTGGATCTACATTCAAAGAACTGAGACAAAAATAAGAAAATATCAGTGGAGCCTAAAACATATGTGACTGAGGAATTGGGGCGACAAAAAAAAAATAAAAGGGGAGGAGAAAAGGTTAAGAGAAGGCAACTACTTGTGTTGGCAAGGTAGGGGTTAGGTGGGAACAGAACTGAAGAGGAGACAAAATGGATGAAGGATTACAGCATAAAAACGATTTGAGAATTGGATGTTGGGAGAGGTGAACAGGGTAGAACAATAGGGAAGAGCGTTTGGTGAATGTGAATAGAAATCATTATAAAGTTTCCACCATCTCCTAATAAAAATACAGTAGCCTTGAGTCCCTGTGCTTTATTAAAAACTCCAGCTGGAATATATAAAAGAAGGCAGGCAAATTATTCTCAAAACAGATAACTTTTAGATGAAGGAGAATATCGAGATTTGATGAGATTTTTTTGAAGGCTAAAGATATTTGATGAACAAGACTGAAGAAAAGATGCACCAGGGAGGGGAGGAAGGAAAAGGAAAAAATGGCATACGAGGAAAAGAGGGAAGATTTGAGCTATAATTAGCATTTTTCTGTTTGCAGGAAATAAATGATCTCTTACCCAAAGAATTTCTCTGGTACGGGAAAGTGACAGTCCTAACTCTGTTTTTGTTAGATGTCAGGTATCACCCTCCCTTTTGTTCTGGAAAGTTGACATGTATAGGATTGGGAAGTTGAACATTTTTAGAGTGTACTCTGGTCAGAATGGGCTTGGTACTGTTTAACAGACAATGAGCTATACTGCAGCTGACAAAATACAGATTTCCTGAACCAAATATATTCAGTTCAATACATTTTCTTTGGTTATGATGGACAGTAATCTGGCGTGACATAAAGTTTGATTTTGCACAGCAGGTTGCATTGGTTCTGTGGTAAATGGAAGCTGTCCATTACAAAAAAAATGCTATTATTCCTATAAAAGAGTGAACTGATTTGAAAAACGTAGAATTGGTTTGAGTCTCCAGCTTACCTGCACGTGGAACTTTTTACCCAGCTCCCAGTACTGTACTTCTCCATTTGCTATGCATTTTCTCCCTATCTGTGTGAGACAGAATTTGAGAGCCGGAAATTCCCCCTCTGTTGGGAATCGTTACGCACAATCTTTTGATTCCATATTTAGTGGACACTTATAATTTTTCTTGTAATGTCACGGGGATACTTTACATGTTGATAACAAAGCACTAGAGGTCCTAGTAAGTGTTTTTATGTGCTTTCCACTTCACTTCCCGATTGTATTTAGGTGAGAAGGAAAAGAATAGCATTTTCTTACGGCTGAAGATTACAGTTTCTCATAACCTGTGTTTTTTCTTTATCTATAAAATAATTTCGACTGAATAGACTGAATTACTGTAGGGCTTACTGGGGCAAGCTAAAGTGCAGATTGCTTTTTCCAGTCATGAATTTCCATTAAAAACAAACAACTGATGAACACATTTCCCTAGAGACTCACCTAAATAGTTGTATGTAATCTGTGTAATTACTAAACAGTGTTTTCCTACATGTGTAGAGAAAAGAGAATTTTTACTTAAGATATTTTTGAAAACATGTTAGAGACTTTTTTTTAGACTTTGATTTTTCCTTTTTCAGGGGGACAAAGTAGGGGATTTCTTACTGCAATTCAGTCAGGGCATGCATGACTAAATTGTATGAAACAATTAAAATAAAAAAAATCAAAATTTGAAATGAACTGGGAAAAAAGGTAATATTTTGAGATTTCATCAAGACCATAACATTTGCAACAGTCATAAAGAAAAATAATTTTTAAAAACACTTTTGAATGAAGTTTGGGCACAAATTGCAAGCGTAGTGCCATAATTGTACTGTATTTTAGAAGGGGATCTATTAGCAGATGAAATGGAAATTATTAGCAAAGTCTCCTTCAGGCCTTATTTACAGCCAGCATTAGATGAAGAGTTATTTAGTGGGCAAATAAGCCTGCCAGATATGAAAGAGACAAGAAGAAATGTGTCTTGGCATGCTAGGGAGGATAAGTATGGAGAAAGCAGAAAGTATTATATTTGATAGTGATGGAATGTAGCCTGAGATGACCCTCTATTCTTGCCTATTGTTAACTTTTTCCCATGCAAAAAAATGCCACAGCCTGTAAGTTCTCTAACAGCAGCTGTCTGGACGGTGGACGAACAAGCTGTTTACATACATTATTACAGATTTCTGATGATGTGTTGTTTTGGTGCCCTACCAAAATCAAGGTTCCCCTGTGGTTCTGTAAAAACACAGAGATTGTTCTCACCACAAAGAGCTTCCAGTTGAAGCTCGTGAGACAGAGCCAGAAAGGAGGGAGAAGGAGAAGTGGTTTTTTCAAGGTCACGGCGTAGGTCAGGGGCAGCACCAGCAGGAAAACAGGACCCAGACCTCTAGTCTTTCTGGGTTTACGTAAATAGAGGCATTAACCAGCGTAATCGCTCCTGGGTAAGAATGCCCACACGAGGCGTTAGGCTGGTGTAACTCTAGCTGTCGAGGATGCTGGTGCAATTACGTTAGTAAACTTTCCCAGGCAAATGAGCCCTTGCTCCTGGGCTTTAACCGCGATAGCCCCATTGCCAAGGAGTGTTGTTGGAAATTTAGCAAGAGGAAGGAAAGAAAAAACAAAACAAAACAAAACAGCCCTCACTTCAATTAGAGGAAAAGATAATTCCTTTCAAGTTGAGAGGCTCGACTCCTGCTGGCCTTTGTTCTTAAGCTTACCCTCGCTGTAATTTCATAGAGCAACTTGAATAATGCCAGTTTGTTCTGTGATTACCCTCAGCTGGAGCACAAAATTAATATCTCACTAAGTAATTCAGTACATGATGGGTGAACATTTAGTTAAACATGTCCTAAAAAGCTAGGATTTTCTGTGCTTGCTGGAAGTCTCTCAGTGACAATTAATTGCCTGTGTTCTTACGTGTTTATGAGCCTCAGTAAACAGGCGGCATATTTACGTCTCCCCATTACCTTCAGGAATAAACTTCCTTAAGAAAAAAATCTCATGTTCCCCGGTTACAATCTGATTTTAAGTAAACAGAGGGTGGGGAAAGTGACTAGTAAGCAGGACTTTGGAGGGAGGAAGGTGGGAAGTGGAGAATTTTCTCCCTCTGAAATCGTATCGCATCTAATGCTGGTAGTTTTAAGTTGCTATTCTGCAGGAGTGAAATGGCCTTGGTTAGTCCTCTTGCTGTTTGGGGGTTTGTTTGCCCTTTTTATCCAAAGAGTTTAAACTCAAGAACAAATGCAATACTTACTAATTGTGATGTGGAGCTGCTATAGAAAATATTACCTTTGAAAGGCATGTCTCCTAACCTGTGCAAAATCCTGGTGTTTTCTGAAAGCCCTAAATTATTGATGTGGAATCCTATTGAAGGGTCCAGCAGTGATATGCTACAGCCCATGTTCCTCTCCTGTTTCTTCACATGAGATTTCTCTGCCATTGAAGTGCTTTCCTTCCTCATGAGCCTCTACCAGAACTGAAAGGAGGCCCCAGTCCTTCTCCCCATCACTCCTATTTGCTTCGACCTTTACCATGCAGTGAGGGTTTGTGAGGAGAGAAGAACCCACTGTTCTTTTTGACAGCTGAGGCATTGCCACTGATTTGTCATGTTACTTAACTGTCTTCCACATCAAAGGATGAATTAACACCTGCAAACCATTCTGAGATGCGTAGGAAACAGACTGCAGACAAAAGAAAAAGATAATGTTATTTACTTTGGTTGTATCCATTATCATCTGCAGGAAGAGGACTTTAACGCATAACTTTGGGCTGTCTGTCCAACTGGCTGCTGGTTTCATTGGCTTGTGCAGGTAGGAGACTAGATCAGATGGAAAACACAAATAATTTCATAGCAGTGAATGTTCACTATTGTTCACAGAACAGAACCAATGCAACCAGCCTTTTTCCCAACATTTTTCACTCTGCTGCTATCTGAGAATTTCCTTTAGGATTGGGCCTTTTTGTAAAAGTAGATCAATGGAAATACCTGAGCCATAGTGTTAAGATAGAAGATGATAAAAGTGAAAAATTATGATATCTAATGATAGATGGCAAGCCTTTGCTGTTACCCATAACCTCGTACATTGACTCTTTCAGATTTACTCTAGGCTATCTGCAGTTCTGCCCAATTCTGCCATTTGTGGTGCTTCGAGGGGTAGTGCTGAAGAACGGAGAGCAAACCTGGCTGATTTTTCATGAGGCTGGAGGTGTGCACATGTGGGGAAAGCCAGCCTCAGTGGTATTTGGTCTCTTGCGAGAGGAGGACATCTGAAAATGGTGGTGTTCCCCACCTCAGAGAGATTTTTATCAAGCCCAGACACTTAATGCTGTCGTTGTTAAGCTAAGCATTTTGTTCCTCTGTGTCTTTTTTTTTTTCCCCACCTCCTCCACTGTTATCACATGCTTTGCTGATGGTTGCACCAGGATATATTGTTTGTTAGAAATTCACTTAGCTATCCTTAGGCAAATCAGCTTGATAAATGAACTACTAAATAGCAAGATTTTGTGTTCATCAATATAGTTTTAAGGTACCTGGACTGAAGGAGCTGACAGATCTAGAAATAAAACCAGTATTCCTCATGTAAGTCATTGTAAACAAGCTGTCAAGCATCACTATGGTCTCCTTTGAAATAGCTTTAATAAGTAAGTAGAATAAAAGCAGAGAGACAGTGTCAAAAATGTAAACCCAAGATAATTGTTCTTTTTTTTTCTTTAACCTATTATATTGCTTTATATAGTATTATACATGGTAGCTGTATTTCTGCTGCTCAAAAGCAAATTTTCCTTAGTCCTGGCTTACACAATTTTGACATAATTTTGTCAAAAGTGAATACTTCTAGAATACATATTGCTGTTTCTCAAGAGCAAGGAGGTAGAAAATGTTTGAATTCCTCTCTGATTCTGATACCTGTGACTTTAGAAGGTTTTCA
Source organism: Gallinago undulata (assembly GCA_026546715.1). Classification (NCBI taxonomy): domain Eukaryota; kingdom Metazoa; phylum Chordata; class Aves; order Charadriiformes; family Scolopacidae; genus Gallinago; species Gallinago undulata. The sequence continues at coordinate 39,911,261 of JAOTQQ010000012.1, forward strand.
TGTGCTAGATAAAAAGCTTATTTAAAGGGGGAAAAAAAAAGAAAAGAAGTGTAAACAGAAGAGTATTTTAGCAAGTAAGAGCTACTGAATTACTTTATTCTACTAGGTGTCCGCTTTTTTTCTTCTAACTCACTTCTTGTGAATGAAGAAATCTGCATTTTATGAAAGGTAAAAATACATCCAAACATATGTAATTTCTGTACTTCAGGCTGCCAGGAGAAGCATTCTGTTTTTTTTTTTTTTTCTTTTCCCTGTCAGTTAACTCTGGGTTTCTTATCCCCGGCTTCGGTTGTTGCTGAGTTAATATTCTTTGGCACCTGCCTTCGAACGTATTTGGCTGTCTGGCTTAGAGTTGATCCGTTCCCATTTATTTTATTTCATTTCTAAATTTCCCATTGAAGAGATCCTTATTGCTCGCCTGCCTTGTGAATGTCCCCCGCAGGTCGGTGACACGGGTGGCAGCAGCGCCTTGGCGGGTGCGCCAGGACTCGGCTCGCTCGCTGCCTTCCCGCGAGCGGCCCTGGCTCGGGCTTGATAATGAGCCTTCAATAGGAGGAAAGAAAGTTGTGAAGTTTGCTCGCTGTTGCTCTCTGGGATCGAACAGCTTGTCTTTTCTTTTGAGGAACATTTATACTTAACACTCGGTAGGCAAACTGCTATTTCAGTTTGCGAGTGGATTCAGTTATTCAAATGCACAGGCCAGAAAATGAAGGGGATTCTATTTAAGCAGTGTGCTCCCAAGTCACAGATGATCTTTTTGATGTCTGTATTTTGCAAATGGAAATTTTCCATTTTCCAGTGCTAGCATTTGTTCAGAGGCTGTGTGCTATCTAAATCTGCTTTTGTGGCTGTTCATTTGCATTTTTGCTATGCTATATTGCCTCCTGCCTTTTCCCCTTGGCCCCTCACTCTTTTATATCGAATTCCTATTTTTGCTGCCTCCACTCTATCTTGCATCACTGAAGGCTTGGTCATGCAAGGTGCTGAGCGCTCGGAATAAACAGCAGAGACTGCTCGGCACCTCATCAGGGTTACAGGTGAAGAGGGAAATCCAAACCATCTGCATATTTAAGACTTTTGCTGGGAGAGAGCCGGAGGAAGGTTACCCGCTCACGTAACAGCCTGGCTTCTGCAGCTCCTGACCTTTTCCTAGTTGTGGGGACAGCTGGTGCTACTGGTCCGTGTGTGTGATGGGAGGGTCTGTGGAAATCTTGTCTTGAAATTTTATAGCGTGATGTGAAATAGTCACAGCAGTCAGGTGAAATAGCCAAAATGGTCCTTCCTGGTCTTAAAATAATGGCCATGGCAAACCTGGCATGTTCAGATAGATCTCTTGGTCAAAATGCGCCGTTTTCTACTTCCTTAGTATTTCTTTTTTATTTCACCCTGCACACATAGGTTCTTTCTTCCCCCAAATCTGGTTACATCTACTTCTACAAGCAAACCGCTTAGCAGGAAAAACTGCGTTAATATCCTGAGGGAAAAGTGAGAAGGTGGGGAGAGAAGCACAACAACTTAATTCTGGCAGTTGAAAGAACAATCTGAAAGTTGTCAGGCTCAAAAGTATCATGCACCGTCAAGTAATCACTACTCACTTCTGCAGATATCAACCCTCAAACAGTCTATTTCACCCTCGGGGAGAGCAGGGGGGTGAGAAAATAGAGTGTAAGCAGGAGTATCACTGGAGTATCGCACACTACCATGAGAGGCAGTGTATTTAAAGCTGAGCAGTGATATAAACCTGGCGTAAGGCTGGGAGCCTGGAATTACAGGCTTCTCCTCCCGTTCCGTTCTTCTTCATTCACCTCTGCTCTGAGCTTCTGAGGAACCACGCGGTCCTGGCCAGCTTGCACTCCAGTAAGAATTGAAAATACTCCATAGTTTACCCAGCCTGGCCTTTCTTCTGAAGCGGTTTTGGCAGGTTTGGGAGCTGGGGCGATGGTAGTGCTCCACAGTGCCCCTCCGGATGGGCAAGAGCGCCCAGTTAATGCCTGTACAGAGCTCTGGGACCAGAGCACTTGTTTTGCAGAAGGTTTTCTCCCGAAACATGGGGCAAACGTTTGTGTAAGAGTGGCACCTTGTTCCTACCCTGTGGCACCGGACTGGTACCTAAATGCCCGTCATTAATAATTACCAATGCCTGGTGATGAAAGCACAGTGCATCATCCGTGGGGTGTACACAGATCTATAGGCAGTATTTGGAGGACGCGCATGGCTTCCCGCACTGCCTGTTGCCTTCAGCTGCTTTCTTCTGCCCGTGAACTAACCGGCTATGGGGCACTTACAGGAATCCATAGCAAACCCCTCTGCTTACGAGAACAGCAAACTGCCAGAGAAAAGCGTGATATTTCCATGTTCCTGTCATGTGCAAGCACGTGCCCGCAAACCAAAACACAGCTGGCAAGTCTAATTTTAGCTCTACCAGCCTTGAGAAGTGTCCCTTTAAAGAAATTCTTTTTATAATTTTTTTTTTTTTTCTGAAGCAATTTGGTTGATAATACAGCAGCTGACAATCCTGCTGCAATACTACCCATGATTTAAATAAAAACAGAAAGAAACTGCTGCCCCACATTTTTTTTTTTTTTTACCCCCCGAATTTATAAATAGGCAAAGCCACCGTAGAAAGGCCCAGGGATTTGATGACACGTTAAAGGAATAAGCGATTAAAAAAGAAAGGAGAAACGCTGGGATTTGTGTACAAGAGGAAACATTTTGTTACTCGCCCACTTTCTCACTGGTGATTTATAGTCCTGTTGCAAGACATACCCTTCCTTCTCGTCTTTCGGAGGATAAATATTTGGGACGGCTGTGCTGACACGGGTCCCGCACACCGGGGATCTGTGGCAGGTGTGGGGCTCCCAGACGGCTGCGGGGGCCACTGATGGCCCTCACCTGGGCCCGCGGGCCACGGGGCGTGCTGGGGCTGGGGAAGGGGGCGGCCGGTTTTTTTGGGGGTGAAACGGAGCCACCGGTAACTTTTGTGGCACTGTGGTGTTTTCACACGACTGGGCTGAGGGCACCCGTAAATCAGGCCGGGCGAGTTTCCTCTTTACCCTTTTCCTCCATTTTGTTCCAACTTTAAATAAACCAAGTCTTATATAAGCAGTCTAACAAAGTATGTATTTAACATGTCTGGCCGCGGGTCGCCTCTCCGCCGAGGGCCGGATGACGGTACGGAGTAGTTTTGTGAGGAGGCCTTTTTTGGGGG
>JAOTQQ010000012.1:39915006-40001209 GCA_026546715.1 Gallinago undulata
TTTCCGACTGTTGGAAGGGGGGCGGGTGGGGAGCGGGAGGGGAGGGCTCCAGAGCGGGGCGAGCCGAGGAGAGGACGAGGAGAGCGAGGGAGCGGGCTGCTCTGCGGAGGTTTGGAGTTGCACTGTCTCCCCGGCTCCTCTGGCAGGACGTTTCCCTCCCTCCCTCCCTCTCCCTCTGTCTCCTTCCCTCCCTCCCGAACGGGGCAGCGGGCACCGCCGGAGGCACGCTGCTGCCAGCGGGGCAGGCGGGCTGCTCCGCCGTGGGCAGCCGGGCAGGGGGCTTCCACCCACCCAGCCCCACGCACGCACACACACCCGCACAGCTCCCCCCCTTCCCTCCCCTCCACCACCACCCCCCATATATGTGCGTGCGGGCGCTTTTTTGGCTGCGCTGGAAGTAGTGCACGGTAGACCGCGAGGAAGTCTCGGCAGCCTCCTCCTCCTCCGTCGCCCGCGCTGTCAGGAATAGCGGCGTGAGAGGAAGAAAGGCCCTGGGGCACTACACCCTGCCAACGAGTTCCCTGCACCAGCCAGAAGGACTCCAGCTACATGGGCAAACGCCTGGACCAGCAGCCAATGTACCCCCAGTACACCTACTACTACCCCCACTATCTCCAAACCAAGGTAGGGGCCGGCGGGGCCGGGCGCTGGGGAGCGGGGCCGCTCAGATCCCCCGCCTCGCCTCGGCTTTCCGGGGCTTTTCCTTCCCCCCCCCCCCGTCTCCTTTCCTCCGGTTCAGTGTCACGCAGAGCCGAGCTGGTCGGCAGAAAGCAGGCGTGAGAGAGGCAGGAAGGTTACTGCCTGCCTTCCCGTTCGTTTCTTTATTTTTATTTTCGTATTTTCTTTATTTCCCCCCCCCCCCCCAAAGGCTGCTGGCGTCGGCTAATTCCTTTTATTGTTTGAGGAGAGCGGTGCGGTTAACGCTGTCGTAACAGCGGGCAGGTAGCGTGTTTATGATGGCATAGGATTAGGATCGCTCTGGACAGCATCAGACACGAAACACTGCTTTGGTGGCTCTTCCAGTGATCTCTGCAGTTTATTGGGAGCTTAAAAGCGTTTTGCTGTTAGGAAAGCTGTCTGTGGCAACTCAAACTTTTAATCAGCTGAGGAGGAGATGCTGTGGAGCTCAGAGGAGAGCTCGGAGGTAACCGACTGGAAACCTGGTGGAGTTTGTTTCAGTGCATTGCACTGCTTTTAATATTTCATTAAATATTGAGGATGATATGGCTGTACTCTCCTGCGTTTAAAAGGTCTAGAAATAGAGGGTAGCTACTTCTGGAGAGCGGATCCAAGCGCGGACTCTTCCTTTTTCTTTCCTTTTTTTTTTTCCTTAATAATTTCTGAAGTGCCAGCAGACTGGAAAGCAGGCCTGCGCCCTCTCAAGAGGCTGAGTGAAGTCGATGCTACCTGGCCATGAGTTAGTTAATTAAAGCTTTATTTTTCTAATGCTATTGTATAACAGTGTGCTCTCTGAAAAGATTTCCTGTGTGACCAAGGGACAGTAACAAAAGAAATCCCTAAAATGAAAGTTTGCCAACCCTGTTAGGACACTGTATTTAAAAAAGAAAAAAGGAAAAAAAAATTAAAAACTATTCTGAAGCGTGACCTCACAGCCACTGGTTAACAGTTTCAGTTAATGAACTAGCGTCCTTTATGGAGGGTAAAAAAATCTCCAACCTAGTCAGGGTGCACACACGTGCATGTGGCACTGCACACACATACACACATTGCGCTTCTGTGGCAAATTTAACACATGGGACGTTTGACGTGCGTGTGTGTGTGTGGTGAGGTGCCACGGGGGAGGCTGACTTCTCCAGACTTTTTGGTTTGAAGCGCGTTGATCTGGCTGAGGTTCTGAAAGGATAAGTTATATTTCCCTGTTAATAAAATTACTTTCCCGCTAATGTTTATAGCCTGACTACTGCATTATATAAATTAACTAATTGTCAAAACTGTGATTCAGGCTGGCTGGAGTTGCGATGACACCAGAACCGCTCAATAGGATTACAGCCTTGTAATTCATGGCAGGGATACCTCTTGCGTCTTTGCTCTGCTGTTTCTTTCACTGTATTGTGTAGATATTTTTTTTTTAATATATAAAATTTAGCCTTTTAAAATTTTGTATTTTGGAGTGATTTTTATAATTTTTAGTGTTTTTCTTTTTTCTCTTTCTTTCAAGGTCGATCCAAATTGCATTTTACCTTTGTGACCATTTAGTGTGTGTTGTTGCTGTTGCAGCAGCAGCCCGTCACTAGCTCGACTGCAATATTGCCTATAGCTTTAACTGTTTGGGGGATTGGGGGACGTAGACTGATGCTATTCCTCAAAACCTGGCAAGCCAAGGACATAAAACAATTGATGGTGTTTTTTTCGAAAGAACAATAGCCTCGAGTATTGGAGGAGAAATATTGGACATTCCATGCTTTTCACTCACGTAGCTTACGGTTTGTCTTTTTTTTTTTTTTTGGTCCTTTTTTGCTATTTTTTTTTAACTTCATAAAATAAGCTTTTCAAGGAAATTAATGTTGTATTTGAGCTTAAAATAGTAACAATAGCTTTTCCGTACCGTGGCTTTTTTTAACCCGATGCTTTAAAAAATAAATTAAACGCACTTTTACAGCTGGTATATAAAATTATCAACCCTGTGAAAAGTAATGTGCGTCTGTCTTTGCACACATGCACTATTACTGTAAGGACAGGTAACATTTCAAATTGGTGATACATTTTGTGTGGCATTAATTATTTTTTTTCCTTGCTCCACAGCTAAGTGCAGACATAAAACCTAAATAATAAACACATACACCGCATATGTATATACACATGTACAAGTATTTCTCTTCTATAGACCTTAAGAGTTTAGAGCACTGCAGACAGGCAGCATCTGGATTTTGTTACCTTAAAGCTAGCCGTCAGCTTCTGGGACATTTTAAGGCAGTTAGATCCATTGTATGTCTAAAGCTAATAGTCGGGTAATCATATAACGTTGTGGTGGAGAGCTGTATCTTTTATCATGCCTATTGGAGCAATACATATTAATAAACCCCTGTATGATTCCAGCTGTCCTGTGAACTCCAGCTTTTTATTTTCCAAAAACTGCTCTTTGTACTGCGCATGGTAGGATACAGCTCTACAGAAAGAATGTGTTTTTATGCTCATAGTCATGTGTGCTGGGGGGGGTGGTGGTGCATTCATTTGTAATTAAGAAAGAAATTCTAAGCTTTCTTATGGCATTTGCGTACAGCTTGTGGAACGCGGAGTGGCAGCACGTTCAACGGGCAAAGTTTGGAAATTCATGTTCCCCAGCGTGTTTGGGTGAAGAGCTGCTTTAGCTTCGCTCGTTTGGTGAAGTTGTCTCAGTGGTTCTTTGAGAAGTACCGTGTTTCTGTACATCACGTCCTTCTCATGGGGGAGCACGGAGCTGCGCAAGATCTCAGCCTACTCTCTCTGTTTGTGTCTTCTAACATAGTAGCATGTTGTTGTGCAGAAATGGTGTAAATGAATAGCTATATGGGTAATGGGATTATAAATAGAAAAAATGGGTTCCATATGTTTGTCTGATTGCTTTAAGTTTTTAGTGTTTCGTGAAGCGTACACTCTTATTATTCAATTTACTTGTACTCCTTCGATACCAGATGCCACCACTGAAGCTAAAACTTTAATTGCAGGTTTAGACAAACCCATTGGTCATCCAAAAATGAAAACATGGGGGGAAGGTCAGTTTTTAAGAGACAATTGCAAGGAATTTAATATGTCTCATAAGGACAAGCCCTGAGTTTGAAGAAAGACATAACCTTATTTTTCTCATTTTGGCATGATGCTGTCTGGCAACTGCAGTTTGAAAATACGTTGTTGGAACTTCTTTAGGCAGATCCTGAGAGCAGAGTCCATTTGTCCCAGGAGTTTATTTCAGAATAAACATTTTTGGTTACTGTTGTAAGTAAAGGATATTCTTGTGTTCTTGCTGCAAAGAATATTGCATGGAAGTGATTCAGCTCATGTATATCCAATGAGAATCTGGAGTAGTTTTTTATTTTATTTTGAGACATTAAGTGAGTTTCCTTAGTTGCATCCTTGCTGGTGGTATAACTACTCTAACAACTGGTTTATAGAAGTATGTTGTAAATCATTGCATATGAAATGATAGTGATGCTAAATCTTGCTTTGTGGTCTGAATTTATTTCTTTAGTTTATTACTTGCCCAAACAAATTCTTCTCTCTTTGCCATTTTGCATAGTGGAAAACAAAACTAAGCACCATGAAATACCATGTAATTATATGAAAAAGGGGAGAAAAATATTAGCCGAACTATTTGAATATATTTGAGTCTTTTTAGTTTAGTGGACACTGTGTTTTGTCTTTATCCTCTGCAGCTTATGGTTAGAGCTGTCTCTGAGCTCTCTCTGCAAACATTCTACTGAAAAAAAACACCTGAATGGCTTGGGTAGAAAGGAGGAGGTGCCATAGTTACCTCCCGACAGGAGTTGTTTGGTTTGCGATCGCTGTACCTGCATTTGGGGTAAAAATATGCCAGTTTAACAGCTATTTCTGCGTGGTTTGCTTTCCTGCATTCTCCAGATATTTCCTACCTATTAGTCATGGTTTGGGTTCGGTAGTTTAACTTTTGTGGTGTTGACTCCATTACCCAGCCAGAAGGCTGAAATACCCCAAAGAGAGAGGCAGTGTTTACTGTACCCACAACAACTCTTCATCTCTGTGTGCCTGATGCACATGTGAACACATGCAAAAGTAAGAAGTGTGATTTCCCAACACCTCTGTGAATAAAATACTGTCTCTACGGATGTGAAAAGTGTGCAGACTGGCCCGTAGGCAAGAGTGGCTTAATGAGCATGTTCCTGAAGTGACATGCCCCAGCTGAGGAAAAAACAATTGGGGAATTCGAACAGGTGCACTCAGAAAAGTTTAAGCTCAATAAAGTAATTTTACGGGTATACATTTGGGTGTGTGTATATGTTTTGTTTCCTTTTTGCTGTTTTTAGGGCATCCTTTGGCACAAAGGAGTTGTGGACCTCTTTCAGTTGTGTGCCACGAGCACGCCTCCCTCCTCGCTCCGTCGGCCTCTTTTAGAAAGCGTATTTTTGGAATTGGCGCAAAGCTCTCGCCTCTCTTCACCTTGTACCTACCAATCCCGTGCTCTTTTGTCACTCACGTTTCTGTTTAGCGAGTTTACCGCATTCCCCACTTCTGGCCATCTGGCCATACAGAAGGCCTTGAAGCAAGCGTTCCAGATACGGAGATGCCTGACAGGGCTTCTCTGGCTGGTAGTGTTCAGATTGTGTTTGGTGCCTGGTGTGAAGCAGGGGTCAGGTGTAAGGAGTAATTCATCAACCACACACTGATTTCAGGCTGCATTTCCAACCATCTGCAGCTTGGATTGCTGCCAGAGCTCAAAAGTCTAGCTGGAGCCCGTGTGATTGTGCCAAAGTAAAGGCAAACACTCGCAAATAGAGAAATGCATTTCTAGGAATGAAGTTCGTTCGCGCTTAGCCCCTGTTTGATTCAGTACGTCACAGCGTGTTTTAAATGCCTCTGAGAGCTGCCCGAAAGAATTATGAATTCATTTAAATGCCATTTAAAAATATTTAAGCCTGGCTGTAATTTTGACAGTAGTATTAATATCTAACCCTAGTATTTTGCCAGTTGCTTTAAACAATAAGGAAGATAAAAGTTATATTCCTCTGAAAAATGCAGAAATATATGAAGTCATTTGTTTTCCATTTCTGTATGCCATTTATCCTTACATGCCTGATTAAAAATAATTTTGCTGCGGGTAAGGGACACCATGATATATATTAAAAAAATGTTCAATCTCTTAATCGATCTTCCCTTCATGTGCTGTCTCAATACAAGTCTGTTTAAATTAAAAAACAACAACAAAACCCCCAAAATGCAACTGTGGGAAATTCAAATTTTTATTCTTTTGAATATTTGTGTATTACTGTTTGCTATGGAGATTTGTTTTGTAAGCATATATTTTACTTCCATAACAAAAGATGGAAATTGCAAGCATTTCCAGATTAGGCTACAAAGATCTTCTTGTAGCAAATGCCGTGTATTTATAGTTATAATTTAGAATGAGTTATACGAGGTGCACCTTCAAAAATACAGTACTGTGCTTCATAACTGGACTGTTTTTTGGGGGGGTGGGGAAAGGGGGATGCCTTTTGAAGTAAGCCTGATAGTATATTCAGAGGTTAATTCAAGTATCTTGGTAAAAATCATCAGACTGTAAGTTCTTAAATTTCCATGAATTAAAAAACAGATAAGCGGTCCAAGGAGGATGCCTGAGTTCATTTCAGGTCTTGCTGCAAGTAGCCTGGATAATGTTCCCTTTGCATATAATTGCAAGCAGGGTTGCTGTTTTTTTTGGGGTGGGTTTTTTTTTTTTTTTGGTGTGGGGGAAGTGGGTTTGTCACTATCTATACTCCAGGCAGGGACTTTGAGTTCACTTGCAAACAAGCCTATTCCGGAGTGTCCAGGAAGAGAAGCAGATTTTTAAAAAATGAGTGAGCTGTTTTTATTATTATTATTTTCTGTTTTGCTTTTCTTGAAGAAAAGTCTTTTAATGTTAGAAATTTTATGTAGAGGAAAACGGTTGATGTGTCTCCAGAACTTGCTTCCAGTGCTGCATTAAAATTGTGTTTTGTAACAGTCTCATCAGCTACAGCTGTATGTGATTAAATAGTGTAATATCAAAAGCATGTGTGAATAAGAGCTTTTATGATATAGTTGTTCCATACCAAAGACTGCAGATGGGCAGAGAAGGGAGTCAGAGAACAGTGATTTACTTAGATATTGTCACAGACTATATTGTGAGTGTTTGTGCAGTGATGTTTTGCAATTGCTTTCCCACTTCTATGGGCAAGATTGAGTGATGCAGGGAAGTTTAGAAGTAAACACTTCTACACAGAGAGCAACTCTAAACGTGCAGGGTATCAGCCTGAGAATAGCGTCTGCTGATGCAGAATGACATACCACTATTTTAAGTAGCTGATTAACAATAATATTACTGAATAGAATTTATAGTGAGAGGGATCTGTTCTTCTTCCCTTGAAAAATCAATGAAAGGGCTTCAGTCGTCTTCTGTAATGCAGAATCAGGCCCACAAAGCACATACTGTTCTCCGTGGCAAAAACAGGACAACTGAACAATATGCAGGTTTAAAAAAAAATAATATACAGATTAAAAAAGAAACAAGAACTGTCTATCATAATGATCCTACATCATACTCGTGGGTGAGGACATAGCGTATCTGACATGTAACAGCATTTTAGGTTTTCTATAGCTGTAATTTCTATTTAATGTTATTTATTCTGATTTATAATTTTAGAGAATGAACAGCAAAAACCGGATGCTCTGTATTTCTGTCTGTTTCTTTCTCAGCCAGAGTTGAGATATGGTTTATACGTACTGGAAGCCTAATTGCCATAGGAGATGTCTTGCACGGAGCCCAGTGCCTGTAATGAAGATTAGCAGTTTCTGTGACAGTGTAAGTGTGGTTGATCCACAAAAAGTAAAGGGTAGAGCAGAGAACTGGTTTTGCTTTTATTTATAGAATTCTTAAGATAAAAACACTCTGTAGCCTCTTTAAAAATTGAAACAAGTCAGTTTTCTGTGTAGGTCTTTTCTGAGGATACAGTGTTTCTAAGTGGAGAAGGGAAGCGAAGGTTGCTTGTCCCGTCTGCAGGTTGGAGGCTCCTGTTGAATTCCAATTTGATTTTGTTGGTTTATAGCAAAGTCTGATCTCTTCTCCTAGAAGTTTTCATTAGTTGAAAGACTTCAGTCCTGACACTGTCAAATAAGAGAAAAAGGTTGGTTTTCCTACTTTTGGATGAAAAGACTTTTTTTTTTTTCTCTCTCTCTTTCTTCATGTCTTCCTTGTTAGTTTCTATGCCTGCTTGCAACCACAGTGGTAATAAATTCCCTCTCTGCTTATTTGTTGTGAAGTCAACTTCAGTATCAAACATGGTAATTTATTTAAAAAGTAAATATTTACATTTTAAAGTGTTTCATTTGTGATAAATTTATGCAGATGAAATTGTGTGGACAGATTTTCTGTAAGGGTTCCTCTGTTAATTGTATTGACTTCATTCAGATGCAAATGAATGAAATAAACCACCTGACTTATATAGATCATAGTAGAAGCCTGAAGACACATAAGATTGCATGTTTACGATGTAAAGCTCTCTGATATTTTGTTCCTCATTGGTGTCTCCACGACACATGTTTTATGGATGGTACCATGTGGTTGATGATGATTTATGGGCTGTCATGTACTGGAAGTGATGTCACTCCTGTGTGATTCAAATTTATTCAAGAAGAAGAGATGTTGAACAGACTTGTATACCCCTTTCCCCAAGTATAAATCACACAGCAGTTCGTTCTTATTCTGTGAGTTTGCGTTAATAGACTAAATGCCGGAGCTGCCCTTAAATACTCCACTGCAGAGCATGGCGGAGAGGAGAGGGGAAAGCCTTACGGGCAGGCCGGCATGATGATGTTTTATTTAAGGGACTGCTCATTTGGCTTCTGTCCCACTCCCTTCCCCACCCCCTTTCACAGCCCTTCCTCTGCCCAGCTATATTTAGAGACCGGCCAGGCTGAGCCATTCAAAGTTCAGTATTGACGCTGTGCGGGAGCCCGACCTTTCCGTGTGCGGCCTCGCGCCGATGGGAGGCAGCAGGGCTGGATCAACCACCCCAGTCCCCCTTGACTCGCCCACGAGAAATTCTCTGGCTCTTTGAAATGACGCGCGATACAATCTAGTTGCCTTCCTGGGTGAGAAGCTGGCAACCTTCACCCCCTGGGTTGCCGAGGGCGAGAGGCAGGTTGAAGATGCAGGAGATAGGGCAGGGGGCTGTTGCGGATGCACGGTGCCGGAGATGGCAAAACCTTGGCGGTGGCGCGTTGGTGACCTGCGAGATAAAGGGAGATTAGGAGACTTCAGATGGAGGCGTTTCGCTGGAGGAGGAGATAAGGGAGCCTGGTGTACCGCTACATCACAAAAAGGTTTTTAAAGCTAGGTATCCATAGTTACAGCAGGAGAGTTAAAAATCTAGATTTCAGGGACTCACCTGGTGTAATGTCCTCCTTCCCTTTAAAGAAGAAAGTATTTGGCAGTTCTTAAAGCTGGAATGATGTGCCTGCATGAATTCCCTTGTGCTCAGAGAACTGCCTGTTTAAAGTTTGCTCTATTTTTCCTTCTTGTTCTAATTTTTCCGGCTGTGGAAAAAAATGGCATTGCAATTCTTAGCCATATAAGGGACTTGTTAGTTTCTTTATGTGGTTGGGAATTGTTTCTCCTTTTGGTCTTCAAAGACTGTTGCTGCTGAGTTTGCTCTAAAGCGAAGGAACTACTTCTTGTTTAGCCAAAGGCTGCAATCCTTATTTCTTCTCTTTCTCACATCTCTCTGACCTTTTATTGGGAGACATGCATATAAATAAATTCTTGTTGATATTGTGTAAGTTGATGAATGCTCTTATGAAGAGAGAAGCATAATGGGAAATACAGTCTTCATTTCTGTTCTCTCATTTTATAGTGATGAATTTCGTTTGGTGCCAGTTAGTAAGTACATGACCTTTTCCCTACATCTCTTGATTCATGACAGGGGGTGTCAGAGCTGTGTTAGTGATCTCTCGTTTCAGCTTTTAACAAACTATGAAATATTAAAAATGAATTAGGTCACTTGGAGCTTGGTTAATATGTCTGTGGTGCAGGATGGTGATTTCGTATTAATGAAGCATAACACACAGCTTAAAATACAAAATTCAATTTTTTGTGCACACACATACAGTAGGGACGTATCACTTGTAAGTCAGAATATTTTGTCTTGAAAATGTTATCTTTTTAAGACAAACCAAATGAGGTATTTTGCAGAGATGGCGTTATCGGCAGCGTTCCTTTAGTGTTCATTCCAGAAAATCGTATCTGCCTTTCAGCCTAATTAGAGGTAAGTTTTTCAGTGTATTTACTTTAAGATCGAAACTGCCGGCAAGACTTCTTTTAGTATCAGCTGAGACATGTCTACACAGCTGTCAATGTTCTGCTTAGCTGATATACACAAACTGATAATCTACCATATGTAACTGAACAGTATAATATATACTCGCTTCGTGTGCAAATGACACTTCTGAAATTGTTTAGCAGAAGGGAGACTGGTGATGAAAAGAGCTGTGAAACGGTACAATGTAAAGGTAAAGAATAGGGCAGATAGCTCTTTTACAACTCCCTGCCTGGTTTTGCATTCATGAAAACTACCTTTAATGCTGCTCTGTACCTGAAAGACATCAGAAAAAATGTCGGAGGCACCGCAGTCCTTCAGATGTTTGACAAAGCGTGCGGTAGGACTTGGGAAGCTGAATGCTTTACCTGGGCTGCATTACGACGATGTTTACTGTGTCAAGGTAGAGCTGCACTAAGTACTGTTAAACAGTCCTTCGTGAAAAGAGGCATAAAGCAGACATATTGCCGTGGCCTTTAGCAAAGCACCTGGGAGCTTTCTGCCTGGGAGAGCATCACACTTGCTGGATTTCATGTTTGTGCTCTTTATTTCTCTTTGGAGCTTTTGAATCCTAAAGAAACACTGGGGTCGATCCAAATATTTCCAGCAAAAATGTCCTTTTCAGTGGCGCTTTTACTGTGGGTGCTGGCTGGTGGTGCAAGATGGGATAATAATAAATCTGGCTGATGTACAGTGACTCCAGGATGGCAGCAGTGGTGTGTGCTGATCCCACCTGTCTGTCCTTGCCTTGAAGATACAGGTGTGCAGTGCACTCAGTCATCCTGGATTTTGAAACTGTCTGCAATTCACATCTCTAGAAACAGCTGTGAGAAAGCTGTAGACTACTGGCCCTCCAGGACAAAATTGTTATCTGTGTGATTTAGAAGCCTTGCCGGCCACTCAGTTTCTGCTTTATATCTCTGCCATTTTACGAAATCACTGTAATTGTATACAGTTGTCCCTGCACAACGTGCAATTTCCTGCAGTTTGAAAAGCTTTCAGCATAAGATTGTCTAAACTTAATAACATAAACATTAATTTACTCTGTTAGATGGGTTATTGGGTGATTTTAGCATGCATAAGTCTGGCAATAATTGTGCCGGACAGAAGAAATAAGTTTTGTTTCCTTCACTTTCTGCCCTGCTTCTACTTAAATGGATCCCTGGTGATGGTAATACTTAGCATGTAGCAGTCATTTCAGTTTTCAGCGGGCTGTATAAACATTAACTAATCTTCAGAGCCCATTCTGAGAGGTGCCTTAAACACCTTATTTGCTCATGTAATGGCTCCGTGCAAATAATGGCCTCAGTCTACAGAAGCCTATACCAGATTATTGGGAGTTTGGGGATAGACTTGTGTAGCATCCACACCTTCTCTTTTTGGGCAGAACATGGAGGTGGGGACTGTCGTTGCTGCTTTATTGAGCAAATGTAGTGTGTGAGTGGTGGTGCAAGTAGAGGCAAAGCTGGGAAAATAAAGGGGAAACATTTGCAGAAGGTGGAGTGTTAATCTCTGGTTATCCAGAAGTGCTGAGTACCCACAACTCCAACAGATAGAGGTCTCGCAAACATCTGAAGCCAGACCCAAGCAGACTCTCAGATGACACATTCAGAATTACAGAGCACCTTGAAAAATCACTCACCTGAAGTGAGCACCTAAACCAGCCTAGCTGGTTCAACGTTACAGCTTCCAGCCCTTGAGCCTTTCTGTTGGGGAAGAGAAGAAATGGAGCAGGATAAAAGGACACACTTTCTGGAGGAGTGGAATTCTGCATTGGGGAAGGTGGTTGTCTGTAGTCCTATTAAGATGCCCAGGTGAAAAGGATGTTCGTGGTGTGTGACTGGTGATATGACGGGCAGATGAGGGCCCACCTTGCACTGTTGTAGAGATTCAGACGGTGCTTGGCCTAAATTTTTGTAGAAGACATTAAAAATGTAGCAAACACCTGGATAAGGATGTAGAGGGATACTTCATTCTCCCAGGTAACAAAGGGAAAAGCTCTTTCAAACAGTGCATGTGCACAGCCCCCAGCCTCGCTAGCTCTTGCAGAGCCTCCTGTCAGGCTATTCCAAATGATTGCCGTGATTTGATCAACATCATGTAAGGACTGTCTGCGTTTAAGTCCTTCAGGATAATTTTTCCAATCTACAGCACCCTCTTAATCAGCAAGGGAATAGCAAAGAAGTTATTTATGGGTAGGTGTTAGCTAAATAGTAGTTGATAGATACAGATTCATCAGAGCCAACTGGCTTTGGTTTTCTCATGCCTGACGTTATGTGTCTTGCCAGGACTTATTTTGGATTTTTGTTGTTGCTACTTTTTTTTTTTATTCCTCTCATGTTGGCTTGTAACATTATTGTATGTGTTTCCCTTAGTGTTGTGTTGGAAGTAGTTGTGTTTTTAAAAATGACAGCTTGTTTGACTCAAAGGTACATTGTGGATGGGAAAGAAATGGATATTTCTGGTGCTGACAACTTCTTGTATCCCAAGGGTTTTGTTTTAAATATGTGAAAACACTATAAACAAAGGTGGATTATTGGTGTTTTTAAAGCAGAACAAGGAACTGTGCCAATGGCCACAAAGATGTAGATCGTGATTTTACAATGTGTGTTGAGGAATGAAGTACGACTGCCATGCTCCACCACCAGCTGATGAAGTAGCCTGCATTTATGCTTCATCTCTCCTGGTCTTTTAGCAAGGGAGTAAATTATTAGTTGTTTATTATTTCTTAACCTTCAATTGGGTGACTTCCTTTCTGTGCTAGTCAGCTATTCTGAAGTAGAGATATGTGAATTTTATTTCCTTCCTCGTCTTTCCCTCATTCTCATTTGCTCTCAGGAGAGACTGTCAGGTAAGTTTGTGCCTTCTTTTTAACCAGCCCGAGTGGCAAAGAGGCGATCTGATGCTGAGGTGACAAGGACAGACCTTGAAAAGGCTGAGGCATGAGGTTTGTCACCATTAGCATGAAATGAATGGAAGGAAAGACAGAAGCCTTATTTTACTCTATATTTTGTTCATCTTTTGCGATTTAGCCTGTCTACCTCTTTACCGTTTTCTCTCATTTTTGGCTTTCCCCCTCCTGCCCCCCCCCCCCCGCCCCGTTTTGCTTTTTCACATCATTTTAGGAGCTCTTCTGCTTCTCATTTTTCTTTCACCTATTCCTTATGTCATAGTGCTTGTTCTGCCATTTGGCCATCACAGATTTTTTGTTCTTTTAATGTAGATATTGCAATTGTATTTCTTAAGCCAGTCATACTCTTCCCCTCTTTTTTTTTTTTTTTTTGAGATGTTTTAGAGGCGGCAGACCGCCTCTAACCATGCAGTTGTGCTCTTGTGCTGAGCTGCATACAAAACCAGGGTAAGATATAGTCCCTGCCTGCAAGAGTTTATGGGCAATGTAAATAAGGCAGCTTCACAAAGGTGGGAAGGAACAGAAGCGGAGAGCAATGGAGCGCCTGGTGGGAGGTTGTGTTGCAGAGCAGTGCCAGGACCTGGATGGTAGGTGGTAACTAGTCTCTTGTTTACCCATATACTGTGTGCTACTCCATCACCTTGGGAATGAGTCACTCCACCTTCCTAATTCATGCGTTCCTAATTTTTAGGGTTGCGGTTGCACGCGTTCAGTTCACAGTTACCTTTATGCTTGTCTGGGCTTTAATTTCTCCATCTTTGCTGTTTGGTGGCCATTGTCCCATGTGTTGCTGTCTGGTAGATTTTGGGTGTTGGCAGCAAAGCAAAGGAGGTGCTTGTGTCAGCATGCTGGCTCTTCAAAAATGAAGTCTTAGCTGATGTTGCTGGTTGGCTTCATGGGGAACGAAATGGAACTGGACAAAAGAGCAAAGCAGCTGAGGTCAGTGTGAGACAGCAAGTATCTGCCCAGCAGATCAGAGCTCTAGAAGCACCACGGTGTGCGACAGCTGGGGGCTCAAGCTCTGGGGGAGGATTGGAGTTGGTATTTTTTCATATTTGCTTCCCATCTCGCTGTTACATTGCAGGAGAGCTGTGTTTCCCACAACTGTTCCGTGCTTTTCAAAAGTAAATACTGTGGGGGGAAAAGGGACGCATATGTCTTGCACTTCAGCAAGTTGCTTGCTGATAAATGTTAGGCTGAAATTTCAAAAGGACAGTGCTTTGTACAGTAGCTTGGGGCCTCCGAGTCAGAAGTGCTGGTCACCTGCAGCTCCTATTAACTTCAACTAGAACCGTATGTACTTTGCACTTTTGAAGACCAGGAGCTCCTCAGGGCTTAAATGTTACCTTTTTTTTTTTTTTTTTTAAAATAGCATTTACAAGCTGACAGGGAAACCTTTGCTCACTTTTACTGTATTTTTCTTAAGGGAAAAAAAGGGGGTTGGGAGACCAAGGGAAGAACGTTTTCTTACAGCAGTGATAGAATGTATTTCCAAGAGTAAATACTTCCATATCTCTTACAGGTAACACTTTATATTGTTAGCACCGGAATGTTAATGATTTCAGTAACTTTATTGTTTGTTTGCCTTTGGCAACTTAGATTGGATAATGAGAATGGACATAATTTCTCTACTTATATCTTTTCATATTTTTAAAATCTTGTAGTGTTTGGGATGCAAGGGCTGTCAGAAAATGATTACTTGCTTCAACAAGGTGAAATGTGACAGAAACTTCTCTGCAGTTATGTGGAGTTTATTTTTAGGAAATGTGTATTTTGAAAAATACTTGCTGCTTTGATTCATTACCCACTCTCATAATTATATTAAGTGGCAGGAATTTATTATTCCCAAATATACATTAGTTCAAAAGGATCTAAATTTTCAATATGTGTGTTTTTTATCTGTACAAATTTGTATCTCCCTGTAGATTGTAGAGAAAAGCTTGAATGTCTAACCCAAGTATAACTAAAAAGTTTGAAAGTCACACAAAAAAAGCAGAATTCAGTCATCTGAAAAGTTTGGGATGTATCAGTCAGCCTCACCAGGTTTAGGTGTCGGTTTAGACCTCCCTACGTTTAGGTGTAGTTTGCAGTCTTGAGTATTTCTTGACTTTATAGGCTGAGGTTTTGGGGTTAACACTCAGCTAACGATGATTGATGTCTTAAAATTAGACATGTATTTTGAAATTCTGAACTTGTGTTCCATGTTGCTGTTGAGTGCTGCTCTATCTGTTGCTGTATCTGTTGCTTACTCAGCATTAACAGTGGGAATATCCAAAGCAGTCATCTAGAGGAAAAAACTGTGCCTAATTTGTTTAGTTCTGTTAATTTTCTTCCCATTGTTGTTGGTAGAAGTGATTTACTGACAAATGGGGTGCCTATGTTGGCAGACTGATAACTTGTGAGGTGCTCTCCCTTTGGATCCCAACCTGCCACCCGGGTGTTCAGCTCACGGCTCCGCGTCACCTTCTGAGCAGCTCTGCTGAAACCACAGCGCTCCATACGCACCGAGGAATTACCCGGCAGGAAGAGGACTGGCAGAACTTGGCCTTTAGGAAAGAAATTTCATTTTCTGAGCATATTACAAACAATAGAGAGTTAAGAGATGAAAAACTGCCACTACATGGAAAAATAATACTGTTTCAATTTACGCCTTGGTTTAGTAAGTTTTCCTGGAAAGCAGTTTGTTCCTAAGGGCATTTTATCTATTTTTCTCTCTCTCTTAGGGTTTTATGCTGCTGCCCATCACTGCAGTATCTGAATGCTTGCTGTATAGAGATTGATAGCAACTTTGAAGTCCCCAGTGAACTCTGCAATCGTTGGCACATCTTTCTTCAGGGGGTTGAGGAAAATAAGTTAGGTGGGATTTTTCAAATAAAATATTAGTTTTATTTAATTTTACTTTAATTTTATAATAGCGAAGTAGGGATTTTTTTTAATTATTGCTTTGGGAGATGTTATTAAAGTATTTCAGTTTTCTTCCTTCTCCTTTTAATTATTTTACTGAGGTTTTGGGGTACAAGAAGCACCATTGTTTAAGTCAGAATACATCACCGACTTCTAAAAATGTGTTTTCTTAAATGTCACATCAAGCAGATAAGGGACAAGTTATCAAATATCTAATGTTACAGAGGTTTTCTTTTTTTGTTCAATGCTATCTAGATTGTTTGAAAAAGATTCAAATAATATTTACATTTTTACAGGTGATGCATACCAGTTCTGTATCAGCTCATGAGAACTGTTAGATGCAGTCTTTTATCTTTTGAAATGATTCAAGTAAAAGTAAATGTTTAAATTAGTAGATAGGAATAAATTCTTAAAACTAGCAAGATTACAGTGAGAGGATTTACTAACTGGTTTGGGTATTCAGTTCTGAACCATTTCAGTATTAGTCTTGTGTGGCTAATCTGTCTATCCAGCTATGTAATTTGTCTGTTTAAACAAGGTACTTAGCTTTTCCCAAATCATTTCAAAGAGAAATAAAAATAACATCATAGTTTTCTCTATCTTTCTTTTCAGTCTGTCAGAGAAATACCTTGATTAGTTTATACTTAGTTTATATGCGCAGGTGCCTTCCTTGGATGTGAATTTCTTCAAAGATTTCTTATTGCTCACGTTGTAACGATGAGTCCCGTGGTTAATTCAGAAGATGACGGATCCTGTCGTCATTTCTTTGTTGTTGTTTTTCTTTTTTAATCTTGTGTGCTTGTGAGCTCCAGATACTAGAGCAAGCTTGTAGACCTGTCCTGCTACCTACATTTATGAGTTTCTCCCAATTGCATCCTAGTGAAGATAGATGTGTTTGATAAATTTTGACTGAGAAATGATGCTGGTGGTAGCTGAAGTTGAAGGTAAACCACTGAATATTAAGGCAGGGATTTGAACTAGACTGCATTTAGTGGGCAATTTGTGGAGACGGAGGAATTCTGGGAGAGTCTAGGAGAAATGAGGAGAGCAGGGAGGATAATATTGCAGTGAGAGTTGTTTTATTTCCTTAACGGTCTTGGTAGTATTTTGTTAGAAGGTATACACTGTTAGAAAAGACCTCAAGAAGTCATCCAAACCATTCTCCCTTCCTCAGGGGTGACAGCAGGTGCATTTACAGTATCCTTACCAGTCAGTGGCTTGTATTACCACAAAACATGAGAAATTCCTACCTCATGGTGAGAGGCATGGTTGAGGAAGCTGCTGAAGCCATCAACTCTCTGGTGAAAGATGTTCTGCTACCTCCCCAGGTGCTTCATCCAGTGTGCTAATGATTTTATAGTGCGGGTGGGCAGGTGGGGGAAGGCCAATTTGTCTGACACTTTCATTTTTGTCCTTTAAGGAGGGCCTTTGGTCCCTCCCCCATAAAGACACCTCATTCTGAATAGACTATATGGAGGTGAAGGAGCACAGTCAACTCAGGAGTGACAGCTGTCTGAAATATTATTTTTTACAATACGCTTTTTTTTTTCTGCAACTGTTGTTTTAACTTTACGTACGTGTTTAACACCTTTGAAGAGTATTGCCACATGCTTAAGTCACAGTTTTTACTAATGGGTTCAAGAAGTCAGCCTCCATATTCTTGTTTCAAAAGCTAACCATGGAGCCTTATCTTATTTTTTACTATTGAGTGCCCATTAGATTTAGTGGGAGCTACTAGGTGAGTAATATTTTTGGAAATCAGGCCATCGAAGTATACTTCGGTTAAAAATAACTGCGAGCTAATTAGGTTTTGAAATGATAACTATTCACAAACGAAGCGCGTCTTTCTTGCCTTTCACTAGTAAAGAGACCGGGTCAACTTGGATGAATTCCTGGCTGGCGTGGATGGCGTACCCACGTCTCTGTACTTCTTTGAGCAAGTTTCTTTTTTGAGGACTGTGAGTCAGCAAGGTTTTGAAGTGGATGAGTCATAGACAAACCAGCTGAATGATGGTTACCAAGTGGGTGGGGGAAATAGGGATTTTATTCTGGGAAGGTGTAAATGCGGACAGAGGCCAAGTCGGGAGGTGAAGGAGGCCACGGGATGAAAGGCATTAACTGATAGGGAGAACTGAACCCGTGTTTCTGGCTGCTCTTCGTGGTTCATCGCAGCAATGTGCTTCCTCATGGCTCCCTTTGCTCCTGTGAGAAGACAGTGCCTCCTTTGAGGAGGAGATGCCCCAAATGAACATCAGCTAATCCTGACAGAAATAAACATTAACTTTGCTCAGAGCCAGCTAGTTTCTATCCAGGAGTTAGAGTTCTGACCAAAAAGAGAAATTGGGCTGGTCTATGCCTCAGTCCCTTCATTCATACAGTGTAAACCTTTCGCATCTCTGGCTGGGACAGGCAGCATCAAGCAGTCCTGTGCAGAACGGATTAGTGTGCTGACCTCTGAAATCAGAAACAACAGTGGCGTATTGTATTGTCTGATGAATCTTCTTGTAGGGCTTAGAAGCAAGAACACAAACCACATGAAAACATCCTGTTCTGGGTAATCCCATTTACTGGTTGGTAGAAGACCAGAACGCCACTCCGGAGCATCCCTTTGTGTGTTTCTAACACGTTCCTGCAATTCCTCAAGTTGTAATGGAATTTGAAATGAGATTTCCCTTGAGGTGTGAGGGTTTATTTTTATTGCACAGTATTTTGTAGTTCAACAGGAAGCCAGAAGATACGACTGTATGTCATTGCCACAAGAGTTGCTGCTGACCACATACCTCTCTGTATTAGCAGATGGTAACAAAAAAGTGAATTTTTGGGTTACATGCAACATTTTTGTGTGTGATGGGGTGCTCGCTTAGAGTGGAATAGCAGAGTAGCTGTCAATCAGAGACCTTTAGAAGGGACTGAAGAGTGGTGGCTTAACAGTCAAGCTGCTTGCAACCCAGACTCTGTTTCCCTTTCTCCCAGTATGTCCAGATAGCCCAGCAGAGAGAGTAAAGTAAACACTTCAACTGATAGTGTCCTGGAGTGTTCGGAAACTGAAGAAGGAAGCTGTGGTCACCAGATTCCAGCTGTCCTGTTTCCTCTTCCAAATGAAAAGGCTTTTATCAGGATAGTGTATATAAATATTTTGCAGTGCAAGCTCAACTCATTCCAAAACTATTTTGATTACAATGTTTGTATTCTCTTGATTTTGGATCTAAAAAATGTGAGACACTGAAGGCTGAGAGGCAATCTGATATACTCTCTATAAGAAATACAGAAAGAAATTTATCTAGCCTAGTAGAATAAAGAAAGAGCCAATGGCTGAAAATTGAAGCCAATAAAACTCAAGAGATGACACAGTGCATGTTTTGAAAGGTAACGGTAATTTACTGCTGGAACAGGTTGCTGAGGGTTGCAGCAGATTCCCTTCTCACTTCAAGACTTTAAATCAACATTGGATGTCTTTCTCATTCATCCTCAACTTGCTGTGTTCAAGCCAGGGGTTACTGGTTGGTATTTGATGGCTTCTGTTATGCACAAGGTCAAACTACATCATCATAATGTTTCTCCTGGCCCTAAAATGAGGGTCTGTGAGCTGTGGCTGCTTGTATCATTCAAGTAACAAATTCAATTGCTAGTGGTAATGGAGGACATGTAGAGCCAAATCTCAAATTGAATCTAAGTGATGGCGAGAGTAGATGCGCATGTGAGAGACACCTGGCTTCCTTAGCTTCTGTGTTACATCAACTTAGATTTCCTTAGAGTCATGCTCACGTACCTACACCCTGCCTCTCGCTCTTGGCCCATTGCATTTCAGGGATACTCAGTGGCATAGATCACAGGCAGAAACAGTAAAAGGAGGGAGGATTCAGGACAGATTAACAAAGAGAGCAATATGTAGGAAAGCATGACTTTAAGTGCCCTCGACTTTGGGGCCTTACAGCATTTCTGACTCTTTGGCATATAAATTACATCAATTTAGAGTCCCTCATGCATCAATAGATTGGGTAGAACAAGTTCTAAGGGAATCTGAGTGAGCATAAGTGGGTATAAATTGCATTACCTTACAGATTGCCTGTGAATTTGGCCCAGATTCTTTCCTTTATTTTCATTATGTCAACTTTGTGCATTGACATTATGGTCTTTTCAACAACTGGCCTGACAGCTAATGAGTTCTTTCTACCAACAGTAAATCAACCAAGTCAGACAATGCTGCTCCATGTAAATACTTCTCTTTATGTGCAGAGTATTCAGAATCCCATTAAATTTACAACAGTGTGCTAGTAGAAATGTATGTAGAGAAGTAACGTAAAAAGTGATAATTATTCATAAGCCACCTGGTTTCTTCTTTGCTCCCCAGCTAACCATGTTTGAAATCTTGGGGAGAATTAAAAGGGGGCTAGACAACATGATAATGCTGAAATATAAACTGTTATGTTGAAACCAATTAAGTCCAAATGGCTTTAAGAAGTTGTTTGGTTTTTTTTGATTTATGTTTGTTTGTTCTCTTTGAAATTCCCACAACAAATAAGGTTAAAAGAAAAAGTCAAGAAATAAACTAGTAATACTTCCATTCTTGGAGAGCTGAAACAAAGGAAATTTTAACTGTAGTTCATTAGGAAATAGAATAGAGTTTGCCTTTTATTATTAAATGGAAGAAAAATTGTATTTGTATGTTAATTAAGTTACAGTAGAATTTGCTTTAGGAATAAATTACATACATGCTATGCAACTTATTTTATCTCTCTGTTCAGAGTATACTGCTAAAAGGCTAAACTCTATCCCAGATTGCAATGTTGATAAATATTTCTGTGCCACTTCATTATGTTTTAGAGATATTTTTTTTTCTTTTTCTGATGTTGGCACTTCAGTGTTTAAGAAGCCCTGGGGTAGGCAGAGTGAGGAATTCCTCTCTGGTTGTTTCTTCTGCCTTTTACCCTAGTGTATGAACTGAAGCAAAAGTTGCTCTTTTGTGTCTTCCTTTTCTAATCTGAGATTGGTAAGAAGCTTATAGAATCTTATGAAAGATGTTCACAGATACAGTTGATGTCTTTTTTTTTTTTTTAATATTCTCAGGTGGTGGGAGCTATATAAATGCAAACTACCCATATTATTTCCTCTCATATAAGATTTTTTTATCATGCTTCTCTTCCAGAATCCCTATGTTCTTTTGAATGATGAAATTGCAAATGTTCCATAAATGTCAGTGCAATTTATTATCAACTTTCATTCAGAGCATTACAAAATGATTTGCAGATGCAGGTGTTGCTAATGATTTTCAGCCACCCTCCTTAAAGACTGGAGAACATAATTGTCCCTGTTTCTATAACAAGGATGAAACTTCTTAACTAAAATGAAAAGGTCGGTTTTGAAGGTGTGTCTGGGTTGCTACTACATGTGGCTCTTTTTGTGCTTTCTTCTTCTAGAGTTATTTTTGCTTAGTGGAATTCATTGCCTGCAAAAGAGTTAGAAAATTGTTTTCTGCGCAGAAAGATGCTTCAGATCAAAAGGAGCGGGTAAAGAAGAAACGAAAGCAACTTAGGCCTAAGAAAGTATATTGCAGTATTTAACTGTGGACATTGTAGCTCTTTCTGTGTCACCTAAAGACAAACTTCCGTTTACTCCTAAAATCTACTTGCACAGCTTCATTTGCAATGTCTTACAGATTGCCTCTCATTTTGATTCTAAAAAGTCCTGAGTAGGAGGCATTATATGTGACTTACCGTGGAAGATTTGAAAGGGGATGTGTGGGGAAGTGTTTCTGACCATGCCTCAGACATTCCTTTGTTAAGCTTCCTGGTGGAAGTTACCTGAGAAATCAAAGTTGTCAATGAAGGCATAGTAGAGGCACTAAATGTCTGCGAATGCCCAAGTCTATAGACTCGACCCCTTGTTGGTGAGGACGTTGGGTCAAAGATCCTGGTGATAAGAATGACTATATGAGTAGAAAAAGGACAAGATTCCTTCTCTCTATATGAGTGAGCAGGTGTACTTCATCCTGGTTGCAGAGAGATGCACTGATTTAGCATTTTTTTCCCTGCAGCTTCTAATGGAGAAAGTACTGCAGAGCACTAGCTGCAAATTAAAGCTTTCTTCCATTGGGAAAAACCCTTGGGGGAAGGTTGGTGCAGTCATGTCAGTGCTCTCTTGGGACAAATCCTCCTAGGCATTACTGTATAAGGCAATGCAATTTGCAGCCATGTGCCAGGGGGAGTAAGTCAAGTGGGATGCCTAACGTGGCCAGTGTCAAATGTATTTTAGTGCAGATGTGGCTATGAGGTGGTTGTTGTCTTTTAAAGTGAAGCTGTACATATTTTGCTTGTGGCGGCTCTCTGAAGGTTCACTGGCTCGCTCTTTATTTGATTTTGATTAAAATCAATGTTTCTGCCAGCCTTAGTGATCTCCCGAGTGAGATATCTGAGATTCATTCCTGGATTTGATCTTTTACCGTGTTGTATGGTGTAGGGAGTCCCTGTCTCTCTAGGAGGAAGGCAGAGGTTCAGATCTCTGTGCAGCAGCCCTGGTGGGGTGAGGTGGCTTTGACAGGCTCCACAGGAGGTCACTTTCAGCACAAGTTGGCTGAAGATATGCATGAGGTAGGCATTCCCAGCAACCAAAGCTTCCTGAACACAGAATAGGCATGGTCAGTGCAAGTCTCTCATCCCTCCCTGATAATCCTATTTAATGTTTATATGGAAAGATGAGGTCTTGTGAAGAATAGGGTGCTGTGTCCAAGGTTCACATGGATCTTTGTGTTTCTTCAGAGCCTCAGAGCAAGGGGTACCAGGTAGTCCTTTTCTCCATCTGGCAAAGATGAAGATGATGGGTTGTGAAATAAGGCCAGGATCCGAACAGCACATTGTTACTGAAGTATGTGCTCTATTAAAAAAGCTGAGGCAGGCTTAATGGCTTAGACAAACTACCCAAAGGTTGGTGAAGTAATTAGTAAACGTGCATTGTCAGACCAACTAATTTGTTTAATCTTGAACAGGCAATGTTTATAGATATTTAAATCACCTTAAGAAGTGGCTGTCCAGAGTCATGGCAGGATCGTGATCTACACGGTGCTGCAGACAAGCAGACCTATTCCCTTCTTTTGCTGCAACGTCACTGAGCTCTGTAGAAAGCGAGCACAGTCCTACCACGCTGCTGTCTCATGGTTATTTAATTCAGTCCTAGTGCTAGAGGTAATTCTGCCCTTGTTGGCAGATGTGCCTTTCCTGGTGCAGGCATTTGCTTTTGTGTGGCTACCAGGTGTGTCAGGCTATGGAGCAGATCTGGCTGAAAGCTAAGCCATTCTGATTTTCCTTTTTTTTTTTTTTTTTTTTTTGGTGTGGGTCCTTGGGCTCCCTGAACCAGATCAGAATACAGCCAAACAAGCACTAGTGCTGGCACCCGAGAGGGAGTGGGAACATCTAGCCAAGGGAGGTGGTGAGGGCAGAGACAACTTGTGCTTTGGGCAGCTTAAACTGGTAACAAAACTACAACCTGAGTTTACGTGCCTGTTTGTGTAAATTGAATAGTTTCCTGATTTCTGGCAGGAGTTTTTGTGTTTGGGTTCTCTGGGATCCAAGGACAAAAATGTCAGAAGCTTCACTATAGTGACAGAGTCTTTCAGCTTCCTGTGTGGTTCTTTGCCAAATTAAATAGAGCCAGGAATCTCAGCACCAGCAGCTGTAGGGAGTTAATCCCACCCAGATCCAGATTAGCCATGGCACATTCTTGTAACCATAGGCACGACAGCTCGGCGTGGACAGCTGCTCTGATAAACCCATCTGGGAATCCTACCCTCCTAGGAATGTTTGATGTGTATTGGTCACAGAAGTTGTTTGCAAAGTTATGGTGAGACAAACTGGTAGCCTTGATAGCAGTTGCATGTTATTGTCACCGTTGATGGCAATACCAAGTTGTTATCAAAAATGGCATGAATGATTTTACTTTAGAAGTAGAATGAATTTATATCTGTACCTGAGATATGTAGGTACAATGCTAGTACTCATCTGCATGTGGTGTGAGGGCAATATCTATTTGCTGATACACTAGACGCTTGACACAAGGAGATGACAGGTTAGAGATGGACAGCTTGCTTGCTACCCCAAGTAATATCCTTTTTGTAAAAAGGATATTCTTCCCTGCCAGTTTTGCTCTTGTGGCCTGTGTTGCCATCATTCTTGATGGTGCTGACTGAATACTTGGTGGAAGGGGAGTGAGTACAGGGATAATTGAAAATTAGGGGAATGTGGTGACTGTAGACAAGGACAACTTTTGACTGGGTGAACAGGAGCAAAACCTTAACATTATTTGGTGTTGTAAAGATGGGTCAGCTTGGGTAGTTGCTTGGCTTGAGCACCAGACTCTGAATCTTAGGAGTTGGGGATTTGAGCACCATTTAAAAGAAAAATGACACAGAGTATTAGGATGCTAAAAGTTCACTTGGGTTCAAAATGAGAATGGATAATTTCATCACATAGAAATCCACTGAGGATGATAAGTACTTAAGAATTGCCTCAAAAAGTCTCTCCATGAAGTGTCAAACCTTCAAGTTTTGGAAGTCTGGGAGTGTGTTCAAGGGTAGTATCTCTATTGGTGTCCTCCATTCCTGTGCTCTCCTCTTGGCATCTTCTTCTGGCTATTGTTGAAGACAGGATTTGAGGCTACATGGAATTCTGCTCTGACTCTGCTTAGCCATTTTGGTGACTTGAAGAGAGAATATTGTTAGAGGTAGTAGAGTGCAGTAGGTAGAGTATTGTAACCATAGGCACAAGAGCTTGGTGCAGGCAGCTGTTCTGATGACCCAATCCAGGAGTCCTGCCCTCGTAGGAGTGTGTGATGTGTATTGGTCACAGAAGTTGTTTGTAAAGTTATGGAGAGATGAACTGGTAGCTTTGGTGGTTACCTTCATAGAGTAGGTAGTCTGGAAGGAAAGCCATTATTTTCTAGGCTCTGCTATTAGTGTACTGTTCAACTTGAGACAAGTTATTTCATCTGTTTGACGTGACACTCCCATTCTCCTGGCATGTACCCTTTATCCATGTTGCCATTTCAGTTGTCAGCTCTGTCAGTTGAGGATTTTCTTAGGCCACGTTTGCACAGTTGCAGGCAAGGCAGCACATTTCAAGGACTTACCTCTGCACCGCTGGAAGTTCTGCCTCTCAGCTGAAATTTGGTAGCTGACTGTGAATGCTTTCATTTCATTGTGGTTGTAAATTAAAGGAGGTTAAATTAAACTACCCTGAAGCATTGCCACGAAAATGGTTTACGCTAACTTTGAAATTGTAATAGGTCAGAGCACACACGTGTCGGGTAAGACGGGGCAGTGTCCCAGGGTACCAACTCACTGGCTTCCCATTGTGGCGGTGTGTCCCTTATGTTCTGCACAGTGCTTTGCTCAAAGGAGCTCTCAGTCCATTTTATGTCACTACTCACTATTCTAGTAATAAAAATGATAAATCTGAATAGCAAAATGATTCTGCTCAGATGTTCAACCTCTCCTGCTCCTTTGATTAAGGAAAGATTTAAAGCTTTAATTTGAGACATGTTTTGTTAAAGAATAGAGGGCTTTGATTCTTGTGTTTATAAAGGGGTGCACTTCCTGAGCAGAATGGAAAACATTCTTTGCTGGTGAAGGATGTTGAAAATACAGGCACTCCCTGCAGCTGATGGATTTGTTCTGGACTCATATTAATCAGTACACGTTAATGGAAAAGAAAAATACTGAGGTATTGTTCTACAAACAAGGTAAATTATATCCCTCCCCAAAGATATCCCTCCCCACCCTTTTGCTGAGATGGGTGCAAAACCTGCCACTCCACCTGAGTAATTTCTTGATGTTAGGACACCTTTGTGGCAGGATTTCTTTTTTTTTTCCCCCTTTTGGTGTTCATTCCTTCATGGGTTTTTTTTTGTCAAGTGACTGTATCTAACTTCAGCAACAATTTTGGAATAGTATTTGTGTGGTAAATAATATGCTTATTAAATGAAATTAATTTTTGCTGTATTAGAAGATAACTAGGATTGTAAATAGAAAACTTCTAAAACAAACACCAACAAACTCCTCTGACGATTTGACTTCCTGGTCTTTTTTGAAAAGAGTGGTGACTGATTCTGATAGTAAAGACAAAGAAGATATTTTTTTCCATTTTTATTTTCTGAGAGAATAAGTTAAATGCCTATTGTATTGTAGAGAACGAACATTTATTACGTAAACTATTGGTCTTCTAGCTATGGTTTGGCATTACGATTTTATCAGCACTGTAGTGTGTCACTAATATGACCCAGAGCTTAAAATTGCTACTGTCACTGTAACATGTGTTTCTTCTAAAACTATTATTGTCAGCCAGCTACTGCGAGTCCAATTCCACATTCTAGCATCCTCTCTGAGAACAGCTAGGCTTAGCTTATCTTCCTCTTGGCACAGAAAGGGATGTGGTTTTGAGCTCTATAGGGTGCAATCAGAGCTGAGGAGTGCTGTTCTCCAGGAGCAGCACAGAGTAAGTGCTGAGTTCCAGTCTGCTTTCTCTTCAAAACCAACACGGGCATCTCTGACTTGGCCAAAACTCAAAGATAAGAATTTTCAGAGTTCTTAACAGTAGGGGTGAAACTACCACAATTTGAAAGATCTGCAGACCATTATGGCTTCAGCAGAAGGAAAGCCTTCAGTTGCTCTATAAAAGACTGGCCATTATTGCCCCTTTTGAGAAGGTGTGGCATGCCTGTCCTTTTCCCTTCTGCAAGGCAAGTTGATTTCTGCAGGAGTAACAAGCCATAACCCTCCTCAAGAGCTTTTGCTAGTCTAGCACTGGCTTATGTTCCATAAATTGGAAGTCTGAGAATCCTGGCTGGCCTTGCAGAAAATGTATTGTGTATTGAAGGCTCTTTGTGATCTTTTCCCTTTTGCACACCTTCACAGAGCCAGATGCAATCCAGCCCATTATCTGTATGTGAGAGTTTTCACTATTACAGACTTGTAAAAGTTTCTATTAGCAATTCTGATTTGGAAAGGACAATTGAAGGCTGAAAGAATGGCAAATGCAACCCGGATATAACTTTTTGATCCCAGAACCCAATTAAATTTGTGGTTTTAAAGTGTGTCTGACTCCTGAGTTCAGCTCTAATACTAGATTTATATTATTTCCTGGAATGAAAGTCACTGCAGACAATTTCCAGAGGAGCATAATAATGATCCAGTGAAAAATGAATCTAGCTTTTGATTTTAAATTTTTTTCCCAAACAGAAATAAGATAGAGAACCAATTTAGTTTTATATTGGCTATTCTTTTAATGCTCAGTAACTTTCCTACCATCAGTGACTTCTTTTTCGCACGTATCTTCTTCATTAGTGCTGCTGTTACTACACAGTGTTAGTGTGCAGTTGTCTTGACATGGCTAATGCTATAGCACTACTAAATATTTGGGGAGAGTAAAAAACCCCAGAATATTGGTTGAAGGGAAACCTTTCTTATCAAATATCCTATTCATAAGCTCACTTCTCATTAATGAGTATTCTATGAACCATGTGTTTCTTTTTTTCATCATGTTGAGGTCTTCTGCCTAAAATTATGCTTCAGCCTGAACAGTTAAGGTAAGGGGGAACTTTAGACAGCAGTAACCATGAATACTCTGTACTGAGCTGCTCTCTGGTTCTAAACAGCCTTCCTGCTTCTGAATTATTATTAAAGACACTTAAGTTTTGGACTAGCAGTACTGTATCTGTGTCTAGTTCCTAGTTATATCACAGGACAAGTTTTGTCTCACAAGGAGACTGTTATTTTAATTGTGCTGCTTGGAGTTTGTGGCACCTTTTGCTCTTACAGACCTCTAGGAAAGAGAGCTGAGATATGCCAAAGATGAAAGGAAGTGTCATTTCCCCCCTCTTAACTCCTCTTACTGAGCTCTTTGCTTTGGAGGTTGGCAGGTTCTGCGGGTAGTATGAGACTTCTGGTCTGTAAAGTGATATACTGAGAGCTTTGGGGAAAAATGAAAGTTAATCTTAGGGAGAAATTGACTTTAAATTCTATTTTCCATGGAAAGTAATTAAGATATTGTGAGAAGTCTTGCTTCTATGGAGTTGAGCTTTTTTTACCCTCCCTTTGCTGCCTGGCTCTTAATTTTGGGGCCACTGGCTATTTATCATAATGACATCTTTGTCCAGCAAGGCTGGGCTCTAAAAATGAGCAAGAATCAGAAATGCAAATGTGCTTACTTGCTGTTACTGGTGAACTTGCACGGACATGAATTAAGCTGTTTTTTTTGGCTACCTGAGTTTGCAGCAATGCGACCGATTTGGTATCCTGCTTCTTAACCCCGTGTTGACCAAGAAACATGCTGACTAGAGCTCTGTCTGACATGTATCTAGGTAAGTTCCAAAAATAGGTGTGTGTTCATAGTGTCTCTTCAGTTTGAATATGAATCGCAGCTTTGCTTTCCACCTTTGGTTGCTCTTGTTTGAGTGCTTTCCCAGATAAAGCTAATATTGTTGTGAACTAGTAGCATATTCACTTGTACTTCTTCCTGGACGTTTTTCCCATCCTGATCTGTGCTCTGCCCACAGACAGAGCTGAAGGAAACATAAAGGGTAATGTGGTTCCTGGGTTATCCTGGATTTGTGATGACCACGGACACAAGGATGAGTGCTGTCAAGAGCAAGTTTAAGCTCAGATGACTGTTAACTGAAGATGAAAATCGCTGCTAAGAAAACAAACTGCTGCCACAAAATCTAAACAGCACATCCTTTTTGAAGCCTTTGGGAGTGCCCTTCTTGCACAAAAGATTTTCTTTGAATCAAAAAGATATCCATTAATTCCTGTTATCCCTTCTCCATTTCACATTAGAAGATACTTTGGCTATGATGATCATCATCTTTATTCTTTCTGTGCTGTCATGACTGAATACAGAGTATGACTCTGATATGGTCAGTGTGACCCTCATTTCAGATGCTGAGAGGGGAGGTGCTCATCTGTGTCCATAATCAGAAAGCAAAACATCCATCCACCTGAAGTTGGTGATTCATTGATATCTCAGAGCAATGCTTTTTCTGCAAGCAGCTAACTTACTCAAACTGATGCTGATTTACTGAGTAAACCCGTCCTGGATGATACAAAGCTTATTGTATCTCTCAGCATTACCTAATAGAGGGAAAATTCAGTAGAATGAAGACTTGACCCCTAGATTTATCTTTTTTCCTTCCACTGCCGCCTCACATTCTACCCCCAAGCCAGTTTGGTTGTTGACCACTTTGCACCTCTGAAGACCAGCAACGTACCCTGTGGCTTCTTCATTCAGAGTGAAGCATGAGTCACAAAACTGGACTGTATCTTGTAATTTGCTTTTTTCAGGTTCTGAGGACAGCATCATGCTACTGGTGCTGGTTTTGAGCTGAAGTTCCTATCTGGATAGCATATCCCTGGCTATGGTATATGAGTTTGCAGAGCTGGTCTGCTGCAATGAAATCCAGGACCAGATGAGTTGAAATGGATACTTGAATGAAATCTTTATTACTCCCACAGACACAGAAAAGTAGACATACAGTAACGCCTTAGACAAAATGCATTGTTTAAAGACCATGTTAAATTAATTCCTCCAGGAGGGTTTGCGTTTTTATGGGGAATGCTGTCCAAGCAAGAAAGATCTGTTCTTCCTTAGTCCTACAGAGTAAATGCATATGATTTTGAAACCTCAGTCTGCTTTATAGGTAGCCCTTCAGGTCAATTACCTGCAAAAATAAAATAATATTCTACTACCTTTTCCATCAAGATAGACATGTTTAGAGGTCCAGTTTCAAATCAGATAGGTTTTGAAGCCTAATATTATAATCTGAAATCAAAGTAGTTGTCTTTTCAACAAATTCACAATTTTTTTCCCAAAGTAAATTTAGGAGATTTTTTCCTTGGTTAAACCTAAAAATATAGTCCCACACAACTTCTAGGCTTTCAAAGTAAAGTGGTCACTTTGGCTGGAGTGACACAGGCCTAATAGCCTCCGGATTAGTGATACAGAAATTCACCCAGTGTGCTGCTTTGTATCAACCTGCTCCCAGTTCTCTGGGTCTGTGTCTAAAAGTCTTCTTTGTGCATTGGTGCTTATTGAGAGAAAACCATATACAGCTTGTCTGATTCTGGACATTAATATTCTAAGGAATGCGTCTTGGAGGAAGAGGTGTGATTCTCTTTACAAATGGTCTTTAATCCCTAGAATCATGATTGATAGGAAGAAATGTGTCTCTATTTACTTTAAAATCCTCCCTCTTTGAACAAAAAGATCCACAAGCACAACTTTGCTAAACAGATCGGGGGTAGGGAGTCAGAAAATAACTTAGTCATTATTACTGGTAAAGCATCCTCTCATCTTCATATATTCAGAATGTATGCTATAATAATTTAAAAAGTTGCAAGTGAGTTTTTTCCCGGCTTGTACTTGGAAATTGATGTGTATTTCTGTGTGTAGGAAATGACCAAGAAATAGAGTATCCCGTGAAAATGTTTTAAAAACAAATAATTAATGCCCTTTAATTCTGGTTTCACTGAATGTTTCTCTGCATGCTCACGGACATGCAGGAGGGCAATGCAACCTGATGCACTCATTGCATGTCAAGTTGTCCATTTGTAGAGGTGAAAGCTGTCTTTATGTCTACAGTCTATGATTTGCCTTTAGCATCTTTATTACCAAGATGTAGTTATAAATAAGGTAGCAAATTTCCTGTTTGCTGTTTTATTTTCTTGGTATGTGAGCAAGTCTGTACATTAGTTCTGATTTGTAGGTTTTCTTACATGTAGAAGTGATTTTTGGCAAGACTGTGTTTCTCTCCAGGCTTCTAATAACATAATAATACATTATTTTGCATTACACAGAAGTGTTTATTTTTAATCTCTGGCTTTGCTGCTCAGAACGTGATAGGTATTTAGTGAACTATTTGTGCATGATAAGGGTGTGCTCAACATTGTATTTAAAGGTTCGGTTACATCTTGAGGGGTTGCAGTCAGAACAGCGGCTGTGTTGCATGATACTGGAGATGTGCCTGGTGTGAAGCTTAGTTTTCTTCTGAGAGTTTGATGCTGTTGGGTAAGTAGTGTAGCACATTAGCACAACTGCCTCTTGACATGTTAGAGTAATATTGCAGTTTTAGCTCAGCCTTAACTGATCTTAAATCTTTATCCTGTCTTCAGTGCAAAGATGCTATATTAATAGGCATGGCTGAATAGCATGAGGAAGGTTATGTCCACAGTTGAATCCCATTATGATGGTTAAAAGTAGTCATGAGAGAAAAAACTTGATGTTCAAATGATGATATGTTTGAAGGCTTGGTAAGAAACAATGCCTCATCACTGACCTGACATCTTGTTTACTAATGTCTCATCGTGCTGGAGAGGAAAGCCTTCATATCCCATTAGCCATCTCCTGAACACTGTTCTTTTCCTTCCCCTCACCCATTGGCAGTGATCTTTATGAAAAGATACAAGCCTAGGTTGTGGGGTTTCTTTTTTCCTTTCCTCATGGGATCCTAAAAGAGTGTGGTATCTCTATAACTCCTATTTGAGCCTCAGTGGAAATTGGCTGTCTGATTTCCATTCCAACTTAATACGTCATCAATATTAAAACTCCTAAAATTATGCAGCTATGTGTGTGTTTCTGCAAGTACTACAACTCTTACAAAAGCAAAGCAGAAATTTGCTGAGCTCTAAACAAAATACTTTCTTCCTTAGGAGATGTTTCAGAGTATACAGGTATCACAAACAGGTTAGGGACAAGGGTTCACCAGTGCTAGTGCTGTTGGTGATGGTGCTGGGAGGAGATGCTGGTACTGGGAGCAGCATTCAAGCATGCAGAGGAGGTGGTGACTGGGCAGCAGTTGTATATGACTCTGCAGAACCAGTGCAGCAGTTTGGAAAAATCTTGATTCCTTTTTGAGTAAAGATGCAGTGGTTACAAATACCCAACCATTTGCTAAGGGCCTCTGTGCTGGTTTTGGGTGGTAAGTTGCATTTCAGCCAAACATAGAAACCCAGCAGTTTCTGTGGAACCGCCTGTGGAGTGTGATGCCACACAAGTAGCCCCAGAAAAATCTGGCCTTCATTGCTAAGAATGGAACCAGGAACAAATGTTAAATTTTTAGTTTTCTCCATGCATCTTCAACTATCAGTAAAGAAAAGTATAGCCACAGAAATTTGTATGTTTTCCTTGTGAAATCTCTGCTTTTATAACAGTTTCCTCATACTGTAGAGCAAAACTAACAAAAACAGTGGTTTATGAAGCAAACAGTGTTTTTCCTACTTAGCTTTCTGAAAGCAAACCTGAAATAAATAGTTGTGTAGCCAGAGCATAATTTGCGAGCGGTATTAGAATAAAGATAATAAAGAAGAATGACATTTCACTATAAGAACTCCGTTTAGTGGCATCAATCTTAATGCAGTGTTACCTTTTCTGCATTTATAAAAGTAAAGGAATAAAGTGATAGTGGCCTTAAAACCGAGGTGTTGCCATGTAGACAGCTGCCAGCAGAATCCAGTCTTCATTAAGAAAACAACTTTTAATATTGCAATAAATTATTTTTTAATTAAGACTTTTCTGTATCTTTATCTTTCTTGGGCCCAAGGAATTGCTCAGTTAGTGGTTCTGAAATGCAGGGTGTATGAATAATGCAGATTTACAAATTAGAAAAGTGTACAAGAAAAATAATTAGATTCCAGTATCAGTCTGTAATGGATGTTGATTTAAACAAGTGGACACTATCCATCCATTTGTTTCGAATTCCTATTTATTAGTTTGTAAACTTTTTGGAGCTGAGACATCTTATGTTGAGGTTGTGCACGGAGCAGGGTTTTGGCTGGGTCTTGTCACTACTGCTAGGAAAAAAACCCCATGGTTTTGAAGGGAGGAGAAATCACCAGAAGTGTGAGAAGTAATGCAAATTAGAAGTGGAACTTGAGCATACCACATTCCAAGTTCTGTTTGGACTTTGGTCTGTCCAGCTCAAATAGTAGGTGGAAACTCAAGTGATAAATAGCTAAGAAGAAATTTCATGAGCTTTTCCGAAGCACGTTATAAAGATATAAATACAGTAAATATAGTAATGTAAGAGAGCTTGACTTTTAGAATATGTTTGTAATAAGAAATCAAATGGGATTACTCAATGGCTGGTATTAAACAACTGAGAGTTTTTTACTGTATGTGCTCATTTGATTTAATTAAAGTTATGATATAATATCAAAATACATGTCATTTAGGCAGCAGATTTGTTCTCTTCATTGAAAAAAGAGATAAAGAAGATTTGCTAAAGTAAACTTGGATGTTATTTTCAATCAATAGCTCTTAAAGAATCTTTTAATCATTTCTTGTGAAATCTAGAAGTTCAGGAATAGATATTGTTTCTTGTGTTTTAGGGCCAAATTTCCCTTTCCTGAGACTTCATTGTAGAAGAAAAATAGTTAACAGAGGATGATATCTCTTCTGTGCGTTTCTGCAGCAGGAACAGAATTCCTGCCTTACCCTGTTGGGGTCTTTCCACTGCCTTCAAAGAGACTTGGATCAGACCCATAAATCTCTGCTCACTTCTGTAGGCTGTTTGGAGGCATTGCTTTAGAATCGGGTTTCTTCCATCCCTATTCAATTTGTAGGACTCACAATGTTTGACTGAAGAAAACATTTAGCAATACCTTCTGGCAAACTCATTCACCAAGAGGTCATTGTCTGCTTCTCATTATTAGAGGTGGCAGGGGAGGAAGAATCCTCAGCGTCAGTGGTGGTACCCAGAGTGAAGCTGTTTACACCTTTTCTGCAACTGTGGAAGACGGTGTCAATTCCAAACACCTTACCCCAAGCCAGGAGCCTGTGTGCCTGTAAAAGGCAGGAATGGTTTATCTCCATCATGGCCAAATCCTTGAAATTTTGTTGCTGCCAGAGCTCCCGCTCCATATTAGGTGAGACTGAGTTTGTCAGGTCTAAGGGCAGGATTACCGAACATGTTAGTACTGAGGTCCATCTTCCAACTTCTGGAAGATCTTTCCTTATCAGCACCTCATTTTTCTTTTGTATGTTCCCTTGGTGATAGAGAAATCATGGTCTGAAGCAAAGGAATCTGATGCTATTCATATCGGGTTGGTTTTTTTCTGTCTCTTTTTGCTAATGTATCCTTTTTCAGGGCAAGTGAGAGAGGAAGATGACTTTGCCATTGTGCGCGTGGTTTTAAAATGGTTCAATAAAACTCTTTCTCAATTCTAAAAATATATCGGTGGTTCTTTATGTAATACACTGTCTTTAACTGTGATTTTTATCTGGGCCTCAAAGTATGAAGAGCTAGATATTTAAAATTGGAAGTGTCTGACTGTGGCATCCCTCACAGCGGCTGGTGCCTGAACACAAGTAATGCCTTGTGCAGCAGGTGTACTAGGTACAGCTGCCCAGAGGTACCGTGGAGGTCAGAGGTGTATGTGTTTAGGATTTAAGAAATGTATTAGTACATGGCCCAGTTGTCAGCATCTGGCTTTAATTCTCCTGTAGGAACTGTTCTGCTATCCTAATAAAGGGGAACTAAAGAGAGAATGGAGCTAGTATTTAAAAACTGACTTTAGTTTGGCTGCTGAGTGGAAGAAATATTCATATGTTTTTAATAAAATTTAAGGGAAACATTATCAAAGGTTTTTAAGATTACTGTACATCTTCTTCCCCTCTAGTCCCATCAAATAATAATTAGGAAAGATTCTGTTTGAAGTGAAGGGGGGTTACTCCAACAGAATGGGAGGTGGGGGGGGAAGAAGTGCAGGGGGAAGTGGTACTTTTGCCTCCTGTAACACTTCCTCTCCTATCACCTTAAATTATTCTTTTTGTATCTGTACAACAGTGGGAAAGTATTTTCTTTATGGTAAAGTAGGGCTCTTTCTTTAACTCTTCACTCCAACTGATGCTTCATCCTGTGAGGTTGTATTTCTAGCCATCAGGGGTGATGTTGTGCAGTTCTTCGAGAGCATTTTGTGAGGGCTGCCTTAAAACACAGGTTGGTGCTGATCAGAAATATCGTGGACACATGTGGTTTCTGTTACATATCACATAACTGAAGCTATAATGAGGTTTGACCATGGATAAATGAAGACTTCTGTGGTCTCTTGTAATTTGTGAATTTGTCTAATCGGTGTTGCAAACATCTTACTTGTGATGGGTCTACAGCACAGCTTAGTGAAACATTAGTAGCCCTGGAAAAGAAAAAAATAATTTCTTCTAAATATCAAACAATTGATATCGCTCCTGATTAGGGTTTTTTTTTCTAATTTGTTTTGTGTTTTTTAAACTACGAGACTACATAGGTGCAAGGAACTCTTCCTGGAGCCTCATTGTAAAAGCACTTTTACTGGAAAGGAACATGACAGTCTCCGATGGAGTCAGGGGAAAAGTTTCAAGGTAGCATGTGGGTGAGAAGTGTGCAAATCACATTATTTGTTTACAGGATTATAAAAGCTGAATGAGAAATTAATTCAGTATGGCGTGTTGCTTTTTCATTTGTGACCCTTAAGCATTGGTCTGTAACATCAGACAGCACAAAATTAGCATTCTTAAACTAATTCTGAAATGGTTTAGATTTGTAGTGGAATAGGCATAGAAAATGTACGTATAGTGACTCCCTGGAAGAGGTAGAAGCTTTTGTCCTCCAAACTTGAATTTAATTTTTACAGATGCCTATGGTATATAAGCTGGAGAGACTTGAAGACTTTTTTGATTATTTTTTTTTCTTTAACACCTTTTGATTGAGAATCTGAAGTGCCACAATACCTGTTACCTTCCTATAACTGCTCTTTTTACACATCTAACAAATATGTCCCATCAGATTTGCTTTTTCTTTTACGTGCTGTGTCCTCTCTTTTGAAATTCCTTTGAGTTTAGGTGTGTTACTGGGACTGCACCAGGGTAAACGAGAGAGGAGAATGAGCCCAAAGCCTCCCTTACTGATAGGCTTGATTTGAAGTCTCTTTGCTTATGATGATTTCTGCTTTTCCTAGCAAATTGTTCTGTTCCTTGACTGCTATGCTTCATATTAAAATCCCTTGGTGATGAATATACTGCGTGTTGAACTGAAACCCAAGTTTTCCTTGGTGATGTTTTCTTTCGTGGATGATCTGAAAGGCTTAAGCAAAGCGTGTGTGTGTGTGTGTGCAGGTTGCTTGTCTCGCAGCACCAAGTGGTGTCTGGATGTGAGCTGTCGGCACGTGAACAACGATTCTGTTCAGCCAGTGCCACACAAATAATCAGGGGCTGACTTTGTCCCCACGTCCAACCCAGACAGAAGTTCTCCTCGCCTTCCTCAGGTCTCTGCTAGGAGGACGAGGGCTTTCTAACCCTTATTGAGTCTGATCATGTTGTACCCCAAAGCAAATGGGGTAGAGGTAGGTGATAGCTTTGCATCGCTTCATCTCAGGCCTCATACTAGTTGTAGAGGAGTTACTAAAATGCCACACTGGGTAGGATTAGCTAGGTCCTCGCCACATGTGAGTGTGTGTTTGGCTTGGAATTCTGCAGTAATACAGGGATGTCCTTAAATAGCACTGTGGAGCCTTATAAATTAAGGATTTGTTTAGTCTTTCATTGTTCTAAGGAATCTGCAATTATAGCACTGGTTTGCGCATGAATGTATATTATTAAACCAGTTTTAAAAATGCATAATGCTTGGAGAGCGGTGTTTTGCAAAGTTGAAACTTGGCATTATAAATTCATTCTTTAGCATTTGAGTGAAACATGAGGAAAGTGCAAGTCTGCCAGAAATTAACACCTCGTGATCCTTCTTTCAGCTAAGTAACAAGATGCCCTCCTTTCCTTCTCTGATAGTATTTTCTCGTCTTAAAGATTTTTGTTAAAATCCTCAGGATTCCTATTCCAACTAGTCCATTCCCAAGCTCCTGCACAGCATCAAGTACAAACTCCTAACAGATCCATTTTTATGCTGGAGTTTGCAGGCACCTTGTAAGTGCTAAGACAGAGCCTATATAAAGTCTTCCATCTCTTGGGATTAATGAGCGTGCCCTTCAAGAGGAGGGAAAGAAAAAAAAAAAAAAGAAGCCCGAGCTACTCTTTGTTCAGGCTTGCCTCGTACACCTTTGTCTTTTGAACAGTTCTTATTATAAGCAAACTTTTCATTTAAATTCAAGGTAAATTTTCTAGTTAGTCACATTGTTTTTAGAAAAAAAATATTCTTATCTTAATGGAAAGGAGTCTGATCTCCTAAAACGATATGTAAAGCACCCATTGGGTTCTTTCATTTTGCTTTGAATTTTTGAGACATCAAGGTATATTTGGTTCCTGTTCCCAGGCTTTTATGTATGATGAGAGGGCTGGAAGTATGCTTTAGGAAGTGAAAGCTGGCATTCTTAGATGATCATTTGTTTGGAGGAGCTGAGGTTTTAAATAAAACATCAAAAAAAAAAAAAAGAGAAAATCAGAAGAACTGTCAATGTTATCATTACCTGGGTGTAACACAGATCCGCAGTGTTGAAAAGTTGTCATCTGATGGTTACAAGATGGCCTGTGACACAGAGCAGTTTTCTCAAAGACAGGTGTGCATTAGGTTGATGTAACAAAATTACTACCTGCAGAAAGATAGGCAGAGCTGTACTTTCATTCCTCATATTAACTTCACCTGCAACGAGGCTAGGAGACCATGCTAATTGTGAGGGTAAGAACTGAGCTGTTACTCTGGGGAGAAAAGAGTCTGTGTGTACAAGAACAAACCAAGCCCAGCATTTTTAGCATTATTGTAAACTAAAACACATACTAAAAACACACACAAGTGTGGGTTTGCTAGAGTCTCCTTTGGAGGCTTCGTTCCCCTTCCAGCCCATTACATTACACCAGTTCTATCAGAGAATGTAACTCCCAACTTTTCTTGTTATTTTTTTTTGGTGTGTGTGCATTGGTTGGAGAAAGCAAATTTGACCTGCCAGTGTGAGTCAGAAGTTTCGGTGTATGCTTAGGCAGAAGGATGTCTAGCACTTGGCTGAGGCTGACTCGACAGAAGAGCTTTTAATTCCTGTGCAAGTACATGGAGACCTGGCGCCCGCTTCTGAGGGCAGCTGGGGTCAGTGTTACCACACACATGCTCACAGATTGCTGCTCTCCTGTAGCACAGGAATACTTGCAATCTGTTCAAAACTTGCTGATTTCTGCTTTATAGTTGGAGAATGCACCCAGGGATGTGCATGTTCCTAAACCCCACACCTGTTGTAGGTGAGTTCCTCAGCAGAGCATAGGGAAGTACAACTAATCCCTGTTGGAAGTGAAAGAAGGTAGAAGCATCTCAAATCTCACAATCAGCCTGGCAGAACCATGAATTTGAGCTCAAAACTCGGGAGATTCAGTCCGGAGCTTCGATCAAAGAATAGTTCTTTTTGTCCCTTGCAGTCCTTCGGTTTCAAAGATGTTCCTGTTTAAATGTGTCTTGACCACGTACAGGTGACCTGCGAGAGTAGAAA
Organism: Gallinago undulata; assembly: GCA_026546715.1. Taxonomy (NCBI): domain Eukaryota; kingdom Metazoa; phylum Chordata; class Aves; order Charadriiformes; family Scolopacidae; genus Gallinago; species Gallinago undulata. The sequence goes on from JAOTQQ010000012.1 coordinate 39,953,276, forward strand.
ATAATCAGAAAGCCTTGAGATGCTCTGTTATGCTTTATTTCAAAGCCCTGACCTGTGCAGGATGCCTTCTGAATGTCTCTGACCGCCTCCTCACATTTCTGAGCCCTCTATAGCAGGTCTTTTGTCATGGGTTTCCATTAGCGAGAGCAGAGGCTGTTGGCAAACCTTACGCCCTTTTTAATGTCTGCTTGAATGCATCTAAAGCAAATCAGGGAAATAATATTTATGTAGCATGGTCATGAAATCATTAGCAAGCTGGCTGGCAAATTAGAATTTTTTAAAAAGGCAAATTTAATTAAGTAATGACATACTTGTAGTGAGATTTCATATTCTCCTCCTAGACAAGCATTCATTTTGAGCTTGAGTAAATATTAGATATTTATCACATAGGATGTTAAATATTTAAATTTTCCTGTAACAGACATATATATATTCCTACCTGGTAAGCTGCTGTTCAATATTTAATTAGAAGGACAAGTTTCTCTTAAGTTGTTTTCTTGCTTGAGTGTGAACTTGTAATGTTACTTTCAGCAAGTTCAACGCTTGTAAGATTTTGCTATTGTGATTTTATTGTGAGGTGGCTGCTCCATGCATTAAGGTCTTTATTTCAAAAAATCTTGTAACAGCCTGGTCCTGAAGAGTCTGGTCAGTGGCAACCAGCACCTGCATCTGGCACTGAAGGGTAAAAGCACAGAAATGGTTCTGTTGGCTTTCATGGGTCATCTCCCATGTTGGCATTTGGCATAAGGGCTTTTCTGGGGGGGGGTGTTGATCAAGCATGCTGTGAGCTCTATTTGGCCAAACCAGCCATGGTCTTTCTCATGGGTATCTGTACATCCCAGCCACCACAATGTTACAAGCTTATACAGTGAGTATTTGAGTGATAGATCCAGCTCTGGTCTGGGAGTAAATTTTACTTGGGTACATTTTCTAAGGCTCCAGATGTGTTGTTTTTCCCTCTGTTTGTTACATTATGCCTCATAATTTTCTAGTCTCCAGGGAAGAAGCTGCAAGTGGTTGCTACAGTTCTTACCCATGGAGCAGCTGGTCCAGTGAAGCTGGAGTCATAATGTTGCACCTCGATTAGCAGATCTTGATAGAAGCTTAGGTCTAGATCTAGAGTCTTGTGACTGCAAGTATGCTTGAAACCAGCAAAAGACTGTGGAATCAGAAAGAAATTTATTATTAGACCTTGTGTGTGGTTTGTAACTGGTAGTGGCTGGAAGGGAGTTTGAAGTATGCAGCATAAGAAAAGGATTATGCTGAAACTAGACTATCAAAGTAGAATCAGTTGTGTTACATGTGATATCTTCAGCAAAGTTATTCTCATGTTGTCTCCCTGTTATCTTAATTCTTTTTTTTTATTTATTTCAGAAGACATACGCCAGCTATTTGTAATTTTGAATGCATTAGGAAGCAGTCAAAACAGTGACAGCTAGGTCAGAAAAACAGATGCATTCCTCCATCGTAATTGCATATGATAATCCTCTCCATTGTTGTTATTTTAAAGGAAATTATACTGATTTTAAATTAGTCTTTGATTTGGCTTCTATGTGAGAACCACAGCCGAGTTATCTTTGCCTTAGAATTGACAAAACTGCACTATTTGTCATTCAGTCATTTCGTAGCAACCCAGCAAATGCAATGCTGTTGTGCAGCATAACTGTATAAATCAAAACCTAATATTTGCTACCACTTTTTAAAAAAGTTGCTGACATATGAGAGAGATGCTAAATAATCCTTATTGATGTATCATTCTAATTAAATACAAGGTAAATGCTCGGTAATTGCACCTTTCATTAAAATGTGAATGTGTGATTTGCAAGCTTCCCAGCGCTGCCCTTTAAAAATCATCTGAAAATATTTTGGTCTGGTGGCATTAAGTCACTATAGCTTAGCAATGTATTGGTAACTTAATAAGCTGCTGGCATTTGTTTTGGAGAAATTGTCCTTCGTATGCAAAGCTGTCAGACTGCATGACTATATAATTCTTCTTCATGTGAAATAATACAATAAGGTTCTTGGTATCGAATTGAATGCCTTACCGTGACCTGTGCTGGGGATCTTTGTACATGGACTGGAATTGCTTCACAGCAGAAGTATCATTTGGTGACAAACATGCTGATTTCTTTACATCCATCTATTTTATTTACAAGACAGACCACCTACTTTCTGCTGTGCACTCAGTTCTGAGCACTTGCATGTTGCAAAATGGAGCCGGCATCCCGGTTATTTTTAATTCAATATTTAATGAATAAATGTTGAACTTGTGCTATCAATACTGCAGGTGTGTTTATGCCTCCTCAGAAAGCCCAACACATGCTGTTTTGTGAGAGAATATAGGGAAAAATTTACATTCTTGCCTGCCTTAAATTAGGATCTGTATTAACGATTTAGACTATTGCGTTATGAGAGCATCGATTTCATCTGTTCCAATGATTCCTTTTAATGAAATTGTTCAAGGCTCAGCTCACCACAGAGGAGAGGCTGCTCTCTGCATTATTGGAGCCAAGTTAAGGTCACAGATCTTGGCTCTTCCATCATGAGAATCGTTCAATAGAAAACACGGACGGGCCAGAGAACAATTTTCAGCTAATTCCATGATTGCTTTGAAAGCGGTGGTGAAAAGCACAGGAGTTAATGAGCCTCTCCATTACTTACCCATTCCACCTAACTTGGCAAGCCAAATAAAAAAAAAAAACCACCCTGATTTTCAGCTGAAGCTATTGTTCTGACTGTCCCCAAAATAGACCTCTTTCAGCTGAGAAGGAGGCTTGTCTCTAGTGAGAGGAAAGATCAAATGGCTGAAAGACTGACTCTCCTACTTTCTGTTGTCTTGTTCTGTCAGTGGCCTTGAGGAAGTCACTTAGTCTTTATTTTCTGTCTTCTCATTTGAAAAGATAATATTTTCCCACTTTGTGAGGATTCTGGATTTGCAGTGTTTAAACTGCCTTAGAAAACACAAGTGCAATTAACTACAAAGTATTCCTGTTGGCTACCACAATTAAAATACAGTATTTCCTTTTCCTTAATGTACTTGTTATATGTTTAAAAAACCCTCAACCCAAACCCAACTATTACCACCAAAAAGCTAACCAAAGAAAACGATTATGCTATATACAGTGTAATGATTATATATGTAACATGTTTTGCTATATATAGGGATATAAACATTTAGTCTAATATAATCTGTATCTGTAATAACTATTAAAAAGATGTAAGCATGTGTGTGCTTCTGTACTAATATATAGATAAAATTTACTAGATTAAATATATTATTGTACCTATCTAATTATTATTCTGTCTTCAGGATGCCCTTGAGCAAGACTTCCCACTTCAAGGGTGTTTTCATAGGTTACTGCTCTGTAAGAGTGGTGACAAACTCAGAAAGCCTGGCTTCTAGGGCATCCTTTGTGCATTCCCTAGATAGCATTGATAGAGAGCTAATTTCCTTGTTTTCATGTAAACAAGGAAAGCTGCAATTCAAAGTGTTTTGTCTGGCACAGAAGAGACAAATGATAGTAATAATACCTCTTTTATAGCACATCTCAAACCATTTGGTCTAGCTATGAGTCAGGCGCTATCAGGGAATACCAATTCCTTATGTGCTATCACGGCATCAGTCCTGAATGCTCCCCAGGTTGTGGAGGACTGCTACGTTGTGTTCAAGGATGAAAACAGAGGCACCCAAAATTTAGGGTTTTCATAAGGTGGAAAAGACAAGAAAATAATCCGGGATTATATGCTTTGAGAAACGTGCTTTCAGCAGGTGCAGTTCATTCCCAGACACACCTGAGCTGTGTTCTCACTTTATTATGCTACAAACCTGGGTAGAGTTTAAAGTTCCCTTTCTGCGTAACGCAGCACAGCTGGGCTGCAGTCCTGACTCGCCTCTCCACTCACAGCCCTGGCAGGAAGATGGGGAGCAGTTCTGGGTCAGTGGTCCTAGCTGGGGCAGGGGAACTCAGGTGGGTCCTGTCTTCCCTTCTCCAAGTGTTTCTGCGGGAGCTTACCGCTGCCTTATCATTTGTCTGTCTCATGATCTATTCTGATGAGAAAAGGGTCTCTACAAGAATTCCTCTGGTAAGTGTACCAAAATGTTGGGAAATCCTCAAAAAAGGAATCAGTGTTTTTAAATGGTGGCTTGTGCTCAGCTCTGAGAATTTGAAGTGATGACCTTACCCTTGCACCCGCTTCACTTTTGGGAATGTGCAGCTTTAACAGTTGCGTGGGAATGACTGATGGGGGAAAAAATGCCAGGAAGGAAGGAGAAAACTCCTGGACTGGTTTTTGTATCTTGACTGCAGCATCACTGATGTGAATGTGATTTCTAGTCTCCTTGTCTGGTCTTTGTAAGTGATGTATGACTTCTGCTTAGGCTGCTCTGCATTTTTTTTCCCCTGGTGCTTCCAGAGATGCAAAGAGGTCAGCTCTGCAAGGAGGAGCTGACATGATGAGATGCAAGTTCTGAAAATCCTTTTTACTGATAGTGGGCAGGAAAAAAAAAACAAAAAAAACCCAACATTTAATCAGGGTTAAGGTATAAGACTAGGACTAGAGTATATGGGGCTTCACAATTACTGAGTGCTCCTTAGAAATAACTCCAGTGCAGCGTGGGGAAAATAAAGCTTTGCCGGTTTGAATTGCCATTCACCTCCCTACCTCAAACTTAGCTTGTTGAAGTAGGACAAAAGGACTACTAAACTTTGTGGATGCTAATACATTACCTGGCTCTGACTTATGCTAATTTACACCCTGGTTCTTGGAAGTGATTCTTCCCAGTGGTGCTGAACTCCTGTAGCTCCTCCAGTTGAGAGAACACCTAGAAGATGCTCATTTTGGCTAACCTGGGTTCCAGGTGTACTGTGGACTTATTCCTGGTAGAGAATACTGTAAATAGGTTGACTCAGAATAACCTAGATATCTACTTCAGAGACTGCTGCTTTCTTTTTTTTGTTCCTTTCCGATTTGTGACTTGTATGGCATCAGTCTGGCAAGTTTCATAATGCTAAATTCTCCAAGCAGAAAAATAATTACAGGACGAAGAAAGTGACCAGTGATAGGGCAGAGAGGAAACCCCAAACAATGGAGTTTAAGGAGCAAGTAAAGTGTGCCTGATAATTGAGAAGTAATCTATCTCAGTAGCATTTTGCACTGTGGAAATACATCAATAGTTGCTTTGTTAAAAGCTAATAACTGTAACTCATTCAATTAAGCTATTACATATACACTTTCATATGCATATATGTGGATGTGATGGGAAGCGCAAAATGCAGTAGTCTACAGCATGAATCTGCATGCGTGCAGGTTTAGGACAACCACAGCTGGACAGAAACCAATTTCTGAAAGTTTTTTCCAATTAAGTATTTTTTCAGATCTGATTTCTCAGGTCCTATTCTTCGTTAAAAGCTACTTCCCAGTGCTAGTACATGGCCACTTGGGTTTTGTACATTTTTTTTTTTTCCTGATTTCCATAAAGATTGTGGCATGCAGAGAGACTCGGAGAAAGATTTCTGAGGTGGAAGTGCATTTCTAATAAAATTGGTTCTATTTTTATTTCTTTGCTTGGAAATATGAAGTTTTTCAACTTTCCCTCTGTATCAGATGCTTCTCAAGTGCAAAGGGAAACACCTTTATATAAGTGTATAGATCCTTGGTATCTTGCATTACCTTCATGATACCCAAATTTTAACTAGAAATGTATTTGTTTAGAATTACTATGGCTCTGTATGGCCAAATATTTTAGTTTTCTCTTTGTAGACAAATATTTAGTTCTTCCTAGATATACAAAGTAGTAACGTATGGGGAATGAAATAATGTGAACATGACTTACATGATTATCAAAAAACTTTTTTGGGTTAAAATCCTGATTTATCAAAACTATCTTGCATTTAATAATCTGCTTAATGATGCATACATTTAATTCCCTTTTTTTATTCCCAGTCTTATATTTATTGGTTTTGCTGCATTAGCCTGTGTTACGCTCTCAGCAATGCTGCTTGCTCATTGTACTTTTTTGGTGTTCTTCCACCAGCTCTAAAAATCCCATACTTCTTCAAAAACGGTAATTAAGAAAGAAAAGGTCGTGATCAGCATTACTTGAACATGAGATGTTAAAATTAGAAAAGGCACAAAGGTCTTCTGATTCATCATATCAGGTGGCTTTTATTTCTCCTGTCATTGAGAGGGGAGAGAAGTACACCCTCTTTATTTCCGTGCCCAGCCTGGCTAAGTCCAGCATTTGCATGTGTAGGACACTTCAAAGAAGAAACCTATCCTGGCAATTATTGGGGGGAAAAGAAGAAGGGAATAGAGGGCAATGAAACTTTGTAGTAAAGGAATGTGAAATGGAAGGGATATGTAGGCCGTTGTTGGAGTTTATGTTCTCTAAAAGAAAAATGTAATGGAAGTCCATGATGGGAAAAGTGGTTTCATGACATGTAAAGCAGGAGTTGCTTTCTTTGAGGGGGAATCATTAGCTGAGTAAAGTAGATTTACCCAGAACCGACTGATTTAAACCAGGAAAGGACCTGTCCTTTGAACTTGTATCTCTAATCTTAAGGGAAAAATTCTTTCCCATCACTGAAAACAACAAACCAGAAACGTAACTATATTGTGGGGGAAGTCAAAAGACTTCAATATTTTGCTGGCAAACATTTTAGCAATGTTTATAAACTATATATATATTCTTGAGTCATATTTCTTAAATAATTGCTAGGCACAATTTCAGTCTACAAGAACTTAAAAAAGATATTATGAAATTGGAGTAAGGACAAATTCCTTTCAGATGAAGTTGCTAAACTAAAGCTTAGACCATTTTATCGTCTGCATTTAAATTAAAATTTTACTGTAGAATCTTGCTGTAAAGCACAATGTAGCATCATTCATAAATTAATGTTTGAAAACAAGCTTTTAAGAATACATCTTATAAATCTGTTAGATTACACTAGTAATGTTTAGCTAGAAAATATGTTGCAATAAAGACCAGACTTTTAGGAGACAAAATTTGTCTGCGTGTTACTTTGCATGGGTAATGCTTTGACTTCATTATTAGCTGGCTGATGATACTGATTTTCTCAATCTGTTAAATAGATTCAATGCATTATAAAATGCTTTCCTATGGGATATTCAAAGGACTTAGATTGAGTCTTGATTATTGTTTTCACTGCTTACACTATGAATGAAAACAGACATTACAGATGTGTGTAAAAGTTGTAGAAATCCCTGGAGTTTGACCTTATGTATAATTATTTTCTCCCTTTTAGTTGCCTGACGCCATTCAGGTGCTAGCTGATTTTACATACCAGCATTGTCAAACATCAGATATTACTCTTAAATAAGTCATCAGAAATTTGGTGAAAAAAATGAGCTGCCTCTTGCTTTACAAACCCCAAACGCTTGATATTTTAGCAAGAAAACTGCTTTATGTATAGGAGGCTGTTCTTTCCTGTGAGTGTTATTTTGAATTTTTAAGCAGCTGTAATAGAGCAAAATTCAGCAACTGGAGGATGTCTTTTAAGCTCAAATGAGGTGGAGATTCTTCTGTGGCTGGAAATGCCATGTTTGGTGTAGAGGGCTTTCCCAGTGCTCCAGGAACCTCCAACTTGACTTGCCCTCTGGCAGCCTGGGTATGCCAGGGCAAATCTGCACCTGTCTCCATCAGGAGTAAAAAGTCCCTCTCCATCTTTCTTGTGGGCCCTCTTTGGATACTGGAAGGCCACTATAAAGTCTCCCTGGAGCCTTCTTTTCTCCAGGCTGAATAACCCCAACTTCTCAGCCTGTCCTCAAAGAAGAGGTGCTCCAGCCCTCTGTCTTTTATGGCCCTCCTCTGGATCCTCTCCAACAGCAGGAATTACCTTGAGGAATGCTCTTCCAGGGGGGTGTCACATACTGAGACCAGGAGAATAGTGAAGGCATTTGGAAAGCAGCATTTTTATAACACAACTTTCTTATGATCCAGCATAGAGCCTAATCAATAGGACTATAACTCTGTTTTATGTCTTCCTGTAGCGTGGATACATATATTACATTTCCAGATGGCTAATTCATGATGGTTCCACTTCCTCTCCTTTCCTTGCTTCCTGGCTCCTGCCAGCCCCCCATATAAAAAGCTTCCAAGGGAGTATTTCAATAAATAAACCAACAACACCCAACTCTAATGCTATAACCTTTCCTATAGTGAACTGCCACTTTTTCTGGTTTTATATGTGATGACCAAAAAACTGATTTTGGTGTAAATGCTGGAGGTTAGTACGTTGGTGAGATCTAGTTCTTGGCCCTTGTGTGCGGAAACCAAGTAACTCCTGATGAGTCTTAGTGCGTCTCACTGAGTGATGAGTAGTTTGTTCTGGGTGGTACTGGTGAAGCACATCGCTGGAGTAACATCAGCATTGCGATGGAGCAGTGACGATGGAGGCATCAAATATAGGGGGGAGTGTTGTGCCTTTTCCTTCTGCTCTCTGTTCATCTTTCTGCTTCATTTTCTCAGCATCAGCTGCAGCTCTCATGCTTGTGCTGTGAGGGACACGTGTGTGATACACTGCTCTGCTTCTTGCCTACCCTCCTGTGGCATGAGTGTCACATGTGACTGCTTTGTGCTAAAAGGAGTTTGGTCCAGAGGAGAGGTGGTCCTGCTCCTCTTGGGTCTCTGCAGGGTAGATGTGCTAACCCCACACCAGAGACAGAGTAAATCATACCCACCTCCACACTTCTACTAGATGATGCTTGTTGCAGGGAAGGACTTCAAAGGTTTGACATGTTTCTAGCAGTTTACTGTGTTGCTCCCAGCTACTTCTCCATAAGGAAGCCAAAATGCCCTCCTGGGTTAAACTGGGAGCCCCACGAGCTCAAGATACCACCCCTGATGGTGGCATGAGCATGGGCCTGTCCTGTTCCTGTCCCAGCACCCACAGCTGTTGGATTCAGCATGAGAAGGGGGACATCCCTGCCCATTGCTTTTCACTGTCTGCTTACAGATTTGTTATCCGCTACAGTTTCTTATGCCTTTCACAGCCTGCTCGTGCCACCAGCCACCCTGGCCTCTGGGAGCAGCGTGGTCCAGGAGCTTGCCAGGAGTGTGAAGCTCTTTCTCTTACATGTTTTAAACTGATTATTTGTTAATTTCCACTATTGTCTGCTGGCTTGTGGCATGACGGAATTAGGAGAGCAGCAGTTGTGCATTCACCTCTTCCATGGCCCACCCAATTCCTCTGATTACTGCCACCCCTTTCCCCTGCCAGCCATCCCTTCTCCAGATTCAAACCTCTCAGCCTTTTTAGCCTCTCATCATCAGGGGCAAGCTGCTTGCCCAGACTTTAGGCAAAAAGTCTGACTTGGGGCTGTTTTGTTTTAAATTGGCTGTATTAAATTAGGCATCCCAAGCTCTGGTCCTAAGGGACTCCAAGAAGTGGCCTGTTTCTCAAACTGCTAACACCCCGCTAGTTCCCCTGCCGTGATTAGAAACTGCTGAATCTTCAGCAATTTTGAAAATTAGGCCAAGGATTTAGTTGCCTGAGGGTGGTATTTTCAAAAGAGTGCGGGCTAGGCCAACGCAAAGTGTTTGTAAGCACCTTGCTTCTGTGCAAGATTGAGGCGTGTGACTTTACAAAAGCTAATACTTGTCTTAAAAGGGTAGTTATTTAGTTGTGCAGAGGGGTGGATGGGATTTATGGAAGCTGAAGTGGGAAAGAAAATGTGAGGTATGCATACTTTCAGGTGCTGTATTGTTCGAAATGTTAGCTTTTGAGAAATATTTCTGAGAAGACATGGAGAGCAGCCGGTCTGGGAGTTTAATAACATGTTTTTGATCTGTAAATGTTATTATGCCATGGTTAAAAGGTAACTATATTTTTCTTGTCCAGTAATCACTACTGGCTTAACTGCAGTGTATTTCCTTTCAGGACTGTGTGGTTGGTTATAGCAGAAATGAGCTATTGACTGGAATCTTATCATTTATCTAGACTTCTTTTGGTTATTTGAAATGTGCCTGAGAGGTAATAGGTGGCAATTTGCATTCTTTTGTTCTGTGAATTTTACCTGACAGTGTTGTCTACAGGCTCTTTTGTAATGTTTAAAGGAACACCAGGGATGGGAGGAAAAAAGCTGAGCAAAATCCTGACCTTACTGGAACATATTTTTGTTGCGTCAAAATGCTGCCAATTTAGAAAGGTTTTGCTGAAGCAAATGCAGAAGGAGGAAGGAACGCAGCTCATCACAAAGAGGAATGAGGAAAGGAGTAAATTCTCACAGCAAGTTTTTTCTTTTGTTATTGTTGTCTTCCTTCTCTGTTATACTTCCATTTAAACCTATGTTTCCCCATAAACTTTTATGAAAATTCAAATGTAAGACAAAAATTCCTGTCTTCCCGGGACAAGACTTCTAGGAGGGTTTTGTTTTGTTTTGTTTTTCCACGTGCATAGAAAATTCAGAGTGTTCTTTAAATTATTTGAAGTGACTCTATACATAGACCTGCCTATAACTGAATAACCTAACATGTAGTTTAGCGATTTAAAAGGGTATTGGGTTAAAAAAAAAAGTATGGCAACAGGATCTCATTAACGAAACAGATTTGATTTGAAGCCCTGATGCAGCTGTTGACAGCATAATTAAAATGATTAATTTGGAGTAGAAGTAGTACTTTGAACTAATTTGAAAAAATGGCTATGATCTTGACCATACATCTGACCGGTGTTAGGCAGGTACATAGAAATATTAAAAGGAAAAAAAACCCTGAAGAGAAGTGTTTTAGCTGAAGAAGGGAAGGCTTTGTTTCAGATTCCTTATTTTTTCAGACATCAAATATTTCCTAACACAAAATTAAGAAGGTTTAAAAAAAAAACCCTAAACAAAACCCAACCTAAACATAGGAACAAAAGCAATTACGCAATTACATATGATTTCTTTCCTAAACCTCTAGGGATTTCTGTGTGTGCCATTTTGTCACAAAGAATCATATTTAAAATCATAATTAAGGCATTAAATATTCTTTGCATTTAATTCCTTCTATTTTCTTCATCTGAAATGCAATTGACTACCTGTTGTTTGAATATGTATGTATTTTTATATATATATATATATATACACACACACACACACATATGTATACACACACATATATAAATTTTTAAGAAGTCAGTTTCTTTTTCTTTATTTCCCTGCCTGGATCATGGTGGGAATTTCAGTTAATGCCTGGGGCAAAGTGCCCTGCAAGGATGTTTGGAATTCCTTTGCTCCCCATAAAGGAGATCTTTGGAGTCTGTAAGAAGGTTAGAAAATACAGGGTTGTTCTGTAACAATTGGCTTAACTTCTATTAGTTTCTTTTATTTTTCTCTTATAATAATTGAGTATATTTGATATACTTTAATTATAACCTAAAATAAGAGCTGGTTTGCATTTTCTAGGTCTTAAATGGGCTGCATTAGTCTGTCCTCCTGTTAATGTCAAGTGTGGCACATGCTGTGTTCTTATGGATGCTGTTATATCTGTGCATTAAAGATTATATATGTAATCTTTCCTTTTGATTGGAAGCTTTATATCTCAGCATTTAATTGCTGAAAACTTTAACATTAATTTAATATTAATTGTTCACACAAACTTAGTTTTGGAGTTTGTGGTATTAACCTAGTCAAGCATTTATTTTTATACTACTTCATGCCTTTGTGTTGGCAGGGTTTATAGGGCTGTAAGGTGCAGAGAGAAAATTAAAACTGGGTACAAGTTTAGCTAGAGAAAGTGTTGAGTTCCATAACCTCTTAGTGTTTGTATATTAAAAGTACACGTATGTTTAGAGTAGATGTTTAATGTTAGAGTGACAGTTTTGTTTGAAATTTGGAGCTTGAGGACTAGCTTGTCATTTTTATTTCTCTCCTCTGGGCTTCTAGCTTCGTAATTGCTTTTCCTTACTTCTTATTACGGTAAAGATAAAACGTTTTTATGGTGGGGAAACCAAATGTTTGGCTTTGTAAACATAAAACCGCACACGCACTCTTCCTGCAAAACTATTCTTGACACCCGCACTTGTCCTATCTGCATGGGTGTCAAGGCATGATTGGTCCATATGCGTAACATCCTTTTCTTTTAAAATGTGTGAAGAAGTTGCTGAAGTGAGTGTGCGATGCTGTGTCACATGCTCCCGGTTCTCCTAGTCCTTCAGCCTGAAACTGTGGCCCAACAATGTTGTATATATGTAAGCAGTTTTCTTTGCCAAAGATCCTGCATCCTAAATCTGTTGTGTGATACCGCCTTAGTGATGGTCACCCATGTATTTTCTGATGGGCTAAATGCCTCCTTAAAGCATGCTATTTTTTCTTTACAGGCTTAAGTTAAAAAAAAAAAAAAAAAGAAAAGCTAAACTCCACGACCACCAAAAAACCCCAATCCCAAACCACCCAGCTTTCTTGAACAAATGATCTGCTTTTTTTTTTAATCTTGGACTGACCTTTGGAGTTAAGCCTCTCTGTGGAGTATAAATAAGTGGTGACCAATTACTCTTGGGAAGAAGGAAGTTTGATGAATCACAGGAAATAGTAAATTATGTGGATTCCACATGATTCCCAAGGTTGAAACAACTTTTTTTTTTTTTTCCCCTCTTACCCCCCTTGCACAGGGGCCCTAAAATGTCACCGATTTGATGGGATGGTAGGCTCCGGTTACTTCTGGAGGGCATGGTGGGGGGAGCGAGGCAGGGAAAACAGATTTCACAGTTTTTATCGCACTGTGTAGGTTAAATGTGCTGTCTTTGTTTCCTCCCTGGAGGGTGGAGAAAAACAATCCTGGTGTGCTAAATTTTGTTCAAAAGCATACCAGCTATTTGGGGACAGCAAGTGATGAAAAGCGGGGCCTTTAAAGAAAAAAGTATGCGAGGCATGGCTGTGGTGCTGATGACCTATTAAGTTTTACTCTGCTGGTCTCCCATGATTTAGAGTTTCAACATATCCATGAAGTGGTAGTAATATAAATAGTTAGGGTGGGGAAGGCTGCAAATACTAATCACAAATAGACTCCAGGATGTGAGAGCAAATGTGGAAATGGAGCCTTTCCTGGTCTACTCTGTCTCTGTCTCTTCGCTGCTATTCTCTCAGCTTCCTTGTCAATTAAACTAATTGGTGCTGAAGATATTTCCCTAAAGGAGATCTCATACTAGGGCATTTCAGGCAAAATCATTTGCAAGACTTTTAATCTAGTCAGGATATATTAATAGTATGCAGGTTTTTTTATGCGTGAAGGGAATGCTCTGAAATTGCTCCATTGTTCATGGTCCATATAGCTAGACAAAACACCCGGCACTTACTGTCTCCAGAAAATGAAAGTTAATTTATACAGCATAGCAACATGCTTTGTTGTGGAGCCACATTAATATAATATAGTTTGAGTTGCAGGAATTTTTACTATTTGATTTGGTTGGTCTTTTTCATAACAAAAGTAACTTTTTAATGTAAAAGAAAGAATTTCCTTTCCATTTCATTTCCCTCCTTTTTTTTTTTTTTTGGTTTGCTGTTTCTACGTTTCACATCAGGAGGTCTGTAACCTTTATTTTACTTGAATGTCTGATATCTGCATTGTGCCACTAAAGGTTCTCAATCCGCATTTGCTCTGTAATAGAATTTATTTGCGTTTTATGGTAATAAAGTGTGTTGGAAAGAGGGTGTGAGAATGGATCTGAAAGGGGTGTATCTAGCTGCAGTTTAGCACACCTTCGTGAATTCATTTTTAAAAAAAAAATGCCTGAAAAAAAACCCTGAAAAGGCAAAAAGCCAACCCAAATTTCTAAAGTGAATGACAAGCAGTTAATTTTTTAGCTGAACCTTTAGGAAGTCTGACTTGGTCACAGAATTTCATTGTTTGTGTGTCCTCAAATGCACAAATGGCTGTTTTCTAATAATAGCTTTAGCTCACAAATATGACTGTGCTTGCCAGAGGTGAACTCTGCTCGGAAAGGCCTCTGTGCCTACGAGGGTGCCGTGCTGTTATCAAAGACAGCTGTAGGACGAATACTGTGTCTTAATTTGGAATGTTTCTTGCTATTGGTGTGTATGGCTTAGTCCAAAGGATGTATGTGATGCTTTGTAAAACAGTGCGATGGAGTCCATGTTCTGCAGAGCGTCCTGTGGCTGTGCTCGTGCAAAGCTGTCCTGAGTTTGCTGTCAGGCTTACCTGTGTCAAGAGCTTCAGGAAAGGCTTTTAGCGTTGACCGTGTGGTTGGAAGCTGGATAAGTGGGTTTTGATCACTGTGAGCAGCCTTGAAAGAGCATTGCGGCTTTCCGCAGGGTAAGTGCCTGGGACTTGTCTTAAAACTGTTCAGTTCGGGCAACTTTGAGGCATCTTCCACAGGTCAGCTGCAAGGCTCTCAGGCTACTACACCTCTGGTTAACAGGAGGCAGAACTTGGCAGAAGGAGCTGCTGTGGAGATTGGTGTCTTAGTTTAAAATGTGAAAAATGCCTCAGCTTCATCTGAGACCTGGATTTCAGACCATCTGAGCATGGCTCTGAGAGGAAGGCTGCAGTTCCCATCTGGGTGACTTCCCAAGAGCACTGTAGCACTGTCCTGACAACACAGTGCTTTTCCTTTTAGACGAGCTACTTGAGTTAGGTGCCTTCTGGTTGAAGCACACTGAAGCCGCTCTGTCCCAGGCACTCACCCATTGCAAGTTACCTGTCAGAAACGTGAGCAGTTGAAGTCCAGGAAATAACAGCCGTGTAGGATTGCCATAATTACCCACCATCTTTTCAGAAGCTCATTTGCACCTGAGTGCAACCACTACTTGCAGGGACATCCGCACCAAGCCAGGCAGAAAATGACTCAAAGGAGACTGGGCCAAGGAACGAGGTACATTACCTGTGGAGCTGGATGTATACAGGGCTTTCAAATCAGTCGATAAAATGAAAAACTGGCTGAAAAGTTGATTTGCATCGAACCAAATAAATCTAAAACTTTCCATCTTAGTTAATGATTCTTTGCCCTTTAATGTAAGGGTGCTTAGATAAAAAAAAAAAACAACCCTTTTCTGCGTGGAACATCCTGTGTGTTGCTCACTTCTGGGTTTGTTAGGGCAAAAACTTAAACAATGTCAGCTTCAAGTGAACTGTTGAAAAGTTTAGTGAAAAATGTGGAGGAAACCTTATCATTTTATACATTAAAAATTTTAGTTAATATAGCAGCTGAAACCCCTCTTTCACTGAAACTGTTATCTGAGTTTGAACTGTGGATAGTTTCTGTTTGTATTTCAAAATACAAAATACGTTTTCTAGTGTATTTAGTATTGATTTCTACCCTCATCCCTGATTGAGCTGAAAGTGTTATGTGCTTATTTTTATTTGGACTTGCAGGTACAAGATTAGCTTTCTACAAACCGTGACTCAACTTAATCCAAGGTCAGTTCAGTTTTTCAGGCTTTCAGGGGCTCTCAGTGGGCATTTAAACCAATTTTCACTGTGACTGACCACTTGGAGAGAGTTGCAGGCGAAGCTGGGCAGGAAGTTGCAGAATACCTCTTCTTCCAAGCTTAAGCTTTTGCCGTTCAGGGACCTACCAGATTCAACAAAGTTCTTTATGTAAACGTTTCTGAGGTACGTGGTGAGTTTTCAGTTGAGAGGAAGGAAGACTGTCCTCAACATAGCCAATAGCACCTCTTTTCGGGGAGTCGCCTGCAGAGAGGATGATCACAGTGGAATTTCCAGGTGCCTTTCAAGTTGACTGTGGGCCCTGGTTTCTGGGTTTCCCGCACCCAAAACAACATGTTTTCCATCTCTTAGATTGGTTCTGATTTGTAGAATTAAATATAAATTCATTCAGGAGGGACTGCTGCTCTGACTGCATGGATTAGACACTTACCATGGTAGACACAGCAGAACAACCTCTTTTGAATCCTTCCATTCCTTTGAAGAGTCTGGAAAAGAGCTTTATTCCAGGGTGGAACATCTGATCAGTGATTGCGAGGAAGAGGATCTGGTAGAAGGGCATAAGTTATGTTTTCATGCTAATCTCCCTGCAAAATACAGATCTGTGTTAGCAGTGCCTCTTTTTAAAATGTGAATAGAAAAGAGATCTATAAACTGGAGGTTGGAGAGAGAGAAGAGCTGGAGGCAGAGGGGCACAGATGTCTCCCAGCTGCCACTCTACAATGGGGCAGTCACTGAGGTGCAGCCCTTGCACTGCACAGAGAGAGGTCTGAGATGGATTTTGCTCCAGTTTTGAATGCTGTTGGCTACCAGCAGCTCACAAATCCTCTCCATACAGCCATCTTCTGCTCATCATGAAGATTCGTTGCGCTGGCCATGCACGAGAAGTACTCATTGGTAATATCAATGAACTTTCTCTCAGGCCAGGCAGTGTGTTTTTACTAAAGAGTGTTCTAGATAGCCTGTTTTCTTTGAAATGCAAGATTTTACCCTGTAAAGGAACAAGATCAGTTGTAGGATGGGGAAGTGCATGTATATACAAGTAAGGAAACATTTCTTTTTCTTCCCTGGAAAAATACTTACTGCAAATACTTTCCCCTGTCTCTTCATCTCTAGAGGCTGTTGTCTCATGAAACTTGATGTCAGAAACCTCCCAGTAGAATGAGAGCTGGAAAAGAAAATCCCTTTTATTGTATCTTCTTGTTGTAATGGGAAAATGTGCGGTTGCCAGCAGACAATTTCTTGGTGTCATCTATTCTAATCAAAATGTTCTATCATTGGCTGTTTTCACAAGGAGTCTCGTTTGGATCTCTTTCTCCTCTTGGAGTAATGACAGCATCCTTTCATTCCCAAATGACACCCAGAAGTCCCCTGCTATTGAGAGTCAGGCAGCAGTGTGATGCCTGTGACTTTCACACAATCTGATAAGTATTCATAAGTCTCAGGTTGTTTCTGCTTAGCTGGTGCGTATGAAAAGTGGCCACTTGGAGTAGTGAACTGACAAAATGTCGTTGTAAGTAGACTCTCACATTCATTTTTGATGGAGGGAGAAAATAGTGAACATTCTTGTCAAATGGTTTAACATGATCTCTACTTCTGGGCATGCCTCGCAAAACAGAAGTCATGTGGTGAGGGGGAAGAGAGCACTTTGGATGTATTATCTAGTCTTCTGCCATGGCGTGAGAAACGCTTTAGCTGGCTTGTCTGTTTACCCAGCTAAAAAGCAAATCAAATCAAGATTACCCATAATTAATGATGGTTGAAGAAGAGGGTGTTCAGATCTGAATCTGGTTTACAGGCAAGCTGCAGTTCGTGTTTGAGGGTGAATGAGCTTGTCTGGCTTCAAGGGCAGTGAAACTGAAGAAGTGCAATTCTCAAGAGAATTTTGGCCTCAAATGGCAGAAATGCACAGTGTGTTGTTTATAACTTCCTCGCAAGGAGAAGAGAAACCTTTGACTGGGAGTTAGCTCCTGGTAGTTGATGTAGAGATTTTCATACTCCTGTCCTCTCTGTGAAGCTATTGTTTAATATTCATTGCCATGATATGCAAACTCGGAGGAGGCAATGATGTGTCCTTTTGTGAAAAAGATCAGAGAGCTCTCCCTGATATTTGTTTATCTATGGGGAGATCCCGTGGAAGAAAAAAATTATGTGGCTTAATTGGAACTCTGTTTTCTGCCACCGGCTCTCTTTATTCTCTGCTACTGGATGACTTATGTGGATCGTGGGAACGTTTCTTCCCTGTTCTTGCCTCCCCAAAGACCTAGAATTTCATCAGTAAGGAGAGGAGAAATAAATGTCCATTTACTAGGTGAGTGCATTAAATCTCTGTACTAGATTTCCAAAAGTCTAATGCTGGGATCATTAATTATGTTTGTGAATTTCCAACATCCTAGTAATAGGACAGAAGATTTGTCATGAACGTGCTGTTTAGGTCTCAAGAGTAAAGGAGAAGAGCAGGAGGACTTTCTGCCTCTCCCAACCCCCCACCCCCCCCCAGCCCTAGCTATTTGAATTATTACATCTTCACATCTAAATATGTGAACATGGTCTTGGAATGCTAAAAGTGGATTCTTTTCAGGTTTATAGATTAATCTAACAAAGAGGGGTTAACAGTGAAATAGATTTGATGGTATCTATCTAAATGCCTTTTTACATAATTTATACTTTGCTAGCTATAAAAAGATGCTTTGGAAATGATTCAGAAAGTCCTTCAGGAATAGTCCCAATCTCTGCAGCCTTATTAAATGCATACAGGCATGTCTCCCAGTGAGAATCTCAAGCTGTGAAAGTCATTAGAATAATAAATTAAACTTCTATGTATACAGGCTTTTTAAACTTCAGGTGAAAATTCCTTATATGCCATGTTCTAATTTTCAACTCAAGGGCTAAAGAAACGAGACTTTGGAACTGATTGGTGATCTTCTGCAAGGTTTTATGTGCATAATGAGTCATTAGGCTGTGCTGACTCCTGAAGCATGTTGCAGAGCTTGAGGTGTTAACGCTTTGAAGGGTTCTTTCCCTTTCTTGACTCCTAGTGCTGCAACAGCTAAAATCTAATTAAGGGGAATAGGCTATGTAATGGTGGAAACTACACAGCTAATAACAAAGTGCATGTTGCTATTTCAGATTGGTTCCTGTCATCGCTTTCTTTTAATGTTTTAGACAATATCTTATTGTAAAATGGACTCTTCGCATATATTGTGTAATCAGGATGACAAATGGAAATCATCAGGTTTTGCAACTGGGGAAATGTTGCTTAGAAGAATAATTCCAAGAATCCAAAAGTCAAGGAGCCAATGGAAACAGTTCTTTCATTGAAAAAAATCTCTGAGCGTAGTGCTTGCAGTCGACTCTGGATGAAAGGCTAACTTTGCCTTTTAGTATTGATTTTCCAAACCCATCTTCCTCGTGTTAAATTGCTTCATTTGATGAGTGTATTTGCTTAGATGTTTCAAGGTACTTATCAGCCAGTTTATGAAGTGGGAAAAACGAAAGAAGATACTTCATGTTCTGTCAAAAACTGATTTTTCTAGGATCACCAGAATTAGCTACTTGACCTGAAAAATTTTATCTTTAATCATTCTGAATTATTGTTGGTTGATGAGAAGCTCAACATGAGCCAACAATGTGTACTTGCAGACCAGGAAGCCAACCATATCCTGGGCTTCATCAAAAGAAGCATGGCCAGCAGGTCAGGTGAGGTGAATCTGCCCCTCTACTCCACTCTTGTGAGAACCCCCCTGGAGTCCAGCACTGGAGTCTCCAACATAAGGACATGGACCTGTTGGAGGGTGTCCAAAGGAGAGCCACAAAGATGGTCAGAGGGCTGGAGCACCTCTCCTATGAAGACAGGCTGAGAGAGTTGGGGTTGTTCAGCTTGGAGAAGACTCCAGGGAGACTTTGTAATGGCCTTCCAGTACCTAAAGGAGGCCTACAGGAAAGATGTGGGGGACACTTTACCAGGGAGTGTAGGGATAGGATAACGGGTAATGGTTTTAAACTGAAAAAGTGGAGATTTAGATTAGCTGTTAGGAAGAAGTTCTTTATTCTGAGGGTGGTGAGACACTGGGCCAGGTTTCCCAGAGAAATTGTGGATGCCCCACCCTTGAAAGTGTTCAGGACCAGGCTGGATGGAGCTTTGAGCAACTTGGTCTAGTGGGAGGTGTCCCTGCCGCTGGCAGGAGTGTTGGAACTAGATGATCTTTAAGATCCCTTCCAAATCAAACCATTCTATGAATTTAATGCATGTCAGAGCATCCAGGCATGCGTGTGAGAGAAAGGAAGAAGCACACTATGCATAAGGAGAATAGTTGAAGAGTTGGAGAGAGGTCTGGAAGGAGGCTATAATCTTTATCTTCCAGTTAAGAATTTGGTATATGCTGTGACTAATTGATGTGGAGTGCTCCCTCATAAATTTCACTAAAGATATTTTGACTTTACTAGAGAGAAAAACGGTATTTGTATTTAGACAAAAGTTTCAGTTTTTTCAATTTCCAAAATTTTGGTTTTTTGTTAGAATGGGAGAATTCCATTCATGAACATGGTTGTTGTGAGTGGGCACTACCTAAAAGCAAGGAAGTGGAAAAATTAGAATTTCTTGCTGGACTGTATGTTTTTTAAAAATGTCTGGAGGTTATGATTATGGAAGATGGTTGATCCTCTGTGAAATTTCTTTTTTAGTTGATACCTTAGGCTAGGATTGCTGAATGAATTAGTTTAGTCAGAAAGTTTGGCAAATGAAAATTAGGAAGGGACACAACTTGAACTGAAATCAAATCTGTTTTAGGGGTTTCAACCACAGCCAGAATGATATCTTAACAATGTGAGTGTGACCTCTTGCTGTGCTTGGGTTGAAGAACTTTATCAACAACATTTTGATTCTCTCTCATAGAAACTGCAGGAACTGTTAATAAAAAAAATATATCTATATGCATGAGAGTTTTGGGGGGAAGGGGAGAGGGAGAAAAAGAAATGAAATACTTTCCAAATAACATAGAATCCAACTCCTGCTCATGCTGCTCCAAAGTAGTCTGTGGCAACAGCTGCTGCTCAAACAGCTAAAAACACTGAAGCATCTATTTCAACACAAATAAAAATAGACCTAAAAATGCTTAGTCTGAACCTAATTCAGAAGCTAATCCAAAACAAGTGTATTCTGGCAATTGGTTGTATTCAACAACTGGTCATTTTTAGCATTCATCAGGCAGTAGTGTGAAAGAAGTATCTACTATAAAGTACTGAAGAACCCTGTCAATCACAGAGCAAAATCCCAAGGTGAATGGAACAAATCATAAGAAGTGGTAGTGTTTCTGTCCATCTTGGTAGACTCTCAATTCATTGGATGATGACTATTTGCCCAGATTCCTGGGTCCTTTTGGCCTGGGTGAACAATAGCAATAATGGCCTTAGCCTGCATGTTTTGCCCAACTTAAATCTTTTAGGTTTTATATATGTAGCCTTTTTCATGCCTTCCTCAAGTTTGGATGAAAACCAGCCTCAGTAGAGCTCATCCTTCTTCCCCAAAATCTTTGGGCAACATCCCTTTGTTAGGATACCTTCCAAGAACAACAGGAGCCCTTTGCACATTGACTGATTGCACCATCAGCAATTGAACAAAAAGCATAATCTGCTTTCAGTGGGTTTCTGAGTTCCAGATATGTACAAATCTAATTCCTTAGGCTTTTCAAGGTGTGAGGGGGAAATTCTGTCACTTCCTTCTTTCCTGCCCCTTTTTCTTCCTGAGAAAAGAAGACTTGATGTATTTCTCAAAGAATGCTTCTTGAGTCTCTAAGAATATACACAGAAGTTTCCCATAACAGATGCGAATGTCTGTAATTGTAATGGCAGAAGAAAAATAGCATCCCATCGCGCATTGCTCTTGTGATTGCATTGTGGTTTTCTGATGTGAAGAGACAAGGAGAACATTTTCTCCAGACGTTCATTTCTTGAAAGATTTGCTTTGGTTATCCTCATCTGAGCCTGCAGAACTGCTTAGGTTGCTGGCCCTGAAAGTGCTCTACCAGTCTGAAATTCAAACTCTTAACAGACAATTGCAAAGTCAAACTCCATCAATCTAGGCAGAGTTGCAGAAGGAATGAATACTGCATGTTGTTTGTATTGCTTATTTTCATAGATTTTGTGTCTTGCTTACTTGCATGTGGTTCCCTTGGGTTTTTTTGGATGTCAGAGTGCAATGTCTGTTGGCATTATCCCTTACAGAAAGGGAAATGGAAATTCCGGGTCACATTCTTTATCTGTTTTATACCCTCTGTGCCAGAGGAGAATTAGGGCTTGGGACACATAGGCTTTCTGATTCCTGCTCCTTTGCTGTGCTTGTTAGAGTACATTGCTTTGGGTGCCGTGTTGGAGTTGGGGTGCAAGTCAGGGGAAGCGCACTGAAGACTTGATCTTGACATCTGTCTGCAAGGAATTCAAAACCCAATAGGAAAATTCTTCCATGAAGCAACACACTAAATCCCCCAAAACAGTGTCTGGCCTCACATGACTTCAAAATGCCATTCCACAACTAATTAGAAAAGCCACAGGGTGGCCTGTGTTGATGCTTGGTCCAAACCTGCGGACAGCAGTATTACAGGAGGAAGGTGTCAGAAACACTAGAGTGGCTTTGAAGGCTGCATTCAGATGCTGTGCTAAGCCCCACTTTTCTTTTCAGGTGAGAGTCTTCTCTTCCTGCCTGTCAGCCACCCTATTTGCAAGAAAGACAGAAAAGAGAGGGAGATTTTTGTAAAGCTGTTTAACAACATGAAGTGATGTTTTCCCCAAATAACTGAAACCACTCCTTAAATAACAGGAAACCTGCAGGTGGAGGAAGAACCCCTGCATTCTTTCTGCATTTCAACAAGAGGACAGAGATGGGCTTTT
Organism: Gallinago undulata; assembly: GCA_026546715.1. Classification (NCBI taxonomy): domain Eukaryota; kingdom Metazoa; phylum Chordata; class Aves; order Charadriiformes; family Scolopacidae; genus Gallinago; species Gallinago undulata. Next base: position 39,975,558 of record JAOTQQ010000012.1, read on the forward strand.
GACAGGTAGTAGGCAAAGTTTGATTAATTGACTTATCTATGGGAGATGGAAAGAACTGTCGCAGTCAGCAGTCTGCAGGCTTATACCTCCCTAATATAGTTCTTTGCAGAACAAGAGCAGTCAAACGATGACCACGTTTCCCCCCACGCGCACACACACCTTTCTAACGAGTTTTTGCTGAGCCTGTAGATCTGCTGGGGACATACTCCTGGTTTGATAATTGATAGAGTCTAACCTTCCCTGGGATGGATTTGAAAAAAAAAGTTTACAAACAGACTTAGTGTTTTCATCATATGTAGCATCCCTTTTGAACTGTGGACTCTTTATTGCTACTAATATAGTTGATATTTCTGTCCCATATTTCTGTCCTCTGGTTGCCTTTTGTGCACAATACATGAATTTTGGAATCAAAGTTTAATATGTGAATGGCCTGAAAACTCAACTGCTGCTTAATTATGAGATAAATCTAGCTCCTCCTCTTGTGTGCCTAACAGATGGATGCATCCACTAGGTCATGTTAAAGGAATAATTAAAAGCTTCATTCACATGCAATATGAAGTGACCAGAAACAACTGCATGCTGTTTTGAGATGTGCTGTAATTTGTACTGTTACTTTGGATTGTTTCGGTTTTCTAAAAATAATAAATGACCCTCTAAATAGTAGCTGGCCAGAGGCATACAAGAAGCAATCCATAGTATATAGATTTGTTCAATGGCATTTAAAGGACCTTGATTAAAATTCAGCCCAGGCTGGAGTGATGAGAAGACTGTTTACTGAGGGCTGTTTGAAGTCGTACGATGCATTGCAGACAGACCAGAGGGATGCACAGATTGAAACATTTTACCTTGCCTGTCTGAATCTGGCTGTCAGGAGCTGATGGAACTCTGCAAGAGATGTATCAACATTCTTGAACGATTTGACTACTGCTGCTTACGAGTTTTAATTTTCATTGTTTTCAAGTCAGTGCCTGCATGAGCTCAGCATCAGAGATCATGGCAATAACAACAGTGTTGTTGGCTGGATCTGCGTTTTTTTGTCAACTACTACAAATGCTACATTTGGGTACTTCATTTTAAAGTACTGTGCATTTGAAAATTTGTGCTGTAAAACAGACAGCACTTTATTCCTCTTTTCCCTTGGCCCCATTCAAGCACATCTCCATGCGTCTCTGAAGAAAGATGAAAGTATTCCCTTTTACTTCTCTTTCTCCCTCACTGACTAGAGTATATAAGTATCATAGACAAAAAACAAAATACCAAAAAACCCACTAGACAAACACTATGTCCAACCTCCCTATTGTTTTTTTTCCCTCAAATGCAGACCTTGATTTATTTTTTTTTAAAACTGAAAATCTGAATTGAACATACGATTAAAAAAAATAATAGGTTCTTTGATTTTATTTTTCTTGGTTCTGGCTTTTGACTAGCTTTCAGGGTAACAACTGTGAAAGGACTTTTCTTATTCTATTTCTGTATGTATGCTTTGCCACAAGCTGTGTAACGTTGGGGAAGAGAGATGCAGGTGGTACAAAAAGGTTTGGAAAAAAAAAATTGGTTGAAAAAGTTTGAGTAAGGTTTCCCTCCCAGAATGAATCCAAAATAAAAGAAATGTAAGCAGGGTACATTCTTCACTGTTAACACAGGCAAAATCTGCGCTATCTTCAAAATACTCTCTGCACTACTTATCCATTACCTTCTGTGAATCCACAGAAATATCTGTTTGGTATAAAGATGGCTCTAGTTAATGGAAGTTATGAGAGTAAAGCCATCATTAATAAATAAAGTGGGATGCAAAGTGCCATGCTGTTTAAGGTAAAAGGAAAGGAGAAAAAGAAAAAATAATATTCTAGATAATGAAGAAAAAAAATTTAAGGGCATCAATGAAAGCTTTGAAACACCTGACTTTGTATTTTATCACTGAGAGTAATTCTGCTGCTGGCCTGTGGTGCTGAGAGCTTTGCTGCTTCTGCTCCTACTCGCTGTGGTGTGAACTGACAGTTTCACTGTTGTGATCAGCTCGGAAGCCGCTGCTGGAAGTTTGTTGGAAGTTTTCCCTTTTGCAGGTTGTCAGGCATGTGGATGTTTTGTCAACATCCAGAGTGTGTTGTCAGGCTCTGGTTTGGCTAATCAGTTTCTGAGTATGCTGGGACAACTCATGATTGGTTTTGTGGGCTTGTTGTTATTGTTTCCTGTCCCAATTGGTTTATGCAGCGAACAGGTGAGTGTAGGAGTAAGGAAGCCACACAAGCCTGGGTGTCTGGATGTGCAACAGATAATTAATTTATTAATACATGATAAATCCTTATGTGATACTGATTTCTTCCAGTATCTGCTGGAAGTGTGCTTGACAGACGATGATGAATTATTGAAGAGGGATAGGAGTTCCTTTTGGAAAAGACAAAGCTCTGAGAGCTCATTTGTGCTGTTTTGTACATTGCACTTAGGTGTTGTCCTGGTTTGAGGTGAAACAGAACCAGTTGGTTGGTAATTTTACTGTTCAGTTAAGTCTCTTCTACCTGAAATCTCTGAAATTTAACAGCATTTTTTTCAGACACTGTCCCTTCTCAGAGTGATAAGACCTAATTGTTTATGCCAAGGAATGGCATGCAGGGAGGCTCTTGCTTTTATTGTTATAACCACCGTGGTCAGGTAGCTTTGTTATATGCTCCTTTGTAGGGTCGGAAGCAGAAAAGGGTAGAGGGGTCCCAAAAGGTGACCCAAAACTGACCAACAGGGTATTCCATCCCATCTGCATTATGCTTAGTATAAAAGCAGAGGGCTAAAAGCAGACATGCTGAACTAATAACATGGTCTCATCCATCAGGCTGTTGAGAAAAAATTATCTGATGTATCAATATTCCTCTCCCAGCTTCAGGCGTGATCCTTGTTACAGGCTGGGCATTTTTAGTAAACTACTGTCAGTGTATATGTTGTGAATAATAGTGATTTACTAAAGTAAATTATGTGGGAAATGGAACACACAGATATTTTTCCCAACTTCATAGGTACTTAAGTAAAGCTTAATCCCAGTTTTGAGAGAAGTCATTGGTATCGGTTTAAAACTCTTAATTGCTGCGTGTGATGGTTATCAGTAGTTATTACCCATTTAGAAAGTGTAGGACTGCTAACATCTGAAATGGAACAAAAAGTGGTAAGTAATTGAGCCTTGAGGAACTCCTTGTCACTTAGGGAAGTGTAGTTGATGTTCATCTTGCAGTTTATGGGTGCCTGCCTGTAATAAATGCACCTATAGTTTGTTTGGGTTTTTTTGTCTAACTGAGCTATAATCAAAACTTATCCAGAAGTATAAATGATCACAAAATACGAGAAGCTGATGAGCTAAAAGGGTTCATGATGCTGTGCAACTAGTGGTGAGCATCTGAGTTGCAGTCTTGTGAGCTCTGGTTCCTGTGGGAGTAACTAGTTTGAGGTATTCCTTTACTGGATAATGCAGAAAGCTTCTTAGATGGAGGTTTATTTTTCAATGACCTGGTGGTGCAGACAGCTAGCTTGAAAACTTCAGTCTAACAACATGGCACAAATACAAGCAGAACTTAACACTTCTTAAGGAAGTTGAAGCGTTGGTCTCAAACAATAGTTTATAAATTAGTAAAGCAATCAAAAAAGTTACAGGTATTCATTCACCTGATGTCTGGGAGGGTGGGAGGTAACAACGCAGTTTAAAGTATTTTTGCTTTTCTGTCCCCAGGGATGCAAAATTGAATGTCCTATATTCTGTGCATCGGGTAGTTTCATAGATGTCCTGCCTAACATTTGAAGTATGGGCTGATAAAAAACTTTTTGCTGTGTTGCTGGCGAGCTTTAAAATTTTAGTGAATTCAGTGGAATGCCAAGTGACTGTAAAGAGAACCGTTGGACAAACAGTTAATCTACATTGCCCAATGCTTTTGTTCAAGAGTTCAAAAATCAACATTATTTACATTGGTGGGTGGGGGGAGAGATGGCACAGACAAGCAGTGGGATGTGGTGGAAATCGAGGTAGCTGGCAAACAAGAACAGAGTAAGTAGTTATGGTGGAAACCAAAGCAGTGGTGGTAACCCATAAAAAGCTAAACACACAGTTACGTGACCTAACGTACCGAGGAGCCATTTCCCAAAATGCTGTTGCAGGCAATAAGGAGCGCTGTGTCACTTGACAGCTAATTAGGAAGCAGAAAAATCTCCTCCTCCCTCTGATGCTCTGTCGATTAAGTCCTCAGCTGTACAGTAGAAACACTTCTGAATGGTACAGATTCGTGGTACTTTTGCACTGCAGCATTCATGGTAGTGTCAGCTGCTTGATGCTAATAAGATAAACAAGGATACAATGGCTTCAGACTCTTACAAAATGTGAATTAGCTTTCTCTAAGGTCTTTGTTAGTTATCAGACAAGCGTGATTTATAAGGCCTTTGCTCACACCCTATTTCACAGAAACCTTTTAAAGAAATCTGTGCTTCATTTTTAAGCATTCTGCTGTCCATTTTTTTTTTTTACACAAAAAGAATAAAACCAAAAGGCATATCTGAATCCTGCATGTTAGATTAGAACCTTTGCATTCTGAATCTTGAGTGCCTCAAGTGCAAAGGGAAGTAGAGATTTACTCATTCTTTTTCATTTTGCTTCATGTTCCAGGTCCCTCTGACAAGTTTTTTCTGTGGCAACTCTTTCCCCTTGCATTCCCTTGACTCCCGGGTCCATTACTTGGTCCCCACCTTTTCCATGAGAATCAACAGTGGTGTGCCTCTCTAGGTAGTTAATGCAACAGTACCTTCAAGCAGGTGTTTTTATTCCTTGTTGTTTTGATTAATCCTTGCAAAGTTGAATGCCATGATGTGGTTTGATCAGATGAGTGCATGTTGGGTGCATATCTATGCATAGCTCCCAACAAACCTCCAGAGCAGGGAATTACAGTGTAGCTCCTGCTCCCAGTGAGTTGGTGCTGCTTTTCCTTGCTGTAGATGAGTCTGCCTGTATGCTAGTTCCCTCAGCCTCTCCTCGTAAGACTTGTGCTCCACACCCCTCAGCATCTTTGTTGCTCTTCTCTAGACACGTTCCATCACCTCAGTGTCTTTTTTTGTGGTAGAGGGCCCAAAACTGGACACAGTACTCAAGGTGGGGCCTCACCAGTGCCATGATAAGCATATATATCCCATTCCCCTAGAAGGTTGGTGCGTACAATATCTGACCTGCTAGGACACAATCTGCATGTTGGATGTGGCCTTGTGTTTTTATTTCATATGGTCTAATGCGACACAACACGTACTTCATGTGGGTGCTGCTAAGGTCTATCTTAGTGTATAGCTTCCAGTGATGACTGGAAGTCATGTTTGGCCTGAAGCAAGCAAAAATTTTCATATCCCTTTTCTAGACTCTAGTAAAAATTACCCTGCAAGTAATTCATCTGGGGACAATATAAGAATTCTTTTAAGGTACATAATTTTGGGCAAAGGAAGACAGTACTTTCTGCTCTCATTTCTGTTCCTGTATAGATGGATGTTGACTTGTGTCTTAGATCTTGTACAGTTTATAGAGAATTACAGAGAACATTGAAGTAGTTGAGGGAAAAGTGATTTGATATTCACGTTGTGGTTGCCTAGTACATGATCTGTGATGCAAGAGAGCTCTTGAATGAAACTGATCAGTGTGGTGTTTGACCTGAGTACAAAGGAACATCATCTGCAGTATGTCTGTCCCTTAACATAGTGTCATGGTTTAACCCCAGCTGGCAACTAAGCACCGCACAGCCGCTCCCTCACTCCCCTCACAGTGGGATGGGGGAGATAATCAGTAGAGTAAAAGTGATTAAACATGTGGGTTGAGATAAAGACAGTTTAATAGGCAAAGCAAAAGCCACGTGCACAAGCAAAGCTAGGAATTCATTCACCACTTCCCATTGACAGGTGGGTGTTCAGCCATCTCCAGGAAAGCAGGGCTCCATCATGCGTAAAGGATACTTGAGAAGACAAAGTGTCACTACTTGGAACATCCGTCTTTTCTTTCTTCTTCCCCCAGCTTTATATGCTGAGCATGACATCAAACAGTATGGAGTATCCCTTTTGGTCAGTTGAGGTCACCTCTCCTGGCTGTGTCTCCTCCCAACTTTTTGTGCACCCCAGCCTACTTGCTGGTGGGGTGGGGTGAGGAGCAGAAAAGGCCTTGACTCCGTGCAAGCGCTACTCAGCAGTAACTAAAACATCTCTGTATTATCAACACTGTTTCTAGCACAAATCAAAACCACATCCCCATACTAGCTATTATGAAGAAAGTTAACTTTATCCCACACAATATTTTTAAAATTAACGTCATGTAAGAACTGGTAGTAAATAATAACTTTTGAGAAGGTTTATCACCTCTTCCGTGTGCTATTTTGAAATGTAGGTTCTGAGTCCTTCATAACTCTAAGCAAGGTGTTCCCAATGACAAAGCTGATTTCACCAGGAGAGCCGGATCAGGTCCTACAGGGTAGCAGCTTGGCAGAAGGTTGTTCCTCTGTATGTGTGACCTTACTGCCATGACCGTCTTGTAAATTGATCTGTAGAGGAGGATTCCTCTTTCTCTACAGGCAGATTTTAAAAATCAATGCAGGTTACAACTTAAATTCTCTCTGGTTCAGCACTTCAAATGCGAGGTAGAGTGTGGGGACAGAGACTAACAGAGGCAGGAATGGGAACAGCTTTTTAGAAGATGCGAGGTGGTCCTCGATGAACCTACTACCAAACGTAAGCTAGATGGAAAGCATGGGGGGAGGAAAAAAGCAGCTCTGCTGATGCTTCGTAAAAGCTACAGCTTTTCACACTGCTAAGATCTAACAAAGGGAGAATTTGTTCAGGCACAGTCTGATCTGGCAGGATTTGGGGCAGATGGTTAAAACCCACACTGCTCAGTTTTACTCTTGTCTTGCCCAGAATTATTCACCTGAGAGCCAGTGTTGGTTTTTACTAGGGAGTAGCCACATCCCATTGCAGTCACAGTAGCATCACTGCGGTGAGAGGCTGTCGGTGCTGCCAGCAGGATTCTGGCTCTGTACTGGTGGTTGGAAGGAGGACGTGTGAAGGGCTGCTCCTGTCCCAGCCGCACTAAGCTCTGAAATGGATATCAAGCACTTCTTGCTGCTCGTAAGGCCACTTTGAAGCTGGTGCTCACACATGTTGTCAGGAGTCTTCAGCACTGTTAGCAGAAAGAAAAAGAAAGAAGCTTTCTAGTTAGCTCAGATTACCTTGTTCTGAGTAAATGAAGGTTTACAAAAAAAAAAGGGAAAAGAAAGAAAAAAGCCTGTGTGCTCCTGGCGTTGACAGGTCTGGCTGTTAAAGCTGGGTCTGTTGCAGTGCCACCCTGCAAGGCAGCTGCAGAGTCGTGGGGGTTGTTTGGCTGCTTTGCTAACAAAGTAAGTGTTGCGAGAGCTTTGCAACGCTTGCTCAGGTGAGTGATGTTTCCAAAGGGCCACCAGCCAGAGCAAGGACAGCAGCCCCAGATACTCTATTAAAAAGAAGGAGCACTTCCAGCTGTGCTACTGGAGGGGTGCGGGCGAGGGGAAAGGGGTGTAGCTCCTTGGGCTGTAGACACCAGCATCTGTAATGCTATAGAGTTGCACTTGCTGGTGGCTGTCGGGGTGTCAGGAGGGTGACAGGCAGAGCAGGGCTTCCCGGGTGAGTGTCCCCCACCGTTTTGGCAGCAGGAGCCGTGTCGGTGTTTCCGTGCTGGGTGGCGGGGGCTGAGGGCTGGTGTGTGCTCACGGGGAGGGAGCGGGTGGGTAAGTGGACGCACATGGTGCTGGCTGGCATGGCTGCTCCCCCTGTTTGTAGTAGGATAGAGTTTCTAAAGGATTAGATAACACGCCTGAGCTCCATGGCGTGCAGTTTTTAAACTGTGTTTACAGTTCAGGAGGTACTGTGAGTAGAGATGATTATGTCCTTTAAGTGCTGTTTTTGTTGCAGCTTCTGTGATAAAAGGAGGCTCTGGCGAAGACATTTTTGCTGGCGGATAGATACTCTCTGAGCGGTGGCTGTGCAAACTTTAGGGGGGATGGGAGCAACCTACAGAGATACCTCAGCACTTCCCTTTAATAAAGGCACATCATTAAGCCATTTCCTGCACATCTGAGAGGCTGTTGGAAGAGCAAGATGGTATTGAAATGAAATTAAAGAACTGCTTGATTTTTTTAAAGTATTATTTAATTTAATCTTTTTGGAGTATTACTGTTTCTGGGGAAAAAATAATGTAATGAAGACAGCAGAATTACATTGGCTATCTGGTCTGAGTAACTAGAGGGAGAAATTCCAGTCTCTTCTTTCCTTTCCCCTTCTGAAAATATAAAATGTGGAAGGCAGTACAAATTGCAAAATTATTTTACCATGTCAGCTATTAATGTGACTGATGCAACCCCTGTTTGCAATATAAAGAGGCCTCTTGCTGACATGTGTGTTCTCTGCCATGTGCATATATATGCTGTATACATTATGTAGGCAGAAATATCTAAGAATATAACGTATACATGATATAGATACAGACACATATATATGCTGTAGCATAGTGTAATGGAAATAAAACAGAGGAGGGGAAGAAAGAGATGCCTGTTCAGGCCAAGTAAACCTTACTGGGTCCCTGGCTAGTGATGGGTGCTGGGCACTGGGCAGCTGCGTGTGAATGGGACAGGTGCTGACTGGATGTCAGGAGTGGCCCAGTAGGCAGGATGAATGTCCCAGGGGTGTCTGGACATGCTGCTTTCTATATGGCTGGCCATCACTATTGGCTGCAGTGGTGACGGGTGGGTAGGGACATCTCTGATCACCAGCATAGTCCCCGGAGAAGAGCTCTCAGCAGGATCGCCTTGTCTTTCCTTGAGGCAAGAATGACACCTTTGTTTCTCTGCTCTATAGTGGGGATTGTGTAGAGCTCTTCTGGCTATTTTGAGCAGAAGAGCTGATATGGTTTTGATGGTAAAGATTGAAACAAAGACTTTAATTTTTTGGTGATTAGGATTAGAAGATCTTATTCACCACCACGGCATTTCTGTCAGTACATAAAGAACCCAAAATTGATAGTGGAAAGATGTATAAAAAAATTACTCAGAAGACACAGGCTTGGCCATACAGCTTAGAGTATTCAATGGAGTCCTTGCATGACCTTGATTCAGCAAAGAGGTGGTCTTGCAGCACTTTACTGCAATAGCTCTTTGCAGCATATTGCTCAATATCATAATGGCTGCAGAAGAGCCAAAACATCATGCTCTTTCTGTCATCTTTAATATTTTTTCCAGAGTTCTGAGCCAGCTGCATCTAGCTGGCTTTTTCTTTTTTTTTTGTAAAGGAGCTGACAATCCCACTGACTTCCGTAACAATGAGTTATCCTCACTGTGTTTGTATATGAAAACTACACAGCAAAGGGAAGTCATGTCTTTGTAAGTCAATACTGAGACATGGATGAAATGATTATTTGGCATCCTAAGGATATGAGAGGGGCTTTTTTTTTTTATTGCTGGTCTTTGAATTGAAATGTTGAAAATATCTTTTTATATGTGAATGTGGACATGGTATGAGCTGGATTTTTATCTGTCACACTGCATTTTACTGCTTTCCTCGGAAAAGATGAACCTTTAAAGATGTTTCAGCTAAGAAAAGCTATTATTATTTTCCCACATAAAAGCCTTACACTTTGAATAAATATTAATGCTTCATGTTCAAAACCCTGTGTTAGTATATGCAGTGCTCTGTTTACAATTTATATATGTTTAACCTTCAAAATGGGGCTATATTTTAGACTAATTGGTAAATGCATGGGTAAGGCAAATTGCTGGAAGTATAAAATAAGAAGAAATGCATCTGGGCTCAATCCTTCAGTTCTTTGTCTCCCTCCCATGTACTTGTTTGGATTACAAATCAGAGTGAATGGCTTTTAAAGTTACTGATCCCAAAGCAGCTCTATGCTTTTGCTGGTGTTGAGCTGAAAGGATGGGTCAGAATTAGCTTGACATCATGGCAGCTTTCCATCAGAGGACTGGTTTGGTTCCAGGTGCCAGATGGAGCAGACTAAAAGTTGTTGCAATTTATACCTCACTGGTGTCATCCTGCTGGTGATGCTCAGGGTTTTCTGTGAGACACCTATACTGTCTGGCTGCGGGGAATTGTAACCAAGGGGACAGTAACGTGTCTTAGCAATAGATGCTGCTCAGGAAAGTGAGGATGAAAGAACTCTCAGAAATAATAAAAACTACCAGAATACACACAGTAGCAAGAGGGTTGGTCTTAATTTCGTATCTTAAATTACCACCTTCTAAATGTAGTCTGAAACTGTAGCTCTTGCATTAGAAAATTGTCCCAATATATAATGTTAAATTAAGCATCTCTGCTCCTTTATAGGGAAGATCGTCATCACAGCACACCACTACATCCCATATGAAACACAAAGAACTCAGCAAAACTAAATCCACTTCTTTACTGGAATATCAAATAATCAAAATTAATCTGTAGAATCAAAAGAAGCACATGTTTTAAGGGAAACAAGTTCTTTGACAAACACAAACTTGTTGGAAGGAATCTTCTCAAGGAGGTTTTCAGAAGTCGGTGTGTTTTCCCATAGCATAATGATTTAGTGTCAGGACTACCATTAACCAAAAGGGTGAAGTAAATTTTGAGAAGCTTCCTGTATCTGTAACCTTTCTGGGTCAAAGAAAGCTTTACTTCTGTTTCTATTTTAAAGAATGACAGCCAGATTTGACAAGCAGCACTGGTAAAACTGCTGAAAACCAATCGTAAAAGATACAATGGGAATCTTGTTTATAGTTGTTCGATGGTTTGTAATTATTGCTGACGCCCCCTTTTATAAATAGGTATTGATGGGCTGTCTTATAAAATTCACCATGAAAAGTTAAGGCAAACTCTTTTTTTCTAGCTTGCCTCAGTCACATAACTAATATTCCTGTTGATGACATATATGGTGAAAAAAGCCTTGCTGCTTTCTTGATTTCAGGAATGGAAGAAAACAATGATTTTTTAACTTGGAGTGAAACATTAGTGACTCCACAAATGTAAAATGAACAGAAAACTAATGAAGCAGGTGGCATTTTTACCTATTCCCTTCTCCTGAAGAAGAGTATAATAGGATCTGTGTGAATGTGGTTAAAATGTTTTATAAGCAGTTCCAGTATCTGAAATAAGAAAAAAAAATAACTGCTGAAAAGCAGTTGTACTGCTTAGACGTACAAGGTTGTGCATACAAAGGATTACTTGGGAGGGGAATCTCAAGAAACAAGAACAGTTAAATAAAAACTGCTTCTTATTGGGGGCTGATCCAAAGATGCCTCTTTCTGTGTTTTAGTGAAATGCATATTATACTTTTCCCATGTTTTGTGTTTTATCCTTTATTTACCATATGCAAAATAGATGTAATGGAATATAGTTTTATAGTGACACTTTGCATTTATTATTTTGCATCCCCTACTGTATGTTTCTTTTTTTTGTATTAAAACATATTTTTTTTCTAATGAGTCTAGGTAGAAAAATAAAGTATACCTTCACTTTTTTTTTTATAGTTGAGAAACTTCATATGAATGGACTGATCTGCTCCATAGTCAGCTGCTATGCTTTTGCTGAGTGCTGATAAAACAAAAGTGGTGGGACCAAAAATGGGAACGTGTGAATCTTGAATTTTAATGAAATTTAAGGATTCAAATTTTAATTTGATTTTGAATCTTTTTAGAAGTAGTGAGCATTTATCACCTTTACCTCAAAGGAAACCCAGCACCTGAACTTCACCTCTCTTCCCTCCATGCTAAAAGTATGCTCTCTTTTCCTTTCTCCCTCTTCTCCCTTTCTTTGCTTAAGGCTATGGTTACAGCAGTTAATTTTTAAAACAGGAAAATACAGAATTAAATAGAATTAGAGAAAGACGCCTTTGTACTAGGTACTGTACAGTATAGTGTTTAAAAATCAGAAAATATGTTAGCAGAAAATGCCTAGACTGTAATTTAGATAACAACCCAGACAATGAGCTAGCTTGTTAATTGTAAAGGCTGGTGGAGAGCTGCCAGTTAGAGAACTCGTCTTTTTATATCCCACTGCTCCTTGTGGCTCTCCTAGATGGAGAATGACAGGACATGAACTTTTTTTCATTTTAATCTGGGCTTCTTTTACTGTTTTTCTTGCCTTTATTTCTACGCCCCAAAAATAGTCCATATATCAGAACAGCTATTAACTGAACTTTTACAAGAATAAATAATAATCAATACTGTGAGGATGGAGGCAGGATGGGTGGTCTGGAAGGCAGGGTAAACAGAATCCTGCGGCTTGAACACTGGTGCTGTAGATACCACTGTAAGTTCTCTTTAGACCAAGTATGCAGTTTGCAAACAATGAATCTCGCCAAATTACTCATCTGAAAACTGTTCCTGAAATAGCAGGCGTGAGGTATGCAAAGTTATAGGCTAACAGCCATCAGATCCCTTTTTTCAGCCGCCTTAGAGTAACTGCAGTGATGGAGAGGCAAAATAGGAGGGCCTCTTTGGTCAGGCTGCTCAGCGAGCTTGTGCGTTGGCTCTGGTAGCTCCTGGTGTGCGTCTGTCTGGGGGAGATGAGCCCTCCCCGTCGCGTTTCTCAGCAGGCACTGGATGGGAAAATGACCTGACAGGCTGGTCCCCAGCCCATCCATCCTCAGCCTGCCTCGGTACTTTTACATGGCAGATTTTGAGGAGCTGAGGCATTAAACTTGGTGCGGAGGTACATGAAACAGTGATTTCTGTGGTGCCAGCAAAGAGTCTAAGCATAAACGCCTGAGTAACCCTGCTGTTCCTCTGCAAAATATTAGGCATGTGGTTAAAGTATTCTGTTAAACGAGGGGCAATAAGAAAGGAGCGATAGCTCTGGTGGAGATGTGAGCTACCTCACTCATCTCTAAGCGGTCTGGCGTGTTTGCTTCCTGCTCACAGTTTAGGCTAGGATTTCCTGAGGAATTTGAGGGAATTAAGCACAGGACTTTCACTGCATTTTGATGGAGTTTGGGTGTCTGATGCTACAAGGGCTAAGCTTATGCAGGATGACACTATTCTGACTGGTGTGATTTCAAACTGATGTAGTTAAATTGATGCAAAAGACTGTATGCATAAGCCTTAAGTCAACATTCACTTGGCTTTGTACTAGTTTGGTTTTAATTAATTAGGACAGAGGTTTAGATTAAGTAAGTCAGACTTCAACTGCACTGTGAGTATATTTGATAAAATTTAATGCAGGTAGGCCTACTGCAGGTACGTAGGTATGGATTAACGTTTCCTGATCAGAGTAGCTTAAATTGCCTGAGGTTTTCTTTGCCAGAACAGCACTAGTTCCACAAAACCCCCTCTTTTTGAATGAGTCCACAAGCTGTTTAATTTATTTTTTAGTTTCCTTTAAAGACTGATAGAAGTAAATTTTCTCTTTTGTTTGACTTAAGGAGTGCCTAGATGCACTATAAGGTAGAGACAGGGCAGCCCCTTTTGTCTTTAGAGAAAGCTGAACAGGTTGGAGCTTGGTGGTGGTGCTTTATTATCTTCCTGACTCTTTAGTCATCATCTTAAAGTCAGTAGTAACTGACTTTAAAGTGAAGTCAGTCATCTTAAAGTTTAGTAACACTTACAGTTTTGGAAAGTAAGTGAAAAAGTCAAGATTTGTATGTCCCGACAGTAGCACAGATATTGATGGGAGAGCCTGTGTGCGCGTAAGCACGTGTGAGTGCCAAGCTGGCTACTTGTGGAATGAATTTATTTGGAAAGGGATCTCTTCAGCAGCTGGTGGTTTCCTCTTTTGACCTGTGCTGCTTCCAAGGAGGACTCGAGATGGTTTAGTGGTGATGAATTGGCAGACTTGTCACTAAGCTGTAAATCTTGAACCTGCCTTGCTGTGTTGAGGTGTGAACCCAAGATCTAAAGGAGGTCAGCATTTTGGACTGCTGCTGTGTATATTTATATTTAAGAGTTTTAACTCTTAAACCTTCTTTAGTAAAGGAAGTACTGTTAATATTTTTTTCCACTTCTAGAGTTCATTTGCTATTCCAGAATTGTCTGATTGACATCCATGTTATCAAGTAAATGCAATTCAGTTAAAAAAACCCCAAACAAAACACAAACAAACCAAAACCAAACCACCCAAACTATAAAACAAAACCAAACCACACCAAAGTCAAACCCAGAATAATTTTTTTTTCAGATTTGACTTTCATTTCTTCTAGTTCCAGGACAGATATACAAGAAACAGGAAATCTCCCTCATTTAAATATCACTTTAAAAATAATGCTGACGTTGTTATGTGTTATTTTGATATTTCTATTAGGAAGATAGTTTTCTGCACAGGTTCCAGATTTTTAGATATTTGATATTGTTGGTCTGTATATTCTTGCTACATATAAAATACTCTTCTTTTTTTTTTTTTTAATACTTTATATGCTTTTTCAAACTATCCAAGGAACTGTCTGCCTGGCACAATGCAACCTTAAATAAGTGTCTTCAGGTCATTTTGAATGAACTGCTGGCTCTATGCTCACTGCTACTGAGAACCCAAATTGGGTACAAAAAGCAGTTTAACTCTACTGTTAGACATGGCCTTATGATGACTAAGCCTTAGTGTTACCACTTCTGACTCTGCTATACTGGCCTTTTTGCTGCAGGGCATACAGTCTTTTTAGGTAGGAAACATGTAATGATGAAGGGCTGAAATACTCTATTTTATTGGTTGAGATGTTTAAAAGAAGTTGTTCAATATATACTGTTATAAGATGACCACAACATTTTCACTGAATTTGTAGGAATTCATTGACTTGCACCTTGAGTGGATTATATATTTCTGATACCCTTTAAAGCTTTGAAATCAAGCCATGTGAAAGAGTATCTTAAAAAACCTCTCTATTGAGTAGATATGTGCATACTTCTATGTAATTGAACTGAATGAGGAATTCCTTATTTCTCACAGTGAGTGTGAATCTGCTTTTCACAATAAAAGTCTGGCAGATTAAAATCAGCCTGGAGAAAGGGTGGCTCTCAGCAAGAGAGATTTGACAGAGTATCAGCAGGATTTCACCATAGATGGCTTTTCTCGTGTGCAATCCCTTTACTTCACGTACCGTCTATTCCAGCAAAAATTAGCATCTATAATTGAATAGTGCCAAAGGGTGAAATAATTTACACTTAAGCTTGTAATATTTTTTGTAACACTAAACAAACAGAAGTATACGCATAACCCATGCAAAAACACCCTCTGGGCTTTATCCCTCTCCACTCCCTCTAATTAAATGGACTTCAGAAACAGGCCTGAGATACTATAATGACTGAAGATGCTCATCAGGAAATCTTGCAGTGTTTTAACACTTAAAAGTGTTGACCTCTGTCTTTGGCCTAGAGTTGAAGATAGCTGTTAGATAGCTCTTTTGTGCACTAGTCTTGGGTTTGGTTTTGAATAACCATGGAAGTGGTAGAACAGTATCACTGACAATAACAATGTTCTCTTATAGTGCTTTTCTATCTAAAGATCTCAGAAGTACCTCAAACCAAGTGATGGTTCTTATTTTGCTTAGAAGAAATGGAAGTCCCTAGTGATGGCTTAGTCAAAATCACCCAGCCAACTAATGACAAAATCACAATTAGCACCAAGGTAGCTGGGCTTCAAACCAGGACCTACCTTCTTAGTCCTGCTTAGTCCTGTTCTCGTGAGAGGTGTTTACTCCACATGAGCAAGGAAGTCATAAACGGAGCATGAATCTGCACACCCTTCTTTGCCAAGTATCTCTGGTGTCTAGTAGCATCACATAGGATTGTGTTCATTCAGTGTTGAAGTAGTATGGCTCAAGTGGATTAAATTCTGAGCCTTTTTGGCATGGTTTCTGTTGTTGTCAAAGATACCATTTGACACTTTCCAGTGTACGTTTTGTACTGCTGTGTGCAGAGTTTGGTTGCCAGAGCTGAAGCTTTCCTCGGGGAAGCCTCTGTTTGCATGCTTAATTTTTAATCCGATCTCTAGTAAACGTTAAAAAGTGAGTTTAGACAACAGCAGACCCCCCCAGCGTACATTACAGGGATACATCTGGAGAAAAAGGCACGGCAACAAGATTTCAAGTGATTTGAAGGGGCTGGTTTTTGTACAAGTCGCAGTTTAGCCCCACTTTTCAATCACACCTTATTGCCTGGTAGCTGAGTTATTCTAACGTGACTGAGAGCAGAATCTGGCCAGGAGGTTGTGGTGATTGCCGGGCAAATAAGAACTACGTGTACTTTTCCCTGGAGTGAGTGAGAGTTGCAACAGCTCAGCAGGTAATTCAGTCACCCTCAGGGCTCGACCTTATATTTCACATCAGGCTGTAAATTTTTGTTGCGAGTCCAATTTGAATTTTTTGTTGTCCTTGTTAATTTGTTAAGACGCAGCCATGTGTGAGGTGCTAGGAGATATGAAAGAAAATTTGGACTCAGGCCTGAGAAAGCTTAGCCTTAGGCTTTAGCTCTTCTATGGAGTGGCAGCAGTCGGGCTCTCGTACCTGCATGAGGCTCTAGTGGTGTTAATTTGGACTCCATTCAGGCACAGGAATTGGCTCTATGTGCTCCTCTTTGTGGGATTGGGACCAAAATAGATAACTGATACAGGCAGACTTTGGGAAACAACAATGTTTCGCTTTTAAAAAAGAAGAGAAACTAGCTAGTAATTATCTGGGCAGTGGTTTTGTTCTTCCATTTTGCAAGAAAACTGTCTTGTTGCTTCAGCCCAATCCCAGGAGCAGGAACTTGCTCCCTGAGAACCGGCTTCCAGGGAGGCTGCTTGTTTCTTTTCCTCTTCCTTTTCTTCTGCACCTTCCCCCTCTTCCCTCCCCTGCCCTGGGGAGGGGGGGGGAATAGCAAGCAGTAAGAAGTGATATTGTATACAAGGCTATTACACTTTTGTCTTGGCCTGCTTAATGTCCTTGACACATACCCATTTCACCCAGCGACAGCCAGTATGCAAATTGGCTAAAAGCTCCATTAGGTTGTTCAAGGCTGGGGAAACCCATCTGTCAGTGTCTGTGACACAGCCGGGCTGGAGTCTCACGTGGGAATCTGTCCTTGAGATACCCAGGCAGCTGAGTTTCTTCTAGCCTCTAGTGTTCCCAGAATCAAAGGAAATTGTTGTACACTCTTCTCCTTGCTGCAGTTTGTATTTTTATTGTTCCTTTTCTCCCCTGATCCCTCCTCAGAAAGGCACAAGCATAGACTGGGAGTTAACGGGGAAAAATGGGGTTTACTTTTTTTTTTCAGTCGCTTTTCCAGAAGTGAACAATTATGCATATTACTTGTGCAATAAAAAAAAGAACAGTAGTTATTTGTTGTCCTAAAAGAAGAACAGCTTTATAACCCTTTTCCATATTTTCCTGTGTGATCTGCTGCTGACAGGCATGAGGAGGGTAGTAAAAAAACACTCGCTAGGGATCAGCTGTAGTTGATGTGTTCTCTGTGAGTGGACCAGAAGTGCCTGATAGCCCAACAAAATATCAAAGAATGCACCCGTGAAGGGCTTTCACTGAGAGGATTTGAATGTGGGGCCTGGGACTGAGAATTGCCCCTGCAGAGGCAGAGCAGCACAGCTCCCATTCAGGACACGCAGGTTTGGGAGCAGGCTCGAGTCTCTCCTCTGCTTGACATCCCCAGGAAAGAAGTTCCCACCACAACAACAGCAGTTACTGTACATCTGCTGAGGGAAGGCACACACTTGCTTTTTCTGCTGGATGGAGGTAAGGCAGCAGAGGGGTGCTCTTCCTGGGTTTTCTTGCTCTCTCTCTCAGACATCTCAGAGACCTCTGTTAAAATGCTTAACCAGCAGACCACGCCAGGATGAATGGTATAGCAGCAGTTGTTAGCTATGGTTAGCAACGCTACAGCGTTGCGTAATACGAGACAGTGACAGCAAAATAGTTCAGATTTTCATCGCGTTAGAGCAAGAAGACTAGGCATATGCCATCGAAAGTAGAGCCTTTCAAACTGTGTAATGTCTGTATTGACAGGCCTCGCAAACTCTTGATTATTTCCTGCTGGTGTCATGTAAGAGCCCTGAACACGGAGTATCTGGCAAAATAGCTGGTGTAACTTCAATGCCCAGCGGTGTTCAGATGCATGAGATAATTATAGCCGCCTCCAGAGCAGATGCTCTATTCTCCAGTTTGGCTCTTGCCTTCTTCAGCATGCAAATAATTTTCTCTACCTAAGCCGATAGCAGTTTTGATGATACATATATAATTTTTTTTTTCAGTAGAAAGTCAGCAATTTGTTTTTTATGGGAATGCTTATATAGCTAAGAAAGTGGGATTTCCCTTCGTCATCCTGTTGAGGAAGAAGAAAAGCGCTTTTGGTACAACTGTGTGGAGACTGATATCATTAAGAGTTAATGTGTTAGTATAACCGGGATCAGAATATAGTTTATCTTTCCAGAAATAGAAGTCAGCAATTCAGCAGTTATCCTTCATATTGCTAAGTGCAAGTTATTCAAATCATGATATATTCTGCTTTTTGTGTCCCAAACCCAGTCATGTAATAAGGAGGCTTTTAGATTAGCTTATTAGTTTAAATTTCAGACATACTATTTTAGTTCTCTGTCTTATGCTCCCAATACTTCTTTATTCTCTTTTTCTCTCTTGAGGTAACATAGACCTTGCCGTAGCATGTAACTCCAACTAAAAAAATTAAAACTCAGCATAAGAGATGGTATATGCATTTTTCTAGAAGGTAGTTGTAGCGGAATTTGCACAACCTTTGCTCTCACAGTTGAATATATTTTTTACGGCGCCCCAATTATTTCAGAGCCTGTGTGAGTAGCTCAGATTTGCCAAGGGTAGCAGCGGGCTTGCAATCCTGCTCGAAGCCATTTCTGCATTTATGTTTTTCTGGTTGTCTGGTCAGACTGTCACGTCCTAATGGGAGACAACACTTAATTAAACATTGGTGAATTGAACAGCTTGCTTTGAAAAGAGGTGGCGTCTGCTTTATGTGACAGTGAATAAACCCTTTTAAAAAGGTAAAAATGATAGGACGTAAATATTTTGCCTTACCTGTGCACAGGCAAAAGCAGAAGATGAACCAGGGCTTCACGTGAATTTAAGCAAATTGGATGCCCAGACCCGTTTGGAACAGAGAACCTGCTTTGTCCTTAGAAAAATTTTGGGTTTAATACTAAAATCCAGTTTGAGGACCAAATAGCCCTCAGGGCAAACTCTTCCCGAGACTGGCCCTGTGTGCAAGACAGCTGAGGATGTGCCACAAGGCATATCTCCTTTGGCAGAGGAGGAGGGAAGCGCAGAGCCTTCCTCACAGCAGGTCCAGGGCAAAAGGCCACTGCAAAGCACAGGCTGTAACATTTTCTAAACGGATGGAGAAAATGATAGGACCATAAAAAAAAATATCTTTGAGACTTGCTAAGTTTTTGTGGCCTATTTATGAATGCCTGAGAAATGGATTTTAATTTTAGTGAATACTCACATGCCTGTCAGTGGAATAGCACAGGGGGACACCGTTCTAAAATAGCTCTAGCAGATGCCACAATAATACGAGTTTTCCCTGCATCTCTCATTTATTTCTTGCTGTGTGCAGTTTCTTACTAAATCTGTTCCCTTGATAAACGCAAGGATGTTCTTGCCATTGGATAGAATAGCTAAGTGCCATTGTCACAAACACTAACTAGCTTAACCTTCTTGTTGCGTAGCTACTGCTGCTGTTAAATATTTCCTGGGCTAACAGACATCTTCAAAATGAGTTTTAAAGGTTTTTCTTTTTATATACACAGACCATGCCTGTTAAACAATGGCAGCTTGAATGGAAGCTATTTTAATGATAACAACAATAGTGTCAGTTATTTGGATAAACTGTCAGCTTAGAAAGGGAGATCAGCCATCAGTGGATCACTGCAAGGAGCTTAGAAAATAGAGAAAATTAACCTGCTAGCATAAGCAATGCCACCAGATCTACAGAAAGGATAATTATCCTGCTACCTTGCTTCATGTGAAAGTGTTAACGTTGGTACTAGATGTCAAGAGACCTTCGATCCTGCCAGTTTTACCTTCTCTGAAGAAAGGTTCTCCTTTCGCATCCTTAATTGCTTTAAATTCAAAATATGGTGAGTTGATACTGATTTATGAGGCATCTTGGTAATCCCTTACCAGCCTTGCAACATGACTGGTATTATTTATTGTAAAACTTATTAATTGATACAAAGGCCTAGGGTCCACATTTGTTTTGGTGAGTCTTCACTCCAGCATAAAGTGAAGGATGTGAAGAAAGGATTGGGTACTGCCCCATCAAGAGGGGAATGCAGACGGCTGGGATCTCAGCACAGCATCACTCAGCTGCAACCCCTTCTTGGTGGGGCACTTCTGTGCATCTCTACCTAGTCCACCCCTGCTTACTGGCCTCCCCTGCCCTGGGCAAATGTGTTGGTCCTTGTGTATTAGCAGTGTCCCACATTGGTGATGACAAAAGCATGATCATAACCTTGTGGAAGTGGTGTCTGTCTCTTAGAGTGCATGGGATGGGGAGCAGAGCTGATGATACATGCACTTCCTTACTGATGGCACCCTGAAGCTAATAAATACAGCTTAGGCACACCTAAGCCCTTGGCAGATGAAGGCAAATATTGTGGACTTTGCTTGGAGAAAGCATCAGGAATTTTTTGTTGGTGGTGGATTTTTGTTTTGTAGGATTTTTTTTGCTTTTGCTTATCAAGGAGGCTGAGCTTATTTTAAAAATCTGTAGATAGGAACGATAGAATCACAGGGAGTGAAAGTAAGCTAATTTGGATGTCTGTTTGAGTAAGATCAGCTACTGTTTATGAAGGAGGAAGTGGTTTGTCCTGTCCTGATTTCATTGGTGAATGTTGTATATATTTAAAAAAGCTCTGATAAATAACGAAATATTTCAAGGACTACTTGAAATTCAAAGTCATGAAATTAATCAGAAACAGCCTCATAATTTTGTTAGTACTTTTGTTAGTAATTTTTCACTGTAGTGAAGAAAACCCTGGTGCCTGGATTGTTGACAAAAAAATAAATAAAAAAAACTTAAACCCATCTATTGTCTGTGAGCATTTCTTAGTTAATTTTCAACTTCCTTTTTCTTTATTGTTCATTTTGTAACGAAGCTGGGCCTCATTTTTGTTGCCAGTAGTTTGATGAATGGCTTGAAAGGAATCGATGGTGATGGCCTTGTTTGCTCCTTAGTCTTTGTGGCAGGGGAAGGGGTTTTGTGTGTATTTGTTTTTAATTCCCTTTTGTTGGCATAAATGGATCTTATTAAACATCAAGGTCAGTTCACTAATTTAGGATGTTGGGCGAGAACTGCTAATCCAGAGGTCCCTTTTCTTTTATTTTTTAAGATATCTTTACATTGGGACTCAAGTTTAAACTGTCAGAAAGGTTATTGCAATCAAGTGAGTAGCTGATAAACACTATTTTAGCAAGTAGGCTGCCAGCCTGTGGAGCTGCCCGCTGCCAGGGCATCTTCAAGTAAAATGCTGTGGCTAATTTTCAAAAAGCTCAGAACATTTCAGGACCAAAAATAGTGATGTTTGTAATTAGGGATACTAAAATAGAAGCAGTTGAATCCTTGGGGATTTGCAGAAAAAAAATATCTGTCTCTCCCTACCTTAGGTCTGCTGAAATCGCTATGGCTTCAGCACATCCAGGGTGCTGCCCTGGGAATTTGTAGCCGAGCCAGAGCCTTGCTTCAGGTAGAAATTATCCCTTTTCCTCATCCCCGGGCACGCTGTTGCAGCAAGAAGAATATATGAGATAGTTGAGCTGAGGTAGAACTGAGCCAATGAGGTGGTGATAAGCTTAGAAGCGGGTTGTCAGAGGATTGTGTAACTTGAATCGTATTAGCTATATGTGCTCCTGTTGTATGCTGTGACATGTCATGCAACAGAGTGACATAGAATCATAGAATGGTTAGAGTAGGAAGGGACCTTAAAGACCGTCTTGTTCCAACCACTGCCATGGGCAGGGACACCTCCCACCAGACCAGGTTGCTCCAAGCCCCATCCAGCCTGGCCTTGAGCACCATCAGGGATGGGGATATCCACAACTTCTCCCAGCAACCTGTTCCAGTGTCTCACCACCCTCCACGTTCATAATGAAAAATTTCTTCCCCATATCTGATCTAAATCTACCCTCTTTCTGCTCCCTTTATGCAGGAGAAATAAAGGTCCTAAATGAGTTGATAATTTGGCTACGCTTTCTTTTGATGTGCAGACTGTGATATAACCTCAGCAGATTTAATTCTAATGTTTGTTGTGCCTGAATTAGCAAATTGACTTAAATATGCCTGGTTTTATGTGTGTCTACTAGACAAGGTTTTGAAAAAGAAGAGCTGTGGCTGCTTTGCATGGCACTGTTGAGGACTGCATGGCACTGTTGAGAGAAAAGTCAAAAAACCCCACCACCCTCTCCCTCCCCAAAAAAAAAAAAAATGTTGTTTTATTTTCCAAGTCCTGCCATCCAGCCTGCAATCAGCTGCACCTCGGGAGGGAGGGATGTGGGCTGCCAAAGGAGTCTGTGGTACTCCTGGGTGAAATGTGACTAACAGTTAGCAAAGAGATGGACCCACTGAAAGGTTTGTGTTATCTATGCAGAAGGGTGCTAGAATAAATAAGCGTCTGGTAACACAGTGGTGCCTAATAAAACAATTTGTCTGTAGCGGAGACATGAAGTAATTTGATTAAGGCCAGACTGGGTTGTAAAGGAGCATATTTAAAGGTAGTCATCTTTTTAACTGCGCAGAAAGCAAATTATAATGCTAGTAATAGATGACACATGACAAAAAGCTGCTTGTGTAAGTGTCCTTTAATTCTAAACTGTTGTGGGGATGAAAGTATTCAGACTCCACCTTTAGGAACATATTGTATTTCCCTATTTATGTTTGTTTCCTATCATGTGATGAGGTACAAGGGAAGGTGTTGCCTGCTAATTTTAGCCTTGCAGACTGTCACTGCAGAAATCTGGCACTTAACGCTTCTGGAGGGTAGTGCTTTAAGGAAAACCAGCCTATACTGTGTGTCATCATACTTGATGGCTTTGGAAGGGGGGAGAAATATTTTTAAGTCTTGTTTTCCTGGCTTGTGTTAATGTACTAGTTACCTTCCTGGAGAAGAATTACGTAAGACCGTAAAAAGCGTTAATGAGAAAAGAAAGGTTTCCTGAAGAAATGTACGATACGGAGACCTAGAAATGTAATGAATGCATATGTGTAACTTCACAGCCATTGCCATATTTTCCAGAGCTGTGGTACTTACTAATTGCAGGAATCACCCTGCCCAGCTCTGTGGGGCAGCAGAAAGGTATGGCAGGGTCTGTCCCAGGGATGCCACATTCCTGTGTGTTATCTCCTCCTGTGCAGCAGTTTTGTCTGTTGGGGGTGCTAGGATGAGGGAATTGTAATCATAAATGTACCTCAATGAAATATATACTAACCTGATAACAGGTTATTTCCTTCATGGAAGGACTTTTTGCCCTGCAAGAGTTCCATTAGCCCAGGTTCAAGAAAGGAAATTTAACAGCAAACCATTGTAATCAATACATTAGTCATATGAGGGATAGCACAAATATTTAACACCAGTAGAGTTAAAAGAACATCTCTATGTTTTTAGTTTAGGATTCCTTTTTTCTTGTTTTCCTTTTAGGAGGAATCTGAAGAAGTATTTTTGAATATAGACATTTGCTTTTCAAAGTGTGCTAGAAACATCTAGCACTTTTAATAATCCGACTGTATTTTGGCACACACATCACCATGTCAACGATGTTTCTATTTACTTGCAAAAAGATGCGATAGCAATCCCCCGACTGGGTGGCTGCCACCTCCTCGTGTTTTTGAGGATTATCCGTGTGAGACATGGGGATATAGTATGACAGAGTTTCACATAAAATGTTCAGAATGGTAGGAAGAAGGTAGAAAAAGAAGCACTGCAAAACTGTCCTTGTAATTATCTTGGTGGTAGATTTAAAAGGGATTTTTTTTTCTTTAATATAAAACTAAATTCTAAAACTGATTCCCGCAAAGAGGTTTATGAGGACTAAAGTCTAAATGGGCCAGATCATGGAAGAGGTAGGATCTTCCAAATGTATTAGGTTGGTGGTCCACGTGCAGCTTCTGGTTGAGAAGTCCCCTAGTGGAAGGCGTACTGGGAATAATTACTTTGTGCTTGCATTTCTTATGCCATTTCCCAAAACACCTGTTATTAGCAGCTCCCAAATGTAGAGCTCTCTGCTAGGTGGGCTTTTTGTTTTCCCAGATGTGGTGTTTCTTACAGAAAGTAACTGTCATCTTCTGTTACCAGACTGTGTTAATTGTGTTAAAGGAAGTTAAGGTTGTACAGCATAGGAGTCAGTAGTTAGGAAATGTTGGGCTTCTTCATGAGCCTTTGCAATCTGAATTTGGATCCTGTGTAAGTAGCCATTATCACATGATCATTTAAATACTTAATTGGATACGTTCTGCTTTCCGCAAGACCCCAGCCTTTGCAGAGCTATTTAGTGATAGTTTAATTCCTTGTGTTGTTAAGTAGGATTCAGTCCTGCAACTGTCCTCAGACACATCTTGGAGACCTGCAGTATTTGTGCTGATGTCTTTCAGTGTACCGTTGCAGTTTTAAGATCACCAAAGAAGATATTTTTCAAGTTTTCTTGACCAAATTCTCCAAAATTGAGGCTTAAGTTGTAGTTACCACTTTAGATCTCCTGTGTGTGACATTTTAAGTCTGAGATTGAGCCTAGGTACTCAAAGTTACCTGGTCTGAGTCCACTGCCCACTGGGAGCTATGACTTGATATTACTGGGGGAGCCAGATTGTCTTCCCCATTTTAAGAAGAGGGTAAGAAAATCTATTTGTTATAATTAGGGGTGCATTTAATTTAAAATCTTACCAAAATTGAACTTTGATTTTCTGATTGCAGCTGTCAGGGGAATTTATTGTGTATCTTTTAGTCTCACATTTTTAAAGATCTGCCTGGTTATTTCATTTCAAATGACTGAAAATCAGACTGACTTTAAAATGGTACTGATTTCTCTTAGGCAGGGTTTCCTTAGACTACACTGTAGATCTTCAAAGAACCTGAGAAATAGGATTTTCAGCATTTCTAATTCCGTTAACCCAAGGATATTGCATTAATGTAAATATTACCGCTGCTGAAATCTGTGTGGAACATTGTTGTTTAATAATGACTTTAGCAAATGAACTAAACTTGAGGTCAAAGCATAGCAAAGGAATGAAGTTCAGATGTCTCAGTTTTAGTAAATCCTTTGTGTGCAGTTGAATTTGATTATAGGATGTATCTACACCTCCAGAAATCACTTAGTAGACATTTGTTCTGTAAGTAAACTTTGAGAGTTTTTAACGTACACAGTGTGTGAGGTGAAGGGGTTTTCTCTTGAGTAGTTCTTTCTTACAGCATTGGATGTACTCACATTAGTATTTTGAGTCGTCCCTTTTCTCCAGTTAGTCAACCGCTCCCCCCAGCTTGGTGTTACCTACAGTCTCAGTGAAGGTGGAGTTCCTCCTGTTGTCCAGCTTGTTGGTGATGGCCAGCTGTAGCATCAACATTTTGGTTGTGCCTGGCTGCTAGTCACAGAATCACAGAATCTTAGTGGTTGGAAGGGACCTTTGAGATCATCGAGTCCAACCACATTAAAAAAAAACAAA
>JAOTQQ010000012.1:40001309-40017725 GCA_026546715.1 Gallinago undulata
CCGAGGTCAGGCTGACAGGCCTATAGTTTCCGGGATCCTCCTTCCGGCCCTTCTTATAAATGGGCGTCACATTGGCCACCCTCCAGTCATCCGGCACTAGGCTTCAAAGCCCTGACAACTCCTTCAAGCTTGACCTTCCAGACAGTGTTTTATACTCCTTGTCATCACTCCAGCTCATGCCTTCATCAGTTTGGCTGCAAGGATGCCATGGGGGACCATGTTGCAAGCCTTGCTAAAGTCAAGGTAAACAACATCCGCTCCTCTCCCATGACCTGTAGAGCCAGTTGTCTCAACACAGAATCAAGCAAGTTGACCAAGTGTTGTTTGCCGTTGCTCATCCATACTGGATGTTCTCAGGCCCTTTGTCCCTCATGTTCTTAGACACTGCTTCCAGGATGCTTTGCTCTGTATTTTTGCCAGGATGTGGGCAGCCTGCAGTTCCTCAGATCCTCCACCTTTTGAAGACATGTGTAACCTTTGCCTTTTTTCCAGTCATCAGGAACATCCTGATGCCTCCAGTTGCCACAGCCTTTCAAAGATGGGAGAGAACAGCCTTACAGTGGTATTGGCCTTCTCCCTTGGAGTAGTTATTGAGTATCCTACAAATGGCTTCCTGGAATAGTTTTTAACTTAATACTGTTCTTCTGAGGCAGCACCTCTCATTCAAGGCCCTAATCCTGGGCAGAGAGACCTAAGAGGCCTGGCAACAGACCTTGCCAGGGGAGGCAAAGAAAGCACCAAGTGCCCCTCTCTCTTCAGAGTCCTTTGTCACTAGTCCCCTACCCTATTCAGCCATGGGCAAGTGTTCTCCTTAGTCTTCCTTTTGCTTCCAGTGTTCCCATAGACATTGACCTGGTATTCCTGACCCATTTCTGCTCCAGCTGGTAACACGGCATGTTACTGTTATAATCTGATTATGGTTTTGTTAGAAGTGATTGTAGTTGTCACTTTGTGGTTTGTGATGTAAATTATTTTTCATTTGAGATTTGAATTCCCTTTTTTGCTCAACATTTTGTCCACATGAGTCTGAGACAGTGGTATTAAGATTTTTAGAATATTTATATGTATCTGATTTGAAATATAAACCTTATTGTTACATGCTAATATTCCTTAAGCTTCTGTTCTAAAGCTTGGTACAACATTTATTAAGGAAATGTATTAAGGAGACTTTCTTATTTTACTTATCCTATTTTACTTTTTGAAATGACTTCAAATACATATTCTTTCCAGACAAAAAAATGCAGACTTAAAAAATAGATCATGCATGAATGAAGAATATTAAAAGGTCAAAGAGCCAGAAAGCTAACAGAAGAGATTGGAGGCAATGTTTCAGTGCTAAAGGAAATGTACGTTCTTGTTTATCAAGAAATATATAATTTGGATGAAAAATGTAGTAAATACAGATTAATGTGTTAGAATCTCTCCTTTTTATTTTTATTTTTTTTTTAAACTTTCTGGTTTGTCTCAGGAATTTTAACATATGTGTCCTGTTACTCTGAATTCTTGTTGCTTGCAACAGGAATACCTCATTATCCCAATTAGTGTTCCCTTGGATTTCACACAGATGCATAACGAAGCAGCTGAGTCCCCACGTTGCAAGGCTCTTCACCTCTCAGCTCTGTGCACAAAAGTTCAGGTTCTTTGCATTGTTATGCATAGTATGGAAAAAGCGTGTGGCACAAAGCCCAAAATGGTTTGGGCAAAACACCTTGAGCTGAACCTGTGTATGTTAGCAAGATACTTGGCTCATCATCCCACAACATTTAGCAGAAAATAATGGTGATTTTTAGGGAACTGAGGGAAAAAAAAAGTTGTAATGATGCAATTAAATTTCTGCACTGGGTTATGAGCCATTCTAAGCATATCGGGGGGAAAAAAAGGGTAGATTACTTTTGCCAAACTGCAAGTTAGTTTTGTGTGGATATTTTAATTGAGTCAACTTTTCTGAGCGCATGAGTCAAATGACATTTGAAACTTCGGACAAGCACAGAAGCACAATCTGTTGTTGAAGAAATGGGAAGAAACTGAGAACTTATACCATAGTAAATTTAGACCCTTTTTCTCAGCCCCCTCCCACCCGAGCCCCCCCCCAGCTTTGAGAAGTGCTAAAACCCAGAGATGGTGGAAACATTGAAGAAAGAAGTAGGAATTAGGAGGGAAAGGACTTGCTGAATAATACTGGATTATAGTGTAAGAAATGTGTCTTTTGTATATCTATCTAACCAGTAGAGCAGGGTTATACATATTCAGATTCACTGATTTTGAAGCAAAGTGTACTTTCTGAAGGTTTTTTTACTTTTCAAAAAAGTTTGCAATTTTATTTACATCTGAGAAAAAAACAGATGTCAAAATCTCATTGGCTGCTAAGATATAGTTACCATCTTCCAGTATTATAAAGTATTATAAAATTTAGGAGGAGACTTTCATCATTCAGCAGTCCTGTGGACATTGCCAAGACCTGCAGTCATGACGACAAAATGTGTGGTGGGCAATAGCTATAGGGACATCTAGTTACACAAGTGGTCGAATACCCCAGAGGGCGGGCTGATCGCTTTGGACCTTTTGCCTCAGTCTGCATTATCCTGCATATCCTGAATGCTCGGGCTTCATTTCAGCTTGAAGTACATATGATTCCTAAAAAGAGTATGAATGGAAACAAAAATGTGGAAATATTTGATTTCATAGATTCAAAAAGACAGCAGTATTGGGCTTTTCTGCACATAGCATGCTTGAGTAAATTATTCCTCAAAATCAATATAATTCATAGAAATTTGAATTTTAAGGAAAAAGGTAGAACTGACTGTAAATAACTTGAGTGTAGTTCTGAAAATTCAAAAAAGAAAATAACAAAGTTCTGTATTTTTGAATTAATTATTTTGTTTATTTAGTAAATTTTGCCATAAATGGATTTGATTGATGTCTGGAAGAAAATTTAAACGTAAGTTATAGTAGATGCTTGTTAAATCAAATAAAATTAAATAGCATTTCCCACTCTACCTCCCATGTCTGATGCATAAAATCTAGAAAAAAATGGAGATTTTGTAAGACAGAGTGTACAATAACAATGTAGAGAGTGTTTATCTATATTCAGCTTCCTTAGCATGTGAGTTGTGAGTTTAAGCACTTAGTGACACTAGCTGAAAATGGAAGTGCTTAAATCCCAAAATGTGTCACGGTAAGTCTTGCTCACCTTCTCACATACCTTACATTTTGTGTGCTCCTGGGATGTTGGTAATGTGATTCTCAAAGCTGCCTTTGTCCTGATGACAAAGGTCTACAACTCATCTCATCACCAAGTTCCTTTTAAGCTTTGCAGACCTGTTCCTTCACTTCTGTCTTTATGATTTCACTGTAAAACTCTGTCTTTCATAGATAACTTGTTTTTAGGATGTAGAGAAGTACCTAGAATGTGACACAGAGGTTCCTAACACGTAGTTTGAAACTCAGCTGCCTCCTGCAGCACGCTGCCTGTGTGAGCCCCCTGCGTGGCCACCTTGGCTTCCCTGCCTATCTCAGCCTTTTGTGGGGCAGGATTCAGGGCTGTCACAAGCTCCAAGGTGCCCTGCACCGCCTTGGCCAACTTACCCCTATAGGCTGACACCTAAATCTTAACTACTGCCACCAGAATCTTGTTCCAGCTGTATCAGATTCCTGTCTGAGGGCTTTCTAGTGGTCTTTTAAATGACATTACAGACATTAACCTCATGAGATTGGCTCCTTCCTAGGTGAGGAAGAGGGTATGAACTGTAATGACTTGTATGGGCAGTTTTTTAAAGAACTATTTGTTATCATGAATTTGTTAGAGGAGTTTGCACTGGAAGAAAAAACATAGTGAGGTTTGTGATGGCTCATACCTTCTGTGGGCGTCCTCTGGCCCCTGTCCTGGGAGCAATGCGTTGCTGTAGCCCAAGGGGCCCCAAAGAAAGCATGAACTCTGGCTATTCTGGAATGCCCCAAATTCTGTCCTGATGGTGTCACGCTGTTATCTTTGGGACAAACCTTTCCCAGACTCTGTGTTCTGTGGATTCCTTTAGCCGCAGGAGGGGAAGCACAGCTCATCTTTATATAGCACTGGGTGGAGGTTCTCCATGCACATCTACAAAAGATTGTTGTGGTAACATGGGGAGATGATGGAGGCCATTCCTGGGGATCTCTGCCCTGTCTGGTTTCTCCGTCCTACCAATGTTCATGTCAACAGTGGCAGATTTCCCACTTCTTTCTTCCATAAGACAGACAAGCTGAGGAAACTTGCGTTGGATATTGAAAAAGTTTTTGGTTGACCTTTCATCCTGCAAATGAAAATACATCTGCTTCTGATCTCCGCTCACCAAATTCTCAAGTGGAGAGGAGATGATATCAATGTTTTGTTTTTGTTCTGTGCTTTAAGTTCAGTTTTATGTGTTGGGCTTTTATTATACTTGGGTTGTTGGACCAGTGTTGATGCTGTGGTATGTGTGGACTCTGTGTAGAAAAGCAATACAATGAAGTATGTGTGTCCTGTGTCTCATTTCCAAGGCACTTTAGTCTGCCACATGTAAACAAATACCCAGAGAGTAAATTTAGTTTCTCATAATCAAAAATGTGTTTTCTTTTGCAAACATTTGGAAAGTTAAATGCCTTTCAAACTGCATTTTTATTCTTAACTTTCAAACAGACCGACAGCTCATCATTGTAGCCCCAAAACTGGCTACAAGCAACTGTAAACACAAATCATAATTTCTGCTTAGATTTGTCATTCCCTGCCCCCCTCACCCTGTATTTTTTTTACCACAAGTTTGTATCACAGGCAGTAATTGCTGACATAATTTGATCTGTGCCCTAAAATATTCTTATTAGGGGAACTGCAATGTTTTATCATCCATATTGCCCAGATTTAGTATTTTTCAGATCTAGATTCTGTTCACATGTAGTCTCAGTACATCAATAAAATATGAATGGATTGGATAATGAAGCAATAACACTAATTTATGTCGAAGAATATAGGTTATTGTTTACAAGTTTGCCAAAATGACAAAATACTTTATCTATAGAAAGAATTCTTCTCTCTTGCTGAGAAATAAATAATGCCACAGGAATGGTCTGTCACAGAAGCCTCCTGCCATGAAATAAACGGGAGGAGACAAAGCTGTGAAGGTTATTTTCCGCTCTGGAAAATATTTATTTGGTGACACAGCTCTTACTCCTAGTCTTTGGCTTTTTAGTGCTAAGGACTAAATTGTACCCTCCTGTCTGGATGCAAGAAGCCCTAAATCCAGGGAAGCTACTGTAGTTTAGTTGAGAGTGACAGGCAGGCCACGGATAAACAGAAAATTGCTTATGAAGGATGAATAGTTTTTTCTTTGGTATAGCAATGTGGGGAGAAGAGGGCGAGGGCTGAGGGTGGTGGCTCTGCAGCTTATATCTGGTTATTGACCAAACCCTAGGGGGGGCAGCAACGGCCAGGGGGTTCTCTGTCGGCCAGTGATGCTCTTCATCTCTGTGGTTTCTTCTGTTGGACTGATTTTCACTGGGGCCTGTTAATCCTCAGGCAAGATGACCATCAGTCCATCCTAATGATATGTGCTCTAATCCACTTTCTTATTTAAACTTTGTCCTACTTCAAAATCACTTTCTATCTGACCAATTTGCCTTTGAAGTTTCCCATTGATAATGGTGGGAAATGGAGTGATATACATATTGCCATATTTCAGTCACTCTTTGTGGAAATACCATATGATAATAATACATTGTGATCAATGAGAAATTGTTCAGGCTTCTAGTGTGTGTCACTGGCTAATGGTTGCTAAACTCTCAGTGCCTCTTAGAGATAGCAAAGAAGAGTCAGTTGCTATTGCTGGTCGGTTCATATTAATGTAGAAAATTGTATAAAATGAGATGTACTTTGCAGGTCCTGCCCAATAAGGGACTTATTCCTCTTTCCATACTCATCTTTGATGTCTTGCTTCCAATGTATTGTCTACCTGTAGGTGCTTATAAAGTGCTAAAATTTAGGCAGTTGTGATTTGGAAGAGAAGTATTTTAGAACAGAGGAAATTGAGCCAAGTTCTTCCTGAGATTATCTTTATGGAGCTCTTGTGCTTTGTGCTGGGTTCAAGGGAAATGTAAGCCCCAGCGGTATTTAGCCTACTAATTTCAACAGCTTTGTGTGTGAAACAAAGATCTCAAGACATCTTATCAACCCATCAATGCCAATTTTAATCTGACTGTTGAATGGCTACTATGCCTATTGGAAGACTATTTTTTTTTCATGATTGTCATTTTTCACAAGTGATCTTTTTTGCTGTGTGAAAAGAAAGGGTAAATAAAACACAAAGAAATCTTTTTCTTATGGACTAAAGATGCTGTTTGGGATAAAAGGAAACAAAAAAAAGTTCAATGTATATAAGAAGCATGAGCAAGAGAGCAATGTGATTGAATAATTCTAAGTTGTTTTTTTTTAAATAAAAATAATTATTTTTTAATGAGAAAGCTAATTGAATTGGCATTCTATTTAAGCTTTAAAGTTATTCATTCAGTTTAGATACAGGGTAGCAAAATCATTGTATGCAGAAATCATTTTTATCTGCAAAAGAACTATGAATAGCTTTGGTTGTTAAGTTAAATTTTAATAATATTTTCCCCATCTTTAAGTAATATTACAGTCTTCAATAGCTTCTTTCATCCAGTAATCACAGAGCATTATATAAGCCTTGAAAAGGTAAGGAAGAATCATTACAGATTGGTAAACTGAGACATAAGGAATCTAAATGAGTCGCTTGGGGTAGCACAGTGATATCGTGGCAGTACAGAGAGCGTACCCCAGCAGCTCTGACTCTCACCAGTCTTCTTGTATCCAGCAAATCACTTTTAAAGGCCTTGGACGTGATTCAGAGGAATCAAAATCCTCTTGAGATGTGTTCTGGTTTTCCTGATTGAAAGGACTGTGATGAAGCAGACTTTGAACCTTATTGTCTGTCTTCATCTTTTGAGTGTACTTACATTTTCTCATGCTGTTTCTTTACAAATGGAAATCACTGCCAAGCGGTAGGTTGTTGATTCTACAGAAACACAGTTCAGGAAGCTTTGTCACTGTGCAGAGAGGTTAGAAAATATGTCCACTATTGCATCTGTTTGTTTTCTGTTAGATG
Organism: Gallinago undulata; assembly: GCA_026546715.1. NCBI lineage: Eukaryota > Metazoa > Chordata > Aves > Charadriiformes > Scolopacidae > Gallinago > Gallinago undulata. Next base: position 40,008,437 of record JAOTQQ010000012.1, read on the forward strand.
TCTAGGGAAAGGTGTCCCTATGTAAGGAAGCATCCAAGAAGAGCGCTGTCTTCCAGGCCTTTCTTGGCCATTTGGGAGCTAGACAGTAGTCATGGCTAGATTCTGCAAGACCAGTGAATGTCCTAGGAATTCAAGAAGAAAATTATGACTTGAGCTTCCATGACTGCAGCCTTTCTAAAATACACTAGGTTTCAGTATTGTCAGACCAATGTTCATCTTTTATTCACTTTTCTGTTCTACCTGGCTATGAACAAGAAATACAGCTTACCTCACTGAGGAAGCCAACCGATGGCAGAAGAATTGCTGTGGCTTTTATCTAACTGATTCTATTATATATGTCCCGTGTCTCTGTTTTCTCTTCAACCGTGATGATTGTCTTTTGCTTAATACAAGATTTGCTTTCAATCAGCTCCAAAATCGCATCAACAGGCCGATAAGTTGGTGGCATCCTCTCATCATTACTATAACGGGCCAGTAAGAACCCTCCAGCTCTCAAAAATTACTCCTTTGTACAGTAGGGTGTAAAGAGAACAATGTTTTGCTAGTGTGAGCTGTAAACTGATATTTGCACAATTTATTTGTATTTACTTTGCCTTATTTTATCCTCTCAATCAGGAGCTAAGGGAGTTGTGTAGCAATTGGGCTCTAAGTGAGATGAATCTAGCAGCTGGAAAACACTCAGTTCAGAGTGAAACGGATAGTGTATGTTCACAGTTGCTTAAATAACATGTGTTTTAATGCAGGACTGTGCCACACTTTTCTTTTTTTAATATAAAATATGCATTACAATAGGAAAAGTCATTGTAATGGTGTTAATGGGGAATCTTTCCAAGACCTTACTTTCAAGTGGATAGAACAGTACAAAGTTGGGATAGCCAAAGGTGAATACAAACAAATTGGCTAGTCCATTAGCATAGCTGTCCAGCTGTATCCTGGGCTCTGAGGCCACTCCAAAACCACAAGCCCAACCGCCTCAGAAGCCTGCCAAGGAGCCAGCTGCTGCTAATAAAGCAGACTCTACAACTTGGCATCTGGGGCCTGTGATTCCCATCCAAAAGGAATTGTATATGAAAAAATATTTGAAATTTGTCTTTTTAAATAGTGTTTTGCTGTGGAAGAAAAATGCTTTAGACTAATCTTGCAACAAGTGAAAAACTACATGAGTGCTGCGGTTGCCATGGGAAGATAAATACCATTCTTGCATAAGGAGGTTGGATGTTGGAAGGAGGAGTGTTGTTCATTTAGTAACCAAGAGGCTTCTGGTTCAGCATATCTGGGTTATTGAGTAAGAAAGACCAAGGTATCTCATTATTCATGTTTAGCTGTGTGCACTTGCATGGGACGCTTTTTTTCAGAGAGCTCCATGGTATAGGGCTTAAGTGCAAGGGTGCGTTCCTGAGACTGGTGAAGAATTAAGCACATTAATTTCTCACCTTTAAATAATGAAAAAGGAAAAATTTCATTCATTTTTCAAAGATGAAAACAAATCATGTTAGCCAGCCATGCTAAATTAATAAGCTTCTTGGAAGAATCTACAAACCAGATCATTCCCACCACGCTCCCCATTGAATAATGAAGCATGAGGATTGAAAAATGAGTTGGTTGCATTGGTTATTTGAAAAATTAATGGCAAATCCAGCTCTGAATTCCAGCTCTCTTTTGAAGTTAAACATGTAGATTTTGCCTAATACTTTTTTTTCTAGCGCTGCAGGTCTTGTGCTCGGCTGTGCTGGCAAAACATCTTCCCCAGATTTCTACAGCTGGTGTCAGGGTGTTTTGAGCCAGTCTGGAAAGCAGTGCTCCTCCGGCTCTCGTGGCAGAGAAGTTAAGTGCTTTGCCCCCAGACATGGAGAGGGCCAATGTCAGAACAAGGCCCAAATTTCCTGCTGTCAGGTACGCACGTGTCTCCCCAGGCGATGCCTCCCTTCAGAGTCATCCGGGATCCTGTAGCAAGTGGTCCATATCTGGGATCATCATCAGGTTGCTATTTATTTCTTTCACTCCAGTTATTACATGGAGATTAACGAACCAGACCCTTTGCTCATTTGGAGGCAAAACGTATACTTTCGCCATCAGTCATACACTCATCGGCTCAGGAAACAAGAATTCAAAGCTTTCTTCTGACCTGAAGCTTTTCGTCTGGCAACCTGCCAGAAGATGTCATCAGCCCTAGTACAGGCAATTTTGTAATCTTTCTGCCAATGGTATTCTGGGGTATTGGATACGTATGGAAATTACTATGGGCTGCAGTGGCTGAGATTTATTAGCAAAGAGGGTTTGCAATAGAGCAGTGCTTGCTGCTCTGAGAAGATCAAGATCCTCTAAAGTTGAGTACAGCCACTTCTCTGCCTACCCTTAAGGCATCTCTGTGGATGCTGCTGTGAACCTGGGCGTTTGTGAGTGCCTGTTGCCTGAGCAGCTCTTGCTTGAGAGATGACCTATTCCATGGCCTAACTCTCTGGGTATACTGAGGACTTTTTTTTTTTCTCCCCCCCCCCCCAGCTGTGGACTTAAAAACAGTGTAAATGTAATTCATGTTCACTTTTAGGTCCCCTTTCAGGTGGTTGAGAGGGATAAAATGTCTTAAGCTTAAATTAGAATTAGGCCCCCAGTGCTTTCCTCTGTGTGAGGATAAAGATCTTATAATAGAATGAAAATTGCTCTTTGTATTTCAAAGGTATGAAATGACTTGGTTTTTTTCTTGCTTATTAGGTTGGTGTGAGAATAGGCTATTTACTAATTATCCCCTGCTAAGGCATATATAATAATAACAATTAATAATTAAAGTACACAACACTTTATTGGCTTACAGAAAATTCTGTCCTTGCTTTACATCATTTACGTGCATTCAGTGTGTAAGGTAAACTTGGAAGTGTGGAGTAAAGCAGTAAGAATGTTTCCTTGAGGGCTTTTTAAATTTTTTTTTTCTTTTATATTACTAATACTCAAAATGTGCAAGATTGCCACAGGATATTTCCTGAGATCTTGATATACTAAAGCAAACATGTGCTAACCACAGTCACATCTACCTCTACTGTGGCTCTGCAGTGCCCAAAGATTTAAATATGCTTTCAGCCAGGATGTTCTAAGGTGCCCGTTCTATGTATTTGTTGGAGGTTACCGTTCCATGCAGTTTTGCCCAGTCGTGCCCTGGCTGTGGCATTGAGCTGATTTTCAGGACGTGCCCACGGCACCGAGGCTCCGTCGAGGCAGTTCCCTGTGCCGGTTACTTGGGGCTGCTGCTTCAGCTCTCTATTTCTGGGAATGACATTGATGCTCAGGTGGGTGGGGATTACCCAGTGATAAAATGTGTGCGCAGAGAAATGTGATACTTGTGTATTAAATGCTTTCAATTGTCAGCAAAAGCATCTCCACAGATACTCGGGGAGGGAAGCTCATTACTCTTTTACCGTAGATGAGAGCAAATGTCATTACTTGCTAGCATGGCGATCGCACTGTCTATTAAACTCATCTTTCCTTTTAATGAGTCCTACTTGAGGCACCAGGCCAGATTGCAGACGAATTCTGATGTCCTGACACTTGATGGGTTGTTCCCACTCTCCTGGTTTAAATGGGAGAAACTGGGAAGAAGGCAGGAAGGCAGCATGAAAGGCATCGCTGCAAGTGTGGTGCTTTATGTATTTCATCAAAGCCTCTGAGCTTCACCTATCACTGATGGTCTCCTTATGTTCTCCAACTTTTTTTTGGCTCTTCTGAGTAAACGGACTTGTTTGGAAGAGTTTAGAGCTACTAATTAAAAAATATCCGTCTACCAAGGCTCTGATTTAGTGAGTATGTAATTATAAGCACTAAAGTAGAGCTACTGAAATGAAAAGGGCAGTTGATTGGTGTGATCAGAATTACTCACAGACTTAAATATTGCCTCTGTTCAAGGCCTAAATGCAGAACGAGCATATTAGAAGTCACTAAAGTGTCATTGCTACAATAATTAAAATTGTGTATGTTTTGCTTTTATTAGTCCATTAGCACATCATGGTTAACTTAGCATTGGCCCAACAGTTACATGCAGTTGTAACCAGCCATACTGCTTGGCAGAATAAGCTGATCGGCTTGCAGAAATGGGATTTTCCCCCTCTCTGAGCAGGAGGTTATGTTCCTGGAGCTCTGACTCTGGTTCCCTCAGCTGTCCAGCTGGACCTGCAGCATCCCCCAGCTCCTCCAGCATCTCCCCTGGATCTCTGCTTTTCTGCATAGGTCCCAGCGGTGCCAGGGCATGGCCGCCTCCTTCCAGCCGCTCCTCCGTTCTCCTGACAAGCACTGATGTGCTGGTGGTCAGAGAGCCGGGGGATGGTTGCAGCAGCTTAAATTCCCTGTTGTCGCCCCAGATCGGAGGTGCTTGGCTAATGTTTATAGCATGTGTTAGAGTGTGCTTCTTTCATAGCATGTATTTACCAGGGAGTTAGGGGAAAGTGTTGTTTTCCCTGTGAGAATACCTCCTTTTTTAAGCGATATTTCTCAGTAGTTGTGTGTGGTTTGTGGTTGTTCAGAAGTGGGTAAGGTTTTCAGAGTGGGAGGTCCTAACCTGAGCATCTTTTCCAAACCCTGTTTCTGTGTTGTGAAAGAAGTCCCTAATGACTCAGGCTGCTTTGGATTTTTCCCTCTCAGGCTAGCTAACTCTGCCACCTGACTCTGTGTGTGTACTGGATGCTCCTCATGTTTAGAAAAGACTTACTAGATTTCTGGCATCAGCTCCCATACCTTTGGCTAGATACTCTTATTTTTGTCTTAGCGTATTCTTAAAACAGATTGCGTTAAACTTCTTTCTTTAATACCAGTTACTCTCAAGTGACAGATTGACATTTCTGAGCTTCATTTTGCGATCTAGATAAAATAGGTTCATAATCTAGCTACTTTAATTCCAGATTAAAAAAAATAAATAAAGTAATACACTTCATAGCCATGGCTAAACCCCAAATCTTGACCTTCTTTGGTGTTTTGGAAGGTGTTGCTGGCTGGGGGTGGGCACACGCCCTGGGGGGGTGGGCAGCTAGGGAGGGCAGGACAAGCATCCCTCAATACAAAGCTCAGGAGTTACCTGTGTAAAGCATGTTTGCCATGATTTTGTTTTCCAGTAACAGCCTTTTTGTTCTGTTTTGTTGTGTTTCCAGCAGTCCTATGCACCAGCTCCCCACCCCATGGCTCCTCCCAGCCCCAGCACAAACAGCAGCAACAACAGCAGCAACAACAGCAGTGGAGAGCAGTTGAGTAAAACCAACTTGTACATCCGAGGCCTTCCACCCGGCACCACCGACCAGGACCTTATCAAGCTGTGCCAGCCGTAAGTGCACTTCAAATACTCCATGTCTCCGGGTGGGAAAATGTCAAAGCTGTCCTTTCAGCGTACACTTCCGTATATCTGCAGAAAGAGATCAGAAGCCTCCCACACTTGAAGGTTAACTGTTAGTCCTTTAGTTTGAACAGCTAATTAATGTCTGTTGAAAATCTTCTGTTAATGAGTAAAAAGGAGAATTTGCATGGCAAGAAAACCTCCCTAATGGTAGATTTTGTAGTTACAATGATCTGTGAATCATAACCTGGTGTACAGCGAAACATGGGTGTTCCCACCTCAGTCATTTGTCCCATCTTTTGATTGCTGTGTCACACGTTGCCAGGCTCAAAGATTGAGAAGTATGAAACCCACTGAAGGCAGCCTTGTAGCAAACATCTAATTAACTGCAATTCCACTGGAAACTGATGATGTAGAAAGTAGCACCTTCTACCTCCCTGCTTATCTTGAGAGTCATGTTTGCAGATTGTACTGATAAATACCAGTTTTGCTGTGTTTTATTCCGGTTGAAGCTAGAGAGGCAGCAGGAAGGAGCCCTTTGCTTCTCATGCATCATCAACAGAACTGTTTCCTAAAATGCTGCACCGTGTTACCCCTCCTTACTCACCGCAATGTTGTGGCTAATATGAGTAGAATGAGAGCCTGACTGGATTTCCGAAGTCTTGGTTGTTATTGATGACATATGGTAGGGGAATAATCTAGTTAGAGATTTCCAAACAGAGGTCGCCTGGGTGGAATTTTGGATAACACATTTTTTTATGTTGAAATAAGAACATGGAGAGATTTGAAAAATAGAAATCCACCCTTGTTATGATGCAGAACTGCAGGGTTTTTGCCATAGAATAGTCCAGAAGACAACAGCGTCTCTGATATTTTTCATCACAAATCAGCCTTTAAATACTGATCAATAAATGAAGTTTGGTAAAGTAAGGAACGTTCTGAGGCTGGTCTACTGCCTGGAATCCAAATGATGCTTGGTTTTGAAGCTTGCAATATGGGTAACAATTTAATGCGATGTTACAGTTTTATGTCATTGTGTTTTTCCTGACTTGAACAAAAATGCTGAAAGACTTCCTTAAGTATGCTTTATGTGGATGTGGCTGGCCAGGACTGGGACTAGCAGTTTTACTGAAGTGATATCCGAACTTTAGCAAAACTATGTGAGCTTGAAACTCTTTCCTGTGACTTTCTCTTACTAAAGCTACTACAGGCAGCTACTACTGGCTCACTGTTCACAGGAGTGTAGCGTGCTGGTGATTTTTCATATTTCATGCAAGCTGAATTGCGAGTGTACCTGTCTGACATCTGTACAAACTACATTCATTGACACTTCCCTCTTGTGACAGTCACAGATAATCCCAGTTCAAGGGCCAGATCCTCTGTAGGTATAAATTGACTGTAGACTGCTGACGTTCAAAAAGCTATTTTGCTATACATCTTCTTGCAGTCTGACCCTTTCCGAGTTCAGACAAATGCTTTCAGCAGAGCAGCTGATCAGGAATGAGCTAACTGTTCCTAGAGGAGCTTCGTGGCTTTGGTGCTTAGTGCTGCAGTCGTGGTGGGAGGCACAAGCCGGCTGTGGCACGAGCAGTGTTACTCAGTGTTACTTGACTCATGAAGTTCAGAGAGCGTGTCCCTACCCCTTGTCTGCGTATGGGAAGTGCACGTCAAGTGTCTGAGAGCTTCCTTTCGGCGCTGTGGCAACGTTTTTAATGTACCATGGAGTTCCTGTGTGAACAGATGCTCTTCAAGAAAAATGCTGACGTTCATTTTGCTGATTTTCTATCCTTTGGCTAAATGGAATTGAGAAGAAACCTGATAGTTGTTCTGTCTTTTTTTTTTTTTTAGAATGCTAAAAGTACTTACCAAAGCAAAAGGGAAAGACAATACAGGGAAACTTAAACATATGAAGAATTTGTCATGGAAGCATGTAGATTTTTAAAGTAATAAGACACTTTAAAAGGTAAAGACATTTTCTTTACCTTTGCAGATGGTTACACAGTAGAGGTGGATATAGGTCTAAATGCCTTCTCTTCCTCCCCCCCACATGCAGTCTGTAAAGCAGCAATTTGCTGCTATGCGAGCAGGACATACATTGTCTCTTCAGAAATGGTTGTCTTCTCTAGAACCTTCTCTCAGCTTACGTGGCTGGGGTCTCATGTACTGAAGACTTCCTGTGAGCAGGTATTCACAAAGCAGCAGAAGATGCTGGCTCTTGGGCTTTCTACACAGAAGTATTAGTGTAATTTGCTACAAGATGTGAGGTGAAAACCTGAATTCTGATCTGTAAACCATCTTATTATTTTGCAGTAGAAGATTTTTGGAGAGCTGCATTTAAGGGAGGTATTCAGCAGAGCTAATCTATGCCTAGGACACTGGTTCCCCAAGGCTAGCTGCCAGGGCCTAAAATGGGCCCTTCTGAACCCATTTCTTCCACTTCTGCATGTGACAAGGCTGCCAGCAGTTTAACTGTCACTTGCAATGTCTGACATTTGGCAGGTCTGAGGAATAATGTTCTAAACCCACAATATTTCTCTCTCGGAACTATGGGGAATTTTAGAATTGCTTATGGCTAGGTACATTTATTATAGCCCATCCCCTTTCCAGGTTTATTCCAGCAAGGAGGCCACCCTCTAAGCGTTGTGTAACATTTGTTATTTTAATTGCATTTTGCCAGGTGGGTTATGGAAGAGAAACCCTTTAATAAGAAGTGTTTGATGAAGTGTGGTGCTGGTTTGGTGAATCCTGCCAGGTTTTCTGTGTTTCTGCTGTGTGTTTTTAGTTGGTGTGTACTGCACACTAAACAGAAAACAGCAGACTGGAGTACCATTGATGCTTGAAGTGCAGAGTCCATTACATGTGATGTCAGACATTTCTGACAAATGTTCCGACACTATCAAACCTTTTATCAATTTAAGAGTAACCTTGTCACAGTAATCTGTCAAACTGTTCATATAACTGAACGAAAACAAGTCATCATAGGCTGTACAGTAGCTGAGTAAATAAAATAAAAAAATTGCTACTGGAAGATTTTCTTTTGTGTGGTTCTGATCTTCAGTATTTGGTTTAACATGTGTCCAGCTAAATTGCATCAAATTCTCTTTTGCAGCAGGGAGCTGTTGGGTTGCACTGTATCTTTTGGGACTTTATACAATTACTCTGTCAAAGGGCACATTGGAAAAGAGTGATTAGCAATGTGTAGCAAGCAGGAATATGTTGTTCTTTTTCATATATATCTTCTAGATTTTCATAAACACTGACTAAAGAAACTTCCAGAAATGGACCCAGACCTCTCATAACATTTCTTGAGTTTTTTTTAAAAAAGAGGCTTTATACCCATCTGCAATCATATTGATAATCAGAAATTATTAGTCTAAAAGTTTGATTTTTAAATATTTTATGAAAATAGTAAATACCATTAGCATTTATTTCTCTGAGGTATGCGGTCTCTGCTGGTGCAATATAACACACCATTATACATGTATCTTTGCAGTCAAAATATGCTTATCATCAAAAAGATAATCAACCGTAAGATATAAAATTATAGATTGTAGACAGAAAAATGTGCGTGGTTTGTCACCGTACAAGCAAAATATAAATTATTATCTTTGAAATATTCATAATCTGTCACTAATTTTCATGCATGGTATTATATTTCATTCAGAGGAATTCAAAAAATCCCTTAAAAAAGTACATAGATGGCTTAGTTCCCTGTTGATATACTGGACACATCCCATTCTTACTAACTACATCCCAGTGGAGATAGATTGAGGTAAACATTTGAGCTTTATTACTTCAAAAGATTTTTCATGTCAAGAATTCACAGTGTAAATCTCAGGATTTTGCTCTTTTTTTCTGTCTTTTCTTACATGTTTGCACCGAAGAAGACTTAGACCCAAAACTTTTTAGAATGATAATTTGGGAAAATAAGTATGAACTATCTCTGGGGGGGGGGGGGGGGGGGGGGGGGGGGGGGGGGGG
>JAOTQQ010000012.1:40017735-40047156 GCA_026546715.1 Gallinago undulata
CCCCCCCCCCCCCCCCCCCCCCCGTTTTGAAAAGAAAAGTTGGCTTGAAAAGAACTATGTATGACTCAAAAAAAGCCTTGTGCATTGCACTGTTAAGATATTGGCATGTATTAAAAAGATAATCCCTGTCCATCTTGATTCAGTCATGAATTTTTCATGCCCAGTCAATAGTCTGAAAGAAAGCTACTTCAGACTTCTGGTGTATGATAGTTTAAACTTACATGTGTTTTTGTCTTGATTTAGTCCTTGGGCCTGTAATGTACCTTCAGAAATCTTCTGTTTCCACCTGCTTTGTTTTTATTGTTTGGATTAACTATCTCATCACCCTTCAACAAGTTTTGACTTCTTTGTAGTCCAGAGCAAAATTAAAGGACTTAATTAAAAGAATAGTAAAAATATCTAAATGTGAAGAGGAGCAAGTCTGTATGCTGCTCAGACATACAGAGTTTCTAAATCCGTGTTATGTGCAGATTATTCAAGGTTTTGGGTTGGGTTTTGTTGTGTTTGGTTTTTTTTTTCTTTTTTTTTTCTTTTTTTCTTTCTGAAAGTATGATGATTGTCTCCTTGACAAGTCATAAAGTATGAGATTTTAGCCTCTCATTCTATTTTGAACGTCCTTGGTTTTGTCCCTGTGCAACATCTGAATAAATATTCAGATTGCCACTGTTTGGATTCTGCTAAAGGGCTAGCCCCAAGGATAATGTAACTGAGGTTATTAATTGAAAATACACACACATTACTTTACTTAAGTCCTGGACTATTTTTAAAATGAACTGTGTATTCCTTTTGCCCCCACAGAAAACTGCTGAGTTCATCGAGGTTTCACAGGGGTTCAAGGTGCCTTTCAGGCAGGGTCTCTTGGTAATAGCTGCAACAAGTACAACATTTTCAATTAGACTGAGCTTTATAGCAAGTTCCTGATGGCCAGTTCTGCCATGTGGTGAGACAGTAAGACTTTGAAATTCCTGGCTATTTCTATTTTCCTTTTATGAAGATGACAAGAAATCCCTATGCTATGAGAACTGATGAAATGAAGGTGTGGGGAAAGTAAGGAGTTTTTTTCTGCATTAAAATGTTAATTAAAAATAATTACTGCGAACTATTAAAACAAAAAAAGGTTAACCAAAATAAAATTCCCATAGTGAGCTCAAAACCAAAAAGACCAAAGGAATTCCAGGAGTAAATCCTTTTTTCTACAATGAAGTCAGACCAAATTTGTACCCAGTGTAAACTGGTGTTCTTTTCCTGGCACTGGTGAGGACAGAACCCAAGCTATCTGAGACTTACGTAGCAGTAGAGCATTAGTTTGTGTCTGCTCCTGTGTTTTTAAGAAGTAATCTTTTGAGACGTAAAGGAATTTACTGTGTTCTGTAATCTTGTGTATGTTAAAGCAAGGTGCACTGTGGCTTCAATATTAATTCAAACAGAGCAACGCAATCTAGGTATCTCCTGTAATTAATATCAGCTGACACCGTTACTCTGCGATATAGGAGAGACTGAAAGGGCATGAAGGGGAGAGTGCTCATTCAGTGGGATTAGCTCATATAGGAACCATGTGGCATCATATAGAGTAGTTCCTGCTTAAATCTTCGTGGATGTTTTGGTTCAGTGTATCCTGGTAATATGAGAACTGTGAATGCCTCTGAAATCTGCTAAAGAGATCAGTCTTCATGGGAACCAAAGAGATGCCGACACTTGAGGGGAAAGAAAAAAACCTCCCAAACCCCCCAGATTTTCTTTGTTATTTCAAGTAAAATTGGGAAAGCAAAGTCCCAAGAAAGGTGTACTGTTGGGCCAAGTACAGCATAGGTGTCCTGCTGGACTAAATATGCTGATTCAAGGCAATGAGGGAACTACATGAGTTTATTCCTCTCATTTGTTAATGTCTGTGTTCAGACCAGAGAAAAACACACAGATGAGTTATCTTAGAGAAATCTGTATTCTTCTTTGTATCACGGACATTTCCTAAAAGTTTATTAAGAGGGGTGGGAAAGGGAAAAGAAACTAGTTTCAGGTTAATACTTCTAATTCAAAATGCCTTTGATCAGGAACCAAATGGTGAACACTAAGGATGCAGAAAGTAGACATAAAAGCAGAGGAACCTAATGCTGTGGACATGATCTGTTAATTTTTACAATGAAGACATCTTATTAATGCTGTTAGAAACTTTGTGGGGTTGCTCACTGGTTCCCAAATGGTACAAGGCAGTGAACTTGTATTTCATTTGAGTGACAACTTGGTTTCTGAAATCAGTTGATTTGCAGTTTTGCACTCAGTTTTATAAATATCACATCTTTGCCCTGTGTAAATATGGGTATGGGTGTGTGCAGGTTTTTTCTCCTTCACCTCATATCATTAAAAACTATTTTTATATTAATTCCCTATTAAAATAATCTCCAAATGTCTTCGATTGTTAAAAACAAATATGAAAGTTGCCCCAGTAGGCAATGAGCTGATCCTTTTCTTACCTAGCCTCTTTCATCAGGGAAAACAAAACTCTAGGTCAGCAAAAGCCCACAGCACTACAGAGAGCTCCATCTGGGACGTGAACGTTCCCATTGTCAGGAAGAAAGGCAGAAAAATAATCTGCGTAAAGTAATAAATGAGCACCTGCACTCTTCCCTGTTTTGAATGTGCCCGTCTTTTCACTGGAGTGTGACAGTGTGTCAGTGAGAGTTTCTCATCTCCTTTCAAGTTGGATGAACCTGATTTAATGGAAGATAGGGGAGGAGGCAGCTTTCTCAGACACCACTGCTGAAAACATTTCTTCTGATGAATTTTAATTAAAGTCCTTGGGAAAAAAAAAAACACAAAACCACTCAACAAAACACAGAGCTCATATCAGAAATATTGAGTCTTCTGTGTAGTGGTGTGAAGGACGTGACTGTAACCACTTGTTTTGCTTACTGTGCAAGAGGGGTGTTGAGATAGAAAGAGGGCAAACACACTTAATGAGCTGCTTCTGACCTGTTCTGAGATGTGCGTGATTCCAGTCTTTCCTTGTCCTCTTTCTTTCTCCACTTCTCCAGCATATTTTGCGTGCAGCCAGTCAACTGTGGTACCACCATCCATCCATGAGGCTATCGATATGAGCATTTAAGAGTCTGAAAATGCTTGCGGCCAAAAACTGCCCAAAGGGCAAGAAATGCACAGTGCATGTCTCTTAGACAAATGCCTGGTTTTGTAATGTGAGTGTTGCTCTGTGGAAGGGCCTTAATGACCACAGGGCTCTTGAGAGACTGAATTTTTCAGCCCCTCGAGGCATTCTGTAAAAATCTAGTTCTCGGTTCCTGCTTGCTGCTGAGGAGGCTGATGGATGCACTGGTGGTTTGGGATAGCTTCCTTCACTGCTGTCCTTTGATTGGTTGTAGTTTTTTAATGGGAATAGTGACAATCAAAGCTCTGGATATGTTTGATTCTTCTGTTTTGAAGTTCATCCAATTCTTTTAGATTTGTCTGTATTTTTGGTATTTGTTGTCCTGAATTCTTTGGTGTCAAGCTTAGTGGGTTTTTCTGATCTGTTGTCCTTTTGATAATTTGGTGGCAGCAGTGAAGAACCGATGGCTGCATTACCTGGTAGAGACCAGAGAAGGAAGGAGGAAGTTCTCTGATTGGGTCAGGGCTTACACTCCTTAGGAGTCACCAACTTTTGGGAGAGTATGGAGCCCCACTGTTCATGTTCTGACATTTGTGTAGCAGAAATGTTTCTGTAACTTTTCTCTAGAAGGTATGACGCAGATAATGTTCTTATCTGTTTGAGAAATACATTGTCCTAAAGCTTTGCTGCAAGGAAACAATACCAGCTATACTTAATAAACCCCCACCCCCACCCGAAAAAGGACCTGGGCACTGCTTCGAGCTAATGGCAAGAACCTTAGAGCATGCTTTGTAATTTCTATGCAAGGGGAAGTGGAAGGCCAACTTTGATGGCAAAGCTATTGAATATTATCAGCACGAAAACAAAAATGTCATTGTGTTCAGCTGCTAGACTTTCCCATACCGTTCCAAACAAGCATCGACAAGAGCTCTGTGCTATGCAGCATGCAATGTCCTTCATTCCAAGTATTTGGTAACTTCCCAGAATTATTTGTGTGACAAGCGCTGCTGCTAGATTTGTGCTTAAAACTGAAAAATCTTTAGGGTTTTTTGAAGGTGTTCACTAGAGAAGAAGTTTCTTAGAATTTTTGCAACTACGTCAGGTTTTATGTCTGCCTTGTTATAAAACAGAGACAGGAAGGATGGAATGCTCTCAGCTAATTTTTAAAAGATGTTGATCTGACAGATCTGAAAAGGCTCTCTCTTTTGGCACGTTATTTTCTGTGTCTCAATCACGAGCTCTAAGGAAAGTGGAGATCTCTGGATTTTGGTTCTCTTGGAAAGTACCTTGCCACAGCTTTGGGGGCAACCCCAAATAAAATAAGGAAGGTAACAGCAATGTGGAAATATAGGTCCTATTCTGAAATAAGCTCTCTGCCAACAGGCACCCAGCCTCATAAAAGCTTCATGGAAGCACAGCAGTCTGTTCAAATAGCAGTTATTGCAGGATCACAGCCATGTTATTGTTTCAGTGTAATACAGGTAATAAGTGCAGCATTTATGGCTATTACTGCCTGGTGATCACATAAATAAAAAAAAAAAAAGAAAAAAGAAAGAAAACAGACATGCTTTCCTTACCTCAGCTTCCCACTTCAGCATTTCCATATACTCCTGGGGTTATAATCCAATTATGAAACTTCAATTATTTTCTGTAATTCACTGATTCAAGAAGAACATTAACTTTTTAGCTTCTTTATAGTAGGGAACTGGTAATTAGAAGGGATAAAATAATTCACAAATTCATAGAATTTAAGATCCAGAAGAGACCAAGGGGTGGTCTACCATTATTTTCTGGTTGATTCAAGTCCTTAAAATTCTCTATTTTTCTCCTGGACTGAATATAGCAATTTATTTTGATGTAAAGAATATGTTCTGGAAAAACACACACTCTGGATCTAAAGACATGAAAGCAAAAAGTAAACCTACTGCTGTTGCAAACAGTTTGTTCCTGTTTACAACGTTCCCTGGTCAGAATTTCTGACCAACTTCCAAATCAACTTTCATGTTTTTAATTTTTACCTGTTGGTTCTTGGTGTAATCAGATTAAGGACCTTTCAGATTCTTTCCCTCTCCCTCCATCCTCCCAGATGTACCGATGAACTATAATCAACTCACTTTTCAGACTTTTTTTCTATAATAATCAAAACAGATAGAGCTGTTTAAGTCTCTGATTATAAGACAGTTTTCTCCAGCCTTTAAGTAATTTCAAGGACTGCAGGGGTTCTTTAAATGTTTTAAAAAATAGTTATTTGAGGTTAGAAATTATTTCCTTTTCATGTTTATGGAGATCTGTTGTTACTTGTAGTTTATGTAGCCATATCTGCTTGTATGTGTCCTAAAGTGGATGATATGTATCACTGCAAGATCTATGTTCCTAAGCAGGAGAAATGACGCTCAAATGCTGCTCTGGTGTCTTAGCAGAAGCGTAAGAAAGCACAGTATGTGCTCTGTGGAGGTCACAGTACGCTGGTGCTGGCATTATGTCAGAAGCAGAAGCACATCACTCCACCTCTGAGGTATTGGTTACCTTTAATTGTAAAACAGATGTCTGTCCATCCTTGACTTTGAGTAACAAAACCCCATGCAATGAGCAAACTGCAGCAGCCTTGAAGCTTTATTTTAGAAACTATGGAATTTGAATCTAAGCTATACCTAACTTAATATTGTAGAACTTAATTTCTCTATTCATCTTTAATGTTTCTTGTCCCCTCTGCTTTACTTAAATCAACACTGAATTTAGGATTGTCAATTAAATGGAGTATGGCTATGAAGTTTTTTAATTACTGTACAATAAGTTAGCGGAAATATTTCAATATAAAGTTTATTAAGTGCCTTATAAACTGCATAACAAATGAATTCCTATCACATACACAAACATACAGTCAGTTCAAGGAGCTGAAGGATTCATATAGAGCAGTTTCTTGAATCTCAGAAAAAAAATGATCTCAAAACAATTGCTTCTAAATGGAAAGAAAAACTGCAGTGGAACAAAATGGAATATGACAAAGTCATTGGTGGGGTTTAAACCAAAGCAGGGCAGTATACCCACACCATGAATTGCCTAACATAAGAATTGGACTAAAGACATGATCGATTGCAGTTCTTACAGATGTGGGAGACAGGTTATAATGATACAGGTATTAAATACTATCAGTTTCTTGTCTATTTTCAGTGAGTGGTAAGAAACACCTGGCTTTGTTGTAACGCAATTTGCAATTGTTAGTTTTTGTTAGGTTCCTGCATTTGTTTGTTGGTTCTTACTACACTTGGATACGGAAAAACAAGAATTTCCCTTAATCACAAGACCACATTGCTTGTCCCTGCTGTTTCCCTGCCATGCTGTTCCCATGGTAGGTTGGGGACATGGGGCTGCTGTTGGGTGAGCGCTGGCAGCTGAATCACCCGCTGTTGCTGGGTGAGTATAGCTCTGTCAGCCAGCACAGGAGGTGTTTTGTGGTGAGGAGGAGGTAGATCAGAGTGGCAAGAAGAGTAGCTTGAATACATTGCAACTCCTTGGATGATATTGTTTATCACTACAGTTTAGTGTGTACTGAGCCAACTATGTGGAACAGACTTAAATTCCTTGTCCTCCCTCGTTCTTTTTTCCATGCCCCTATAACCCCCCCCTATTTTCTTCCCTAATGCAATCCTCCTCTAAAGGGGGATATTTCTGCAAGTACTCAGGCTCACGATTTGCTTACTAGGTGCTGGTTAGCAGCGCAAGGATATTGATGAGAAAGCTTGTGTTAAATCTCCTTTTGGAAGCTGCCCTAAAATTGCTACAACTCACGTACACGTGGCATTTTAATCTCTCCTCAAAGACTCCTGAAAGGGATTTTTAAAGGACTGCACCACTAGTTAGTAGCTGTCACCAGCGTGTGAGGCACGCTCTCAGCGGAGAATTTAGCAGCCCTCCGTTGCACCTGGAGTCGAAATGTCGCCAAGTAAATACATCTCTATCTCCTCAGTCTGCCAAGTCACGGCAGCACCGCGCGGGACTCGGGATGTTGAGCTCGTGAGAGGGATCTCGGCACTGTCAGTGGATTCCCGGGGCTGGGCACTTTTTTTCAGCCAGGGGACCTGCTGCGGCAGGCCGTCTGGTGGGGACGTCGAGGCGAGTTTGACATGCTGGGGGCTCGCGGGATTCCGGCCGTGTGCCAGCAGTAAAGCGCTCGTCGCCTCCTAACGAGGTAGCCCTCCAGTCCTGCTATCAGGAGGTCTGCAGCTGGTCTGCTTAATGGTATTTAGTAACAGTATGTGCAGTAAAGCATGCTCTCCTATTACACAGAAATCCACTAATGCTGGCATCAAGAGCGGCTGGTAATTCAATCACACCCACAAAAATGATATTAACATAACATTAAAGAGCTGTGTAGACTAGCAAAAGACAGGAAATTATGGAGTTCAGGCTTGAAACTTTATCCTTAACTCACCCATATTGTGCCGAGGTATTTGGAAATTTCCATAGAGCGTGTGATTTTATGGAACCTACACTGGAGTGGATTGTCCTGTTTGTCTGCAGAGGATTTCCTCACCTAACATCAGCCAGTATTAGTGAGAATTATATAAAGAAATTCTGGCACAATTTACAGAGCGTAGCTGGACAATGTGAGCTTTAAATATGAATTTCTTGGCTTGGGCAGTGTACCCACCCCAGCATTTCTGAAGCGCTACATCAGGCGTTAGCTGTGTTGGCTTTTTTCAGACCAAGTTGCAGTTCTGTAGCTAATCCCATCTCCCAGTTTCAGAACTAATTTTTAGGGGTGTTTTTTTTTCTGTTCAACAGTTACTAAAAAAGTTTTAAGTTTACTTTTTGATTTAAAGACACTGCTGCTATTTATTTGAGGTAAATGCATTGGAACTAAGCTGAATCAGACTAAAAAGAAAAAAAAAACACAAAAAAAGCAAAGCTATATACACATTTTTGGGCTTTATTCATATTTTTCCTCAGGTTTGGTATTGCTGAAACTTGTAATGCAACTCAGTAAGCATGATTCTTCATGTAAAAATCCTTGGCTGGAAATGGAAGAAGATAAGGTGTTGACTACCCCATCTTCTTCCTTGTGACTTGCAGTCTTTCATGTACCTCCCTGTACCAGCAAGGACAAGGGGAAGTTCTTACAAAGACCCCGTGGGTCAAGGAGGAGGCAGGGAGTCAATTTACAGTCTATCTGCAAGCGGTTTATAGAGAAGGCTTAAGCTGTTTTGTGAGTTCAGTTGTTTTATTTTATCCATTGGCATTAGAGCCAGAGGCAGAACTATCACTCCAAGGATGGGACTTCACTGCAATCAAATGTGAGATTGCAGATCTCCCAGGGACAGTGAAGCTAGCAAGTACACTGCTTGCAAACCAGCTAAAACAGCAAAAAGTGCAGCACCCAGATATGTTCTTATATCTTCAGGCAGGTTTTTCAGGCTGAAATGCATTCTGTCCTTTGGATACCAATACCAGTGCCCAAGTAAAACCAACTTGAGCTCAAATCACATCTGATTTAGAGTTCATTCCCACATGACTCTGGGACAGAGGGAACTACGTGACCGTTGTTTGGGGGAGATTAAAAAATTTTAATCTAGTGCAGTGGAAGTAAAGAGTGGCAGAAATCAGCAAGAATTATTTTGCTCTCATAATAGGTCAGTTGGAGATTTTGTATGGTATTTACTAGAGATGATGAACTCTTGGTATGGTTAAGCTCTGACGTTCTGATTTTTCCCCCTGTGTGCTTTCTGTGCTAAGGAGCTGGGGAGGAGTGTCACCATGTCTGTCTCTGTGGTGAACAGGATGGTCATTAATGACCATGCATAGAACAGTAGGATGGCTGTATCCTAGGGGAAATCAATTTTCTGCAGAGAGCTGGGCTTGTAAAGAGTAGAAAATTTCCACTGAAGGGGAGGGGGGGAAGGGGAGACAAAATTGGCAGAGCAGGGATTAAAAAATACAAAGGCTTCAAAAGTGAGGGAAGACTCAAAAGGCTTTCTGTTCAAGGTGGATTTTTTTTCCCCTGTGTCAAAATTGAGCAGGTCTTGAACATGCTAATCTTAGAAACGTGAGAGAGAACGGCCTTCTCAATAAGCTCTGGGATGGGGAACATGGGGCTGAGGAGAAGACTGCCTGGGGTTTAGACAAATGAGGACTCTTTCTTAAAGTGTGTTTTTCTTTTAGACAGAGAAGAAACGTGCAGGTCTGAATTAGTACTGTGCATTTAACTTCCTGAAGGAGCATCTATATTGCAGATGCTTCTGGGTTTTAGAGCCATGCTGTGAAGCTGGGGCTAGGTTAAAGCTAGCTGAGGTAGCTTCGTGCTTTCCTGCAGAACTGGTGTGTCTGTGGCATCGACAGATCTTTGTGTTCCTCACCCTGTGTGGGAATTCAGACTAGGGCCATTTTCTTCTGCCATTCTCCGCTCTTACACGTTTGTGTCTCTTCTCTGAATCACAGAGTTTCACTGCAGCATGGAGTGTCTCCCTCAACTTTGGGTGGCCCAGTGGCTATGAAAGTCCTCCCCCCACACTGTAATGGTTTACTTCTCTCTCTTCTGCTGATTTCCTGCTGCTTAAACCTTGCTGCTCTCTTGCAGATGGGCTGGAGAAAGCTTGTTTTCCCTAGGATGTTGTCATTTTACTCTCATAACACATTTTGAAAAAATATTTCACGGGGGAGATAAAGGAACTAAACTGTAACTGGTGTTAAATATCATCATGCAGATAACAGCTCTAATATGAGTAAATTTGCTTAGACTTTGTAAGTATATTTGTATGTTTATATATCTTAAAAATGTAAGCAGACATAAATCTTTAAATCTCAAACAAGAGGATGATTCTTTTCTGACTCTGCTCAATATTAAAGGCTAAACCAGAGATAAGATAACATTCCCATAAACATGGAAGCTTGAACAAAGGAGCTGTTGTTCTGAGAATGTGGGAATTGAAAAGCAACTGAAGTCTGAACTTAGGAAATTGTCTTACAAAATGGAATGCTGCATGTGGAGTAACATTTAAAGGCGCTCAGAAACTGCAGACCAGGGGAAATCCATAGGTCTTTCTCTTGATTTTAGTGGTCTCTGGAGCAAGCCCAAAGAAAGCGAAGGGCAGAGACACATGGGAAATGAATAGCTGGAGAAAACCTTTTCTTTTCCTTTGGCTTCTTGCTCGAGGTGTTGGTCTTTTGAGAACTTCCTTTCTTGAACAGCAGAAAGGGAAAGGGTCAGAAACTCCCATGATCTGAGTATGTGGGAGGAAAGGGTGCAAATGCTGTTGATGAATAAGATGTTTCAGGAATGTGTAAATACATGGGCTGATACTGCAAGTGCTTGGTTTATGAGAGGTGGCCATTGCGTGCATTCAGGACTGTCCTGTGTAAATATTTGCAGTCTATAGGTCTGTTTCTTGTAGAATATGTCTTTGACTCCATGAAGGCTGACTGTTTCCATTTTACATTGGTTTTTTGCTTTTCACTGCTTCTGATGGGATGTTCAAATAACAGTCAGCTTGCTGCTAGAGGTGATCATTATAAATTTTCTGTTATTAATTTTTAAGCCCAGCACATTTGGCAGATTATATTTTGGCTGCTGGAATATAATTTATCTGTATGGGATAGACTTGCCATTTATGTGTGTGACAGCAGTAGTAAAGTAAGCGTTGTCAGCACGAGGGTTTTCATAAATCTTTAAATTCAGTTCTTTTTGTAAAGAGGGGCATAGAATACAGGGTGGATTCGTTCATTGGTGTTATTTTATTTATTTATTTTTTTTGTCGCAAGGTGGTTTTCTGGGACCCAAAACATGCAACTGCCAAACAGTGTTTTTTCCCTAGCTGAGGATGTTCACTAATATTTGATGAAGATGTTGCCCTTGGTGTTGCCAAGCCTCAGAAGTTTATTGCGAGGTTCACAATATTTGTTTCTTAAACCTTTAGATCCTGAGGCATGTGATAAGATGGGAATCTCAGCTTTCAAATTTTGAAAAAATGTAGGTTTCTCTTGTTCATGGCTGTAAAGAGAGGCATGAAATATACAACACAAGTCTGTCAAAAAGGCTTGAAATATATAAGCAAAATAAAAGCATATCTCGAGCATATTTATTTCCTAGTTATGTTTTAATACCAAAAGTTAATTTCATAATGTTTTGGCATATTAATGTGCAATAGGAATTGTCAGTACTGTACTCTTTGACCCATTACAGGAAAAATTATGAATTTAGTCTAGTGAATCACAGTTCTGTCTCAA
This sequence comes from Gallinago undulata, assembly GCA_026546715.1. Lineage (NCBI taxonomy): Eukaryota > Metazoa > Chordata > Aves > Charadriiformes > Scolopacidae > Gallinago > Gallinago undulata. The sequence continues at coordinate 40,029,053 of JAOTQQ010000012.1, forward strand.
AGTATGCCCAATACTCAATGAGGTCTCATTTTTTTCACTGATCTGAGGATTGTATCTTATTTGATCAGTTTATTTGAAGGCACCTGACACCAACAATATACAAAAGACTCTTCTTGAGGGCTCCCAAACTACTGAAGCTAATTTGCTTCCTAATCCAGTGAAAAGACTTTTCTTGAGGGCTCCCAAACTACTGAAGCTAATTTGCTTCCTAATCCAGTGTTAGTGATCAGATTTCAAGAAATGGTTACTGTGTTTTTCAGTGAGTCTTTCATTCCTGGGGTAAAATTTCTCAGCAGAAACATAAAATATTTAAATTCTGGCTTCTTCCTCCAGATCTGCCCATATATATTTCAGAAAGGACGGGTTACATAGCACATCTTTTTTCATAGCTCTCCATCCAGAGTTCTGCCTGACAGGACCAACCAAGTGTCCTTTTAAGGACAGAAGACACTTAGTGTATAAAGAGTGTATTTATTTAGTGAATCCCATGGCTTTCTAACACCTTCCTGGTCCATGTTGACTGTTTCTGGGTGCAAGCTCAACCACAGCAGAGCACAACAATTGCCAATATTGGCTTTGCTTCTGTAGGAGACTCGTGGCCAAGGTGTCCAGAGAAGCTGGCACAAGGCCTGAGTAAGGAGGTTTTGGTCAACTAATATTTTGTTTGTCTTATGTTCATTGGTTCTCAGAAGTGCTGACTGATGAGCAGAGAGCTACGAGATGTGCTAATTACTCCATATTCCCTGCCCCTTGATGTTATCTTAAAGTGTAACTTCAACACTCAAAGACAGAAAATAATGAGGCAACTGCTCTGTTGGTATAAATTGGGGCAGCTTATTGGACCCAGAAGGGGGGCACCACGTTTCTGGAAACCAAGACTGTCATCCAACGTGAGGTTTTTAATAAGCCCTCCCTCTCCAAAGGTATTTATCAGGCTGACACAGTGAGGCTGATACATTCAATTATGTCCATCTTTCTTTGGATAATAAAGAATGAAGAATTATTTATATAATAGACAAGAGCTCTATACTAAATATCTTTTTAAACCTGTAAATGTGTTTTTGTAACAGATGATTCTTCATTTAATGCTATATTTCCTTGAAGGATTTTAAAGCGTTTTGAAAATATGAAAAAATTAACACGATTCATGTTATCTATCTATATTGCATGCTGGGCAGCTTCACCTATTTTGAATTTATTGCTGTCAAAGCTATCACTTAAGAGAAAGTTTTGGAGAATGCCTGCTTTGTATTAGTCTGGGAGTTGTGGTGAGTTACCAGCAAGAACAGATTTGTCCTCCTAAAACTAATTGCTGTAGTAGTAGTTATAGGCCTCGCGTTGAGGAAAGCAAAGCACTTGCTTACTGGAACCATGCACTTGCGTGTCCTGTGTCAGTCTAGTTACTCTATCGGGAGGACTTTCCACACTGAACAAGCACATTAATTTATGAGCCTACAAGCGTGCTTTAACACTGAGAAACGTGGATTGTCCTGTTGGGAGTTCAGCTGGGCTTCTTACATGCCTGAAGTTGTACACATGCATGAGTATTTAAAAATATAGTGGACAAACAGCTTATCGAATCCATTTCCACACCCTTTCCTGAGGCCGTCTTCATGTTACATAGTTGCCCAAATAAATGGACAAAAATCTTTGCTTTTAAAAATATCCTTGGTGAAGTTAAATAAATCTAAAGTAACTTAAAACCAGAGGTATTCTGCCCCAGCTCTGGGCAAGCAGCATGTACTTTTCTCCATGTAATTATGAAAATCCAAATCTATGCTCTTGTTATTTCTCCTTGAATATTTCAGGCAGAAAAAAAAATATGCTCCTCTGCATCAGTTTTGTCAAATTTTGGCTGTTGGAAAATGAAAACAACTGTGAATAAATATATTGAAGAAAAGGAATCAGTTCTGTGATGTAATTCCTGAAATATGTATTTTGCAATGTAAAATTCCTAAGAAACCATTCTTATCAAAACTAAGGTATTTCCAAAGACATCCCAAGTACCTTGATTTTTCTAATTTGTAAATAATGAAATGGGAGCTCTGTGAACTCAAGAAGTCTCACTCACACATTTGATTCGAATGGCCTCTGTGTGAACTCTATAAAATGCTTTTGCTTTGAATTACCAGTTTGAGTTCATGGTCTCTGGTGGTAGCTGGAGTTCTTGCTTTTTTCTTTAATTCCTTTTATTTTTAATTAATTTTCTTTTCTTGGCTATTACTGGAGAGGAACTATTTCATTGAGACATATATACGTATATTTTACAAAATGTTGCAGTTATAGAATTCTCTTAAGAGTAGATTGTTTTAGTGAAATGTCAGAAAATCTGCAGAAGCCGAACACTCCGAATTCCCTTGAATAATGAGGCTATTGTTAAATGATTGAATACTTTAGAGATGAATATCATGGTATGCTGGCATGCTGGTTCATACCAACTGTAATTTAACAATGAATCCTCCATAAGTAAGCAAGACTGTGAATAAGAAATCGGATACAAGGCAGCACAGCATGCAAGAACATACAAAGTAAATACATTCTACACACAGGAATGATATGTTTGGGGGGTTGTTTCCAGAATATCTCAGATAATTGAGTTGCTGGATAGGTTTTGAAGTTTGAAGATCTGCCTAATTTTTTCTTCCAGTGCCGATGAGCAATGTCTTTATAGTAGAAAAGATAGATTCTGGAGGTTTTGTTGTTTCTTTCCCCTTCCTGCCCCATTCTTTGAAAATTAGGGTATGTCTGGCATTATCATTTTTGACAGGCTACAGTAAACCACATCTCATTCTGTGAAGGGTTTTGGATCCCTAAGCTGTCTTCCCAATAATGCATCCTATCATTACACAGAAAATTTAGCAGCACTGCTGAGTGTCTGCAGACAAAAGTTGCATTTTATTTTTTTAAGACATCTGAATTCTTGAAAATATGGAATAATTAGTAGTTGAAGATTTAATGATGGCCCAGAAGAAGGACTGAAGCATTCTGCACAAAATCACAGTTATTAATTTGTGCATGAATTTTGTTTTCCATAGTTAATTTAGCAACTGTAGAATATTTTGCTAATTAATTATTAACACTGGTTATTTGTTATGGCAGAACTGTGAGAGAAAAACATAGCTTTCTAGCAAAGCAAAAATACAGAGCTCAATTTTAATTTAAATATGATATACAATAATGTAATCATGTTTTAAATAGTCTTAAGTAGCGTCAATATTAAAACATACAGATATGACCTGAATATAATATATAGCACTAATTCAGAATAAACAGTGTGTAGAATGAAAACTGCAGCTAAGAACTTGCAAAAAAACTGGGGAAAACCACTGTAAAATATCAGGCTTTTATGGAGAGTGCCACTTTAGTAACTGGCATTTTATGCTGTCTTGGGTATCAAGAGTGTGACGAATCTGTAGCCTGATTATAAGCACTGTGAATAGGATTTGAGCTTGTACCTACTGACGGCAATGACAAAACTGATTTCTACAAGTGTTGCATCAAGCCACTTAATTTCATTTACATGCAGACAAAAACATCTTCTTTTTCATTGATTTTGGCAAGGAAAGGAACAAGGCTACAGAGGACATTACCTTTGAACTGCTAAAGTGATATAATTCTTACAGGTCCAAAAGTTCAAGTTCTTTGTTTCCAGAAATTTAGTATCTTCTTAGATTTCATTTACTTTAACTTCTGCTTTACCTGGCTTAATTTCCCAAGTACTGAAAACAATTACAGTAAGACTTCAGTACACTTTCATAAAAGACTCTTTTTCCATAGGTGAATATGTATAATGTTTAAGAATATGAATGCAGATTAGTTTGAATCAGAAATATGACTCTCTTGGTAATACCTATGTTGTCTTGTAAATGCATTTCTAACTTGAATGTGAGACACCTCTATTGTGTTAATGAAAGATGAAGGCAAGATGTCTTCCTGTGCTTTAATAGCAGAATATTTTTGGGACACTGGAAAGGAAAGATAACATTTTAAATTTAGTGGATTTTTTTGATTGTAGATGTTTCTACACACATTTTAAGAGGTTTATTTACAGTCTCCTCCACCCTACGTTGTTGAAATTTTACAAGATGCAAGCTTTGCTAAAACTACTGAGTTTTCCATATTCTACAGTAAAAGAGCACCAAAGGACCTAATGCAGCTGCTCTAGGGCTGTTAGAGCCTCATGATTTGAGCTAAATGGTGCTTGCATCTTCTTCTGGAAAGTGGGATTTCTGAATATGATCTGTAAATCCAGTGTAAAGTAAGTGGCATGATCCATAATCTGAAATAGACTTTTAGGTTCTCTCCTCCTAACATGGAGCTGTTATTCAAGAGAATGATATGATCTTGGGTTTTTTTTTTTTTTGTCTAAAGCAATAATAGTGTTCATAGACATGTACATAGAGTTATTTTATGGGTTTTATAGCTTTTTTCCTTTCTCTGATACTTCTGAAAAATGTATTTTTAGTGTATATGGGCTGATTGTGAATACGAGTCACATCCCTACATGCCATACATCTCCTCCCATACATCCCTCCATACACAGTAGTTAATATCTGTACCAGAAGATATTATTGAATATGCATTCAGAATACATTCTTTCGGTGGTTAATCAGTTTGCATTCACTAAAATTTATGCCTCATAGGTGCTACAGTGTTCATTACTGTCTACTTAAAACTGAGCTCCGAACTGTTGTTAGAAAAGAAATACATAACTTGAGTTTCAAAATTGCTGAGCAACACTTTCCCTTACAGAATTCAGTACTAATAACTCAGGAACCCTGAGTCCAGGGCCATTTGGATGTACAACCAAAGGATTTGAGAGGTCCCCTCTCCCCTTTTTTGTGGTGTTTTTGAAACTCTTGGACAAGTTGTTATTCTGAATTGCTGTACTAATTTGTATTATATTTAGTGAAGGAATGATTTTTGTAAACTTGACAGCTAGACTGAAATAAGTTGAGAAGACAGAGGAGCTGAATGTCAAACTCTTAGAGAAGTATGGTCTTGTTAATCCAGTACCCCATAGGTTCCCTGCAACTACCTCCTTCTGCTTGTTCCCCAAGACGTGCTGGTCTGTGAAAATAAAAGGTGCTCTCAGTAGCATTAATTTTGTTGTTGTATCTCTGTGTGAATGAGAGTTTAGTTTTAACTTTTCCTTTTTAAATGGACCATAACATATGGAAAAACAAAAACGAAGCAGCTCAATCTTTGCTAATGGATAGAATAGTAATGTGTTGTATTTTTTGACAAAAAATAGAAGCATTGAAAATGTTATGCAGTAGATTAAATAGTTGAAAATGATCGTGCAAATCAGAACTTTCTTTCTGAATGAATTTCCCTTTTCTGTTTATTTGGATGCCTTGGGTTCATGTGGCATTATATTATAGGAATAGCATCTCTCTGAGAAACCCAGCAGCAGTTCCTTCTGTGCTTAAAGCTTTCATAATGTTGGCTTTTTTTTTTCTTCCCCAAATCCATGATTTTCCTAATAGAGTCTGCTTTAAACAAAATGAACTCAGTTATGCTATTTATATATTAATTCACAAGAATGAAAGAGCCTCAGAGTTGCTTATCTAAATCCAATTATTGCTGGTCAAATTCATCCCGGTACAAAAGTTCCTGAGATAAAAGCATGTATTACCTAAATGCCCAGAAATGCAGACTGTTTTCAGTTGGGTGAACTGTGCTCTGAGCAATGTGTGAGGCCTTGAGTGAACCCTAACGCCGTGGATATAATTATTAAACTCTCAACTTGGAAATTACATGGTTACTCCACTGGTTTAACAAAACAAGGGAGAATTCTCTATGCTGGTTACGTGAGTTTAAACCCCAAGTTTCACGCTTATTTAAAACATGTGAGCAGTAACGGGATTTGGGTAAAGCTGTGTTTTGTACAAGTCTGTGCATTGTCACCTTGTTGCTGAGGGTGGCAGCATGTGTGCAGCACTGAGAGACTTGGCCATTCGGTCCCGTGGTTGTTTGGCATTACAGGACTAGCCTTGGGTGGCCCAAAGGCTGGCTTGAAGGACTGAATAAGATGTACCTATCCCAGAGGCTTTCCTTCTCCATCACGCCATGGAAAAGTTGAAAGTTTGAGTGGCCCCAAACAGGTTCCTCTCCCAGGAAATCCCTGCTTTGCCTCAGTGGCTCTTGGTGGTGTCTGTCCTTCACCAGGCTTCCCACCTTGGCCTATTGCCTGCCAACAGTGGGGTGGTGGTGCCTGGTTCCTCTGCCCTGAGCTAGTCCCTGGCTGAGTCTCAGTTCCCTCCCAACCTTGGTTACCCATTTTCAAATAACTTCCCAGGAATGACCAGGTTGAGCCTTGTCTGCAGAGTAAGTGCTGATCAACCACCTGCCTTCAAGCTCTTGAAATGATCTATTGATACTGCAGCTTGGGTGCACATCAAGGGTTTATTCTGTGTTGCTTGCATCTTTCCTGACCTTGCTGAGTAGTCAGGAAATGTGGGGTGCAGTGGGATGAGGCTCTTCAGAGTAGTTTTTTGCATAGGTCTGTTGCCCGGACTGAGCAGGGAGATTGTTTCTCTTTGCACAGCACCGTGGCATCTTCCCTCAGTCCTACCCTCTGTGTGACACAGTGTGTTACCACTGTTAGCAAGTGAAGTGTTTTTTTTAAGTGACCTTTGTCATTTTAATAGTGGTTTTTAGATTACTTGAACAATTTCACCCCAAACCAATGTACACAAGAGAAGGTAAAAATGTGTCTGTATGAAAGAATATATTTTCACCCCCAAATTAATGTTCTCTTGGTATGTAAGAACTTCTGGGCGGAGTGAGACAGGAATTTGTTTCGGCAGCTGTGGAAGTGCCTGATATTAAAACAGGGACAACGTGATGATACCGCTCTAGTACCCACTCCCAGTTTCTGGCAGTGTGTGACTTCCAGGGCCACAAATGTGACTTTGCTTTTAATTTTGTGACAGATTTTGACAGATTTTCCATCCTAGAAGTTGTCTGATAGTTTATAGAAATGGTCTCTGTGGGGTGTCAGCACGGGCTATGGCAATGAGTTCCACAAGTAACTCCATGCTGGGGAAGTACCACCTTTTGCAGTTTTTATACCTTGTAAGTTTTTAAACCTTATAATTTCATTGGCAGTCCTTATGTGTTATGAGAAACAACGAAGATGACTAGTCACCATCTCACTGCACAGGTCCTTCTTTAATGAGCTGAAGTCCTAGTCACTGAAGTTGCTCCTGACATGGAAGATCTTTCAAATACCTATCCACCTGGATTTAAATAAAAAGTGTTACATTAAAAAGAAACATAAAAACTGTAATTTACATGAAGGTTTAAAAGGATTTTTAAAACCCTGATGTAAACAATTCTGTTTGTGCTTACTATGCCCTGAAATAACACTTGGGGAAGAATGTAATAAAAAGACCCTCATGTTGTATGACTGGAAATCTTTTGACTAGAAATTTCAGTTCAGATGGTCAGTAGACACTTTCTTGAGGTAGCCATCTCACAGATTCATAACGTCTATTCCCTTGGATACTGTGATGATTCAGTCGTTATGTTGAAGGGTTGGTAATAAGACATTGAGATGGACTTAATTCCACAATTATCTTTGACCAGAATTTTTCATTCAAAGTCTTTGAAAGAATATGCCTATGTAATGGAGCTCAGGAGGAAGTTAAATAGTGCTCATACTTTCTCATGACAAGCAAACCGTACCTGTTTTTTTTACATAAATGATATTTTTGTTTGTAGAACAGAAGTGTGCAGGCTGGCGGATTTTATAGTAGTTTTAAATATAAGAAAACAGGAGGCCATCTCTTGAGATACACGTTATTCTTTTTGTGAATACATTTTTGGTACTTCTGAGTGAGTCAAATCACAATTAAAGGTCACGCAAACAGAAAGACAAACAACTTTGGAGAGGAGGCATAACTTAATACTGTTCTCCCCGCCTGCAAGAAAGAAATATGACTGCATTTGGAGGAACAGAATAGCTTCCTGATTTCATGCAGCACGCAAACCAACATTCTTCATCAGAACTGATGTTCTGATTACTGTGAAATAATTACTTGAAATATTTAGGAAAACAGTGTCCAAATTAATTCCAATTACGTTCTTGTGGTAGTGCTCAAGGTTTATAGCACAAGATTAAATCGCGTGCATATGGCTAATTGCCTATAACAGTGTTTGTTATCGTGGTGCCTCTTACCACTCTGATGTCTGTTTTTGCAAACGTGAAGGTGTGCACGCAACTTCACGTGCAGGAGGAGACCTCTTCTGAACCCAACAGCATTACTTTCTGTGAGTGAAATCTCTAGTGTAACTAAGTGTTTGCAGGATCACAGTATGTAGCAAATAACTCTGGGAAATGGGTAATAAAAGCAGTGGAACCACAAATGTCTGCCTCTGCTGGCAAGAAATGTTAACTTTCAGCTCTCACGTGACCTGGATGAAACAACATATCAATTCATTAGGAGTGGCTGGACTGAAACGGAGGCTGGGTGTTAGTTTTTGTTGGCGGAAGTTTAGGTAGGGGTTGTGTTTTATTTGAGGTTGTTGTGGGTTAGCTGCTGATTTTTGTTGGATTCTTTTTCTATATATCTGTCAGAGGCCCTTTACTGTACAAGATAGGCATGTTCTTGCATGGTTTTCATGTATTTGATTTTAAATAAATCAAACAAATGAGGATGCACCGCACAGCCCAAATTTCCTGCTGGGTAAGTTGGCCCACTGAACAACCATAAATCACAGTGGCAGAGAATTTGGCTTTGCCTTCTTAAGATACGTGCTCTAATGTCTTCGAGGCCAAAGTCAACTTCAGGTATTACCATGAAGAATTATAAAATTAAGTGGAACATAAGTGAGTATAAAGGTTCCAATTCTGGAAACACCTGAGGTTAGAAAAGCATGTGATCTCATGGTTAAAATTAAATGTATGTGTTTGGAGTGGAACCAGCTATGGCAAAACAGACCCGCAGCTACCTACCCGTGCACCCATCGTGGTGGAGTGTACAGCAGATTACGCCTGCCTTCAGAGCATAAAATCCTGCCTGTCTAAAGAGCCAGCAAAAAAGGTGTGTGTGTGGAGGGGAGGAAGGCCTCCTCCCTAAAATGAAAGTCAAATGGAAACAAATGCTTTTGCGGGTTCTTAGGGAAAGGAAAAACAGTGAAATGGAAAGCCTCGCTTTGCATCAGTCATGAAAACGGAGTAGAGAGAGGTGGAGAGGCAGTGGCCTTTATCTAAAGCTGGTTACGTGTCATTAACAATGTGGAAACTTCATTTGAGAACTTTGTCAGGCAAACAATGGTCTTGAATCTTCTTTGATGATACCAAAGAGTATGTTTAGGCAGGCTGTTCCTAGTCTTTCCTGTTGGTGCTGCTGAGAACTGAGTCTCAGACTGAAACCCAAAGATCCCTTTTTCCCTGTGAGTGAAGGTACCATTAGCTCTTCTGGCTCCCTGTCTTTTTTTTTTTTTTTGGTTTTGGTCTCTTTTTTTTTTTTTTTTTTTTCTTTTTCCTGGTTTACTGGGTATGTTTACAGACTGGGAATGGCTTTCAATATGTAGTACAGTGCTCTACCAGAGAAAGGAAATGCAGTGAGGTCTTCCACATTCGGGCTTCTGGACTTTTAGTAACACCAAATTTATATTGCTGTTAATATAGATTAACCTAATAAAAATTGGTCTGCTGTACATTTCAGTGTTTTAATTAATGAAGTATTTGTTATTTATAACAACAAATGGGTGCTGTTTTACCACTAAAAGATACAATTTTATTATAATCTTTTATAGTAATATGCCCTTCATTTGTGGGCAAAGTTGCGTTCCATGGGTAAATCTTCCAAATGAAACTCAATCTGTCTGTGTACCCATAAGGCTTTTTAAAAAAGTCTGGGAAAGGACATTTTAAAGGAAGTTCTCTTTAGTGAAGCAAAGACCAAGACATATCAGTGACTTAAGAAATAAAATTATATTCCTTGTTCTCATGAAGTCTTATATTGTGCCATAAATGCCGCCATCTGTGAGTTTTTTTACCGAGGTTTTGTGATACTTGCTATAAAGTCTGCATTTTTAGTCTTAACCTTGATAAGGTAAAGACAGATAGCTGTTTTATGGTCTGGAAGCTTAATGCAACAAGTTGTAGCCGCCTGAATTCCCTCTTCGTCATTCTAAACCTGTCAGATTACAGTGCAGTGCCATGTTGTCTACGGGAGGTGATTTAAATTCAAATAAGGATTAACATTTATCTTGGAAAAAGCTAGGAGACACACATGAACCTCAAAGCTTCTGTTTATCCAAACCAGCAGTTTAGAAGTTTAGGATGTATATGCGCAGGCATGACTGCACACATGAGCATAGTTGTGTGTGCATGCATGTAAAAAAAAAAAAAGACTATAATTCCTTCTTTTTTTATTAATCCTGGAGGAATCTGGTCCATCTGTATTGAAGCAAACTTTGGCAGCTAAGAAGGAAAAAAATAAGGTAATTAATTTAACCAAAGAAACCTCCTTATCTAGTGCTGATGTCTTAAAATTCTTACTATAATCAGCATAAAAGTTGGCAGTACGGTGCGGTGACCAGAGATGGACAGGGTATGGCAAATAACCAGTGCTTTTCAAGTGATCTCAAAAGGTGTTTGTGGAACTGCAGTGACAGAAGGACCCTCTCCAGGAGTATCAGGCAAACATTTTGCAAGAGCAGTAGATCTCTTCCTATTATATGTGTTATATGTGTGCAAAAATAACTATGTATGTTATTAAAATATAAATATGAATTTCTGTTTTTTGTTTTCTCTATAGGTATGGGAAAATTGTATCCACAAAGGCAATTCTCGACAAAAACACAAATCAGTGCAAAGGTATGTGCAAAATGTCTACCCTGTGAGTTCATTGTCTGTTTGATTGATTGACTGGTGGCTTGACTGCCAAGGCTCTGCCTCCAACTATGCAATCAACATAATGTACAGTATATTACAAACATATTTAATAATGCCAAAGCTTTGAGTTGTGTTTCCAGTAACATTGCTCATTAATTTTTTTCATTAACAAACAGAATGAAAATCACAAATCAGAACAAGTATCAAATTGCTTCAACAGAAAAGTAAATTACCTTCTAACCACAAAGTGTTGTCTGATTTGAATGATATCATCAGTGATGCAAATTGATTTCCTATATAAAAATGAGAATCCTTCAGGAAAAGTTTCCCAAGCAAAACCTGGTTTAATTTTTCTGGTTTTGTGAAGTCTTTGCCTATGCTATTGGAAGAAGAAAATATTCTTTGACACAAATAGATTCACAAATTGTGATACCAAGGTATAAAAATGATTCCTCTTCCAGTTTTATGTTCTTAATTTATCTGCTAATGTATGAAAAATTTAATTTTTTTGGTGAAATATAGCATGTTTCGTGTGTGTGTATAGCTATATTTTCCTAGATAAATAATGACTAACATGTCTAGCAGTATCTTGGGACTAGAACTGTTATTCGTTTACCAGTCTGAAGAGCCATCAAGTCTATGGGGGAGAAGCTCTGCCCTAAACTGACAATGCAACTTTGCACTAGCGGTATAAAGAATCCTCTTGGAGTAATAAGATCTACTAGAGTCACTTCTTCTGATGAGAAGGACATTCTGGACAGCATTTCTATATGAGTTAGTGAAAAGAAAAAGCATTGCAGTACAGGAATATCTTATGAGTGGCCAGATAGGGTGTGAAGAGAAGCAGCAGAGGAAGACATTTGGGGAAATTACGAGATGGGGCAAAATCCTGCCAGCTGTACTGATGATGTTCTTGCACTTTGTAGAAGTGTGTGCCTTTACCTATTGCCTGCCACAACAGCATTCATTAGCTACTCAAGAGAAAAGTAGGCTGGAAGACTGCAGTTCTGGTTGTAGAAAACTCCACCAGCCTGATTGGTCATGGGCCACCATCAGAAGTGGGACTGCCATGCATTTGCTTTTGCTTGGATGTGCTTTTCCTTTCTTGGGTTCCAACAGACTTCTGATAACATTGTGCTCTCTAAATTTCTTTGAATATTATGCCAGGGACAAAACCTAGTTTGTTTTGGGGTGGTTTTTTTTCTCTTGGTTTTGGTTGTATTATGAAGGAATACCCTTGTGGGAAGACAGGCTGGGCCAAGTGCAGAAAGCCCTGACAGGGTGACCAGGAGGGCACAGAGGTGAGTGCTGCAGTTTCAAAGCTGGGAGGAGGTGGCAGCGGCTGCTGCATGACCAGAAGATTTTGAGGTTTGGAGGCAAGGTGTGGCATAGGAAGTTGTAGGGAGATGAGGGGCTTGCAGCTTGATGGGGCTACAAAGGGGCTGAGTGGCTTGAATGGGCTCTGAGGTGGTTTACTGAGGAATAAGAGTGCTGTGATGGGATCGGAAGGGCTTTGGGGTAGGAGAACTTGGGGATAGAGCTCTCGGGCTGGAAGGAGTTGGGGCTCAGGTCTAGGAGAGCTGGAAGTTCATGAGCTGCTTATGTAAGGGATGAGAAACAGGAATTCTGTGATCAATTTGAGGTTAGCCTGGGGCCACTCTTCACTGTCTTACATTCCGGCTAAGTCCTTTGGGGATAGGGGACGTGTAGGTCCTTGTCCTTGTCCCCTTTTTCACTACCAAACAAGACAGGTGTCCTCTGTTCTCTCATATGTCAGCTCCATCCTTTTTTCATCTATTTTTTCTGTCCATCTGAAATGGCAACAAAAATCAAGCAGATGGAGTTGAATTTGAACTGGGCTGTATATTGAATAATGAGATGAAGTCCATGGGAGAGAGAAATGTATTTGTCTCCACTGTCTTGGTTGTCTGAGACCACTGTGTTGTCCATGTCGGTGCTTGAGCTGGGTGCCTGAAGGTTGGCGGAGACAATCTGGGGGAAGCATGTTCAGTGACTGTTCTTAACTTTTTGTTTTGTTTTTAAATGCATGTTTGGCAGGTAATCGCTGGTAATCAATGGGAATTTCTTCTGTTTCGATACCTAGGGGTAAACACAAATAGACCTGTTTGTGAAACACGAAATGTGAAGTGGAAAGATTGTAAAGAATTTGAATGGTAGAATTTCGAGAAAGAAAACCATCTGAGTTTGGTGGTTTTATATTGTAGTTAGCTTTCAGATGATTGTAGTTAGGGGCCATATAACCGTGAGGTGGAATTTTGTAAAAGTTTGCTTTCGCGCTGTTGTATTACACTGTAGGGCAGAGATATTTATTTGTATTTTCAAAGATGGATCTTTATGACATAAGCGGTGCCATTAAAAGATCGTAAACGTAATTGGATTTATTAACAGTACGCTTTGTGGCATAAAAAGAATAGATGTTTTGCTGCTTTAAATGCTGGGTACAATTTCCTTTCCCTTCAGTAAGGCTGGCAAAATAAAAAAGGCTTCTCAGGAAACAGAAGTGGAAGGGACCTGAAGAGTTCAGAACCTGCCTTTGGGCAGGATCAGCTCTAACCCACCGCTGAAGGGTGTTTCTATAACCTGCGCTCAAAGGCCTCCAGCAGTGGAGATTCCTCGAGCTCCTCAGGCAATCTGTGATAGCGCTCCCGCTCCTCACTTGTAATGAAGCGTTTCCTAATGTCTAACCCAAATCTCCCTTGATACAATTTAAGCCTATTGCTTCTTTTCTTATCCCCGGTGGACATGCAGAACAGTTTATTCCTTTCCTCTTTGCAGCAAACATATGTATTTGAAAACTGCTATGAGGCTGCTGTATTTTTTTCATAGACTAAACACAAGTCCTTTCACTTTTTCCTTAAAGTCAATTTGTTTTAAGTTTCTGGTTATATTGCACTTTGCTGGTCTCTATTTAGCTGACTTACTTGAAGACCTTAGAGGCGGGCACAGGATATCAGTTTAAATCTTACCATTTAAAATAGCGTGGAGAGGTTGTCTCATTTGTCTGTTCTGTGATCACATGGCTCTCCTTGTTGTTGAGATGTCCATGTAAATAACGACGTGTATTTAAAATGTAGAAACAATTCTGAGGCACAGGGTGTTGCATGAGAACAGCAGTGCTGATTTATGCTAAGGGATTCTCTGCAGCCCTCGGTTCTGTTATTCTTTTCTCCAGCACTGCTGCCAGCCAGGCATTCCTTATTGTGTGCTCTGCTCTGTGCTGTTGATTATTCCCTCCTAAGGCTACTACTTTTCATTTGTCTGTATGAATGTTATCCCATTGTTTTTCCCCAGCAACTCCTTAATTTGCTAAGATTATTCTCAAATCTTAAGTCTACAGATTGCTTGCAGCATTTACCTCTTTACTATCCACTTCACGGTTAATAAATGATTTCTTTAATCCACTGGACAAGATAATTTGGAAAAGACAGAATAATAATAGACCTGTGGAAGAGTTTTGCTACACCAGGTAGTGCAACACTGAGCCATTGAGAACTTCTTTTTTTGAATTGGATCTGCTAATCAGTTTGGCACCTACATCACAGTTTTAGCTAGATCATGTATCCCATCTGCTCAAGTTATGAGAGACAACTGAGATTTAACTAAAATATATAGTACTTACCTATCCATAAAACTAGTTCCCTACTTCTAGATGGAAGTATGATGTGACGTTATTTATTCTTGCTAAAACCATTCTGCATGATGCTAATCACCTGTTACCTCTGAGGGTCTGTGAATGGATTACTATGACTATTTGCTCTAAGATTTTCTCCAAAAGCTGAAACTAGGTTAGAGTGTCTCTAAACCACTGGGACCTGCATCAATTTCTTTGAAAAACAAACAAAGAAAAAACCAGGCTTTTTTGTTTGTTTCTTTCCAGTGTTTTGGATCTCACTCACCTTCTGCAAAACATGAGATCCTGTGATGTTTATACTTTGCAGTCGGGTGGATTAAATTCAGGGAGATGATAGAAGAAGTTATCACATGATTGGACATTTCAGAATCCATTTCACTGTTGTTTGTGTGTTGAGCAAGGTATAGAATACAGCTGAAAGTGGAAAATAGCTAATATAGCAGAGAAATTATTTCAAATACCCCATGTATCAGTGTGCAGATCTGTTAAAATGGACCACTGCTTAGCACGAAGTGTTAGGTTTCCTCTTGGAAAAATGAGGAAAACACTCTGCAGTGGACTTTAAGTCATTCTCCAGTATTCCTCAGATTTTTAAAAAAATGAGATTTCCTCTCATGCTAAAGAATAGTGTTATCTGAGGATTTTCTCTGGTATAAATTAAGCAGTTGGGTCTAAAGTAATCATATATGCTGCAAGGGAGTTCACTAGGGAAACCTTTTGACGTAACCTCTCATTTTCAGATTGCTCTTTGTTGGTGGCATAACTGCTTAGTGAGGCAGAGGAGAAGCAACAATCACCCTGTAATAGAACAATATATAAAACAAAATAAGCACAGTCATGACAAAACGGCCAGAAATCACTGAACAAAGCAGGGAACAATCACATATGGAGAATAATGAAAAACAGACACATGATTCATTCAGATGTTCAAACACAAAAACCCTATAATGAACAAGTCAGAGAGTTTTGGCTGCTTTTGCCTTTTCCCTTTCCCTCCCCTCTTTCTTTCTCCCCCTTGCGCATTTCCCTTCTGGGTCTACTGTATTTGCTAATTTAAAAAGTAGGGGAAATAAAATAAAAGAAACCATTGAAGAGAAGCGTTAATCTGAAATGCGTAGCCTCTCCTCTTTCCAGCCCTCGCCCCCCGCCCTCCCCAGCCTGGCTTGCCTTTGATAGACCTACGTGCCTAGAGCCCAGGGAATGAGTAATGGCTGTTTCACAGTACAGTTTCCATACCTCATAGCAATGGAATACAGAACAGTTAATCTGCCAAATACACAAGCCCATTTCTTAGAGTATGAATTACTGTCATCTGCATCTGCCCTTGCAGACACTTTAATTGCATGCATGCAGATTTACTTCCTGGTTTAATCAGGAGCTTGTATGATTTTCAGCATTTTACTAGGACCTTAGAAGATGAGCAGGGGAGAATGAGTAAAAGTCAAAAATCCCACCTGTGGGAATTTTTTTTAATAAAGAAAACCTATGAATCACAGTAATGTGTAGGAGACAAACACTTCAACTGCATATTCTTCATTTTATGTATATTTTTTCAAACTATGCGTGACTTGATTTGTTGAATAGCAGTGTTTGTCTTGGGAGAGAAATGTGCCTAACATGATGAGGGGAACTATAGAGACTATTTATAATTTTAATATTTCATTATGACATTTTTCTTGTTGAGAAATGTTAGCTATGATCTATTCATTTTTAAAACATGAAAACTGGGGATGCAGATATGCAGTCATTAGGATTGTGGTGGGTTTATGGTAAAAAGATGCCACGAGGTCGCCTGTGTTAACCCACCATATATCACATGCAATTTTATTTCTCCAGTTGCCGTGCTGTTTTTAGACCAGGACTTAAAATTTACCGTGACCTATTTTATAAATTGAGAGTTTATTTGTGTAACAAAAATGGGATAACTGGAGGCTTACTGTAAGTGTTGGAGATAATTGGAATGGCATGATAAAGTGCTGCTTCATATCTCCCAAAAGGAGTCTGTCCTGCCTTGTGTCAGTGGTGCTACTCATCTGCGTAAATTCACCAGGATCCCTAAATACCCTGATGTATTGGAGCTTACTGAGCAAGAGGTTTCTGCTCTGGTATAATGATAAACAAAGCTGATAAGAATATAGTAGATATACCTTGGTATGCATGTTAGACAAAATACTTTTATGACTTTAAATTTTAGAAGGTAATTTTTTGTGCACATAATCTATGAAGACTAAAGGTTATTTGTGATCATATGAAATTATACACTTTCACTTTATTTATTAATTCCTGTTCCTATTATATTTCAGATGGCACAATTTGGTTTTGACTAGCAATGTGAAGCAAGTCTGTGTAAAACAATAAGGTAGTGAAGAAAGAGCTAAGCTGCATAGAAAGCTATTCAGTTAATAAATTTTATTTATTGGGAATAAGCTCAAATTGCAATAACTGTGCTGTGTTATTTATGATTCTCCGAATTGCCATTTTGAGAGAAAAAATAAATCCTGCCAAGTAGGTCTGTGCCTGATCACAGACTGTAAACTGTTCACACTAGGAGGGCATGCACAGCGTGCTTCAAGGGGAAATGGATCTTGTAGAAAGTAAATAATTTGTAAAACAGACTTATTTAATTTTGAAATGCTAAACTTGTGTAAGAAATAAATCAATCCTATTTTCAATGTCGGGATAGACAATAGATGTAGTGATTTTTTTGTGTGCATTAGTTATGTATGTTTGTTTGCATTTCAATTTTTTTTCCTTTTTTTTTGATGCATTCCAAAGTTTTATGTAATCAGTGGCATAATAGTTCACAAGTTATTAAAAGTGTAGCAATATGGAATATTTAAATCTTGCAGGTTTTCTGACAGTGAGGCATTTGTGAAGGCTGGATAGACACTAAGTGTGGGTAGGCACTTAGCAATTTTTATGTAGGGCTCTGCTGATCCATCTCATTGCTGACTTGTAGAAGCCCCAGCTAATCTAAGTTGTTTTTTTTTTTTTCCTAAGTATCATGAGGTTAGTTAGTTAATATTTATAAATATTTGGAGGTTTTTTTAGTTTTTTTTTTCTGTTTTCTGAAACTTTATTTTCACTCTTGTGGTTTTTTTGTTAGTAAAGGTCGAGAAATTTTTTTTCTGCTTAAATTAAAAAGTATTGTTACTTCATAACCACATGAGACTAGGAGGCAAGTCTTTAGGAAAAATACCCAGAGGAGACATCTAATCACCCTAATGAGAGGCATACACCAAAATAAAATCCAAAGAACTGCCAGTAAGAAATCATGAGGTTGTTCACTCGCCAATGAAGTGTTTTAAGTTCAGACCCTACCTTATCAAATGAAAGCTTGTTTGATCTGCAGGCTTGTGAACGAGGATGCTCTGTAAATCTGACCATTTTAAGAAGTTACCAGAAACTACTCAAAAGGGGGGGAGGGGGAAGTGCCTGTGTATATTCAAAAATATATACGTATCTATCCCCTTGAACTTACAGATGATGTGTTTATGGATGTTCAGGTAGCATAGGTAGGAATAAGTTCTTTACTATGAGGGTGGTGGAGCACTGGAACAGGTTGCTCAGGGAGGTGGTTGAGGCCCCTTCCCTGGAGAC
>JAOTQQ010000012.1:40047256-40155841 GCA_026546715.1 Gallinago undulata
GTCCCTGTGACTGCAGGGGGGTCGGACTAGATGGCCTTTGAAGGTCCCTTCCGGCCCAGATGATTCTATGATTCTATAAAGAAGCAATGGCACTCAGTGGGAGCATGTGATGCTTTTGCGTGAACTACTTTGCTGGCACCTGTTGGGTTGACCAGCAGGCATTATATGTCTTAGAAAATGTGTGTTGCGCAAAGTCTCACTTAAGCTTGGAGGTAGAGATTCTCCTATTTGCATGTTTGTGAACACTTTCCGATCTGCTGTAGTGAAATAGGAAAGGATTTGATGCATCATGCCAAGCAAGTCACCACAGCTGGACTTGTACCAGCACTGGTGGCTGCCCTTCAATGGTGAGGACTCGGAGATGTACCCACATCCACGTCTGCAAAATGTTGCTGCACCTCACCAAACATTCTTGACTGTATCTAAACAGTCCTCTGTCTCAAGCAAGTCCTGTAAATGTTGCTTATTGAATTTAAAGCCAGGTCCTCTACAGAGGAAACTCCTTTCTAATTAGTTCCCCAGACACTTTCTTAAACGGCTTCTTTGCAATTAAGGAAAATATTTCCTGGGTCATTATCTTTTCATAAATGAACTCATAGCCTAGCAAATATTTTTTGTAAGGAGACCCAAGATGCTTAAATATTCTGTGACATATCTAATCTGTGAGTATTCTTAATTTACTGCTTCCAAAATTTGCAGGCCCACATCACTGGCAAATAATTGGTTTAATTTTGTTTCCTTCCAGAGAAATAAAAAAGTAAAATTTCCATTTATACAGAGTGATTAATGTTTTGATTCATTGGTCTGTATAAAAATTTTGCCAATAGCTTGGCATGTGTTTGAAGTGCATTTTGGGACTGGGTAATGTTAGTAGGCTCTTAGTGGTCTCAGCAGACTTGGAAATACGTATTTCATATCACAGAAGTAAGCTGAGGAGAATTTTTTTTTCTCTTTGAACAGCGGCTTATAATCAGCTTTGTCGAAAGCTTACTTGCAATGGGTTGGCTTTTTTCAGCTGTCTTGCAGAATAACTTTAAGTTTTTTTCTCTGGTGCCATGATACCGCATCTCATCAATAAAATTGATAGATCTCTGGTTGCTTGAAGGTGGGTCATATCTCCCAAAAGCGGTGGTACTCTCCTGAGAAGTTGGTGTCTTGAAAGTCTCAAGACCTTCAGCACAGCAACTGACCTGTGGAAACCTGCAGGCAGAGGAGGACAGTGCCCAGCTTCTTAGTTTTGGTAAAGCAGACCCCATTACATGCTCTCAGAGTACACAGAATATGCAAAACAAATGCTTACTTGATATAGTGACAATTTCATAATAAATCCAATTGACAGACTCTTATCGAACATGAGTACTCGACAGGAACCATTCTGAATCAGATCTGTTAATTGTAGCATGACGTCCCTTCTGCAGTATGCCAGCAATCAGAGAAGTCACCCTTCATGTTTTCCCCTATTAGTGCACGTCCCTGGCTTTTGTTTAGAAGAGTAGAACTCTCTTACCCAAGTGAATTAAGTCAATGTTCTCTTTCTTGGTAGATAATATACTGTGAAAGTAAGACACTAATAGACCGTGCCACTGTTTTTATTAAATCTCTTTCTGGGTATTTGAGGGCCTCCTGTCTAGAGATGATGACATAGGTTTGCTGGACTAGGAATGTATGTGCAACACTGGAGAAAAATCATAACCTCTGGCAATAAAGATGTAGCTCCCTCAACACTAAGCAGAAAAACCCACCTGCACCAATTCTGGGGAAGGAAGTGGTGGGCATTATTATCATTCCAGTTATTTAGGTTACGGTAGCCGTACAGCAGTAAAGCTCTACATGCCAATTGACGGTACATAAAACATTTGTTCTGTACAAAAATTAATCAAAAGACAATCTTGTCCTATGGACTTTCCATCCCAGGGCTTTGAAAAAGACCAGTATCCCCAATTAACATTAGGTACTGGGAGTAATCTTATGACTTTGAATGGAGTTGAATAACAGTTTTTTTAAATACTGAATTCTCCAAAAAGAAAACCCCAAACCAGCCTTTCAGCTCTCATGAGAATAGTCATACATTTGGATAACATTTAGTGAGTTTTTTTCAACCCAGAATGTTTTGAGGAGAGCTAAATTTATATATGAGAAAAGGAGGAGGCCATGTTAGGGGTGGTAGAAACAACTCTCCTACTTGGTGAAATAGTTTTTGTCTGACAGGGTCTTCCTCGGGACCAATGATCAGCGATGTTTTCTTCCATTAGATGGCAGTGGTGTGATATGTGGTTTCTTTGGACCCCCAAATTACAAGTTTGATTCAAAAATTACCAACGGTTCAATTTTTCTTTGGGTTTCGGATTTTTTTTTTTTTTTTTAAATCTCTTAGTTTGGTTTATAATTTCAGGGTCTCCAAGCTTTCAATTTTTTATTCATATAGAATTTTACAACTTATTGGCCAGTTTCAAGCAAACATACCAGAAGTCTGGGACTTTCAAATACAACCAAGTTAAAAATTTTCAGAAAACAGGCAGCTGTGTAGAGTGTAGACTCGGTGATCCTGTGAAAGGAAGTGCAGGGTGAGTTTTGTTTTACTCTACCTGAAATAACCATGGTAATCACTGCTTGTTCATCTATGGTTGCTCCGGAACTTATGCTGGTTTTGCCCATCAAGGAGTTTGGGAGGGAGGTATTGAGTTACTGCAGAAAGCTGTAGTGTCATAATTGGGATAGGACATGGGCAGAGACAAGAGAGATGGGGCTCAATTTTATAAGAACACAGGCTTTGTTTGCTTCACTGCTTGTAGAACATTCTGTTTTAGCCTAAACAAAGGAGAAACCCAGAAATTTAATTGGGTTTTTTTTTCCCTATGATCTCTATAAAGATCTTTCAGCCGCGTGGCCTTGTTGCTTGTGGTATTAGTCGTGGTGTTGTTGTTTATTAACTTATTAAATATGGAGCAGTAAACACCATTTATTTTTAAATGAATTAAAATGGACTTGTTGCCCTTCATGGCTTTTTATTAATTGAATATTCTTGCTAAGCTGTCTGCTTTCAGAGCAAAGGTTGCAGCCAGGAGATAGGGGTCAATGGGACCGCCATTTAAATGCATGTTATCTCTATGTTAATTGCCTGCATATTTAACCAACGAACCATGTCATTCTGCAGAAAGTAAAGGTTTTTGTGGTCAACCTTTAATCATGAAACAGCAAGAAAAAGTCTGAGTGACCCGGTTTTCCTGAGGTATCTTGTCAGTCACTTCAGCTCACAGTAAATTGCAGGGTAAATTCCACGTAATTGCTGGAATGTATCCTTAAAAAAAAAGCCCCCAAACTGAGGAAAAAAATCAGCGTTCAAAATTTTAGTGTTTAATTTTTGTTTACTTGTTGCACATTATCCTAGTAGTTGTTTCCTCTTTAAATAAAAACAGATTTTATTGCTAGTGTAGATAGAGAGGAAAGTAATGGAAGAGACACTAAATACGCCTTGAGTTTTGGAGACAGATACATATTTATCAGTTTGGGTGAATGTGAGTTCTTAGATCAGAAAGAATTGCATAGCTACTCCTTGCCATGCTCTACTTTGTTGGGCCATTACTGTAAAAGTGTTAAAATAGTTACACGTAAAGCAGAGTATATACCATGCAACAAGTCCTTCTCAGGCTGCTGGGATTAGTAAGCCTCTGTTTTGGAACTCTGCTATGTTTTCTCTAGTGTCTAGTCATGAGGTTGAGTTTTTGGAACTTAAAATATTTGAGATTGCTACCTCTGTTAAATTTGTTTCAATAGGGTCAGTTGGTTTAAAAGTTATGGGGAAGGAGAGACTGACAGGGAAATATATGTAGATATTTCTGCAGTATATTCTTTGCCTTGCGTTTTACTCCTTTTGTAATGATTTCTAGAACTCTGTTTGCTTTTTCGAGCAAGTATGGAGCTGACATTTTCTATGGACATTTCAAAGAGCATCATTTTATAATGTGAAACTGGAATTTTCTCCCATGTGCTTCACTGCATTTGTACATATTTAATTTCTTCTGCTGGGTTATAACCCAATTGCTTATTTTAATAAGGTCCTTCTGAAGTTCTCCACCGCTGCCTGCCCCCCCTTCCCAACACAGGGTTTTCTCTCCTGAATAATCTCATCACCTCGCTGCTTAGCCTCTTCGTGTCATTTAGAAACAGGTTGTGCAGCCTGGTCCCAGCAAAGCTCCACATGGAAGTCCATTGGTGCCGTTCCCTCTTGTAAGAAAGACCATGGCCTATACCCTCTGCTTTTATCTTTTAACCAATTGTTTATCCAAGAACTTTTCCTCTTAAGCTGTGGCTGCTTAGTTTCCTAAGAAATCTTTTGTGAGGACCTTGTCAAATGCCTTTCAGAGATCCAAGCAGACTATATTAGCCAGATCACCCTTATCCACAGGCTTGTTGACCTTTTCAAAGAACTCCAATAGGTCTGCGAGTCAAACATACAAGGGCCAGGTTAACTCTTTCCATGTATTGTATTTCCATTGATTTTACTCTGTTTCTGTAATTCCTGGTAATTTGACACCAGGTTAACAGACCTGTAGGTACATGGATCTCACCGGGGACCTTTTCAGAACACCACCACCATGTGTGCCACCTCCCGGTCCTCGGGCACAAAGTTGGTTTTAGAAAAGAAGCTGCACACCACTTATTAGCATGTTTAGTCAGCTCCAACGTCCTGGACCTCTTTTCAGATGGGGAGGGTGAACACCATCTGTTGTTGCAATTTGTTAGCGTTCACTTTTGTCAATTTGTCCCATAACCTCCTCTGTGGTCATTTCAAATTAAGAGTTGCATCTGTTCTTCTGGGCTTCCTAAGCAGCTGCTCTCTGAAACAGCACCTAAAAAACGTGATCTTTGCGTTATATCCCATTTTGCCCAATCTGTGTAGGGAATAATTAAAAGTCCCCTATGAGCACTCCACTCTGCTTTCGCCCTTCCTGCTTTTCTGCATCTTCCTCTGCCCGTGGCAGTTGGTGGGGCCATCCCGGTGGGGCGGTCAGTCGTACAGAGGGAGCTCTCCCGTAACACAGAATTACCGTTCTTCGTGCTTAAGGGCTACAGTTCTTGCAGATTCTGTGTTACTTGGTGCTACGCTTAGCTGATCGTGTCTCCACCACCAGCACAGCCTACTCTGTGCCGAGCATGTTAGATCTTAGTGTTACGGCAGCCCACTTAATGCCCCGCTTTCATAGACTATCTAATACCTGTTTTCTTACTGTAATACGTATTCCAGTTCACCCATTTCTTAAGCATAAAACATTTAGGGAGCTGCTTGTGTTTCAGCTGTGTTGTCAGCACCACGTTTGTGTCACTCTGGTTACTTTCCATTCCAGTATGTCAACTCGGGCTCTCTGGCCTGTTGTTTTATTTGCCAGAGGGACAGATCTAGTGAACACCCTCTGATTTTCTCCAGGGTTGCCAACTCCCCCATCTGTTTCCCTGATGAGAAAGATTGCTATCACTCCAACCTGCTCCTTCCTTCTGGTTAGCTCCAAGTTCTAGAGAGACACTTTCAATGCCAGAAGATGCAAAGTCAGCAGGTCTCAGCAGGGAAGATCCAACGCTGGCTCATGTCCTGCTTCGCCGCCTGAATGCTGCCTTGAGCTGGCGGCTGTCCTAATGGACTTGGTCCTGCTGTATGACACTGCTCAAATATCCTCTGTGAACCTCTCCCTTAGCAGGTTTTGGCTCGATAGCTTGGAAGTGATGTCCCTGAAAGTTCAGCTGCTGAGTTTCTTTGTCTTATCCAGTCCCTCCCATTTTGCTGTCCTGCTCTCAGGAGCCAGAGCCTCCTGCTGAAGACCCTAAGTTGTCTCCACAGTGCACTCAGGTGTGCAGCTTTCCCGTGAGGAAGACATAGAAATGATAGGTTATGTAGTAAATTGAGTAATTCCCACCTTAATTTCCTCTCCCTGAGTATTTGATGGGGTTGTTCCTTCAGCTGTTTTCTATATGGATAACCTGTTTGACCTCTCCTCTGATTGCTGCCCTGAGGACAAAAGCTAGAGCTGTCTTCTTCCATGCAGTCAAACTCATGCTCTTATGGTCTCAGCTTAGTTCTTGGAAATGTTGGGGCTCTTTTTATTCAAAAGAGCGAAGAGACTGATTGTTAGGGAGTGGAAGACACAGCGTTTAAGAGAACGTTTAGAAAACCAAAGCAAAATAGTGAAGGCATTGACTATGAAGAAATCAGTGTCTGGTATTACGTAGGGGAAAAACCCCATGTGCACGGTGTTGGCAGCAAGAATAACTGAGGGTAACCGTGACGTGAGTAAATTATAGGTGAAATATGGCTGAGGGTTTCTGACCACCAAAGCAGCGAGGTTTTGGTACATGAGGTGGAACAAGCTCCATTTTTGTGGCATGAGGCTACTTGAGAGTGGGGTGAGGGTTCAATGACCAACTTCTTGTCCAACCACGTATCATAGAGTTCTCCCGATGTTGTGAGTTCAGAACCAGACAAGTATGGTCAGATGTAGCATTTTAGTACATCATTTCATCCAACTGCTACAGTAATATAAGTAACTGTGCCTCCACGAGGAGCGCTGAGGAGGGAGCAGGGAGATAGATTCTCTTCAGGGCTGCTCTCTTTGGGGCCATTGCAGCCGACGTGGGAGCTGGGCTCTGGTGGACAGTGGCTCAGGGCTTTCAGGGCTGGGGCATCCTCCAGCGCTCTCTGCTCCCCTTTTAAACAAGCTTGTCCCTGGAGGAGTCCTCCTGATTCAGGTCCTGTCTCTTGGACTGAAGAAGGGGGCAGCAAATCTCTCTTGCCCTTGGCCAGGTTGACTGGCTGTGTTGGGGTGCATGTGTGGGGGAGCTGCCATGGTTTGCTGAAGTGCTGGGGAGCAGGAGCCACAGGAGCAAAGCCTGGCTGTGTTATGGTTCACCTGCTTGCCGATTTTGTGCGTGTTTGCCAGTGTGAAGACTAGGAAATGTTTGTAGGTTTGCGCATTAAAGAAAATAAAAGAATTCCAAAATGAGTTTTGCCAAATTGACCTTTGCAAGCCCAGCAAGGTGAGCTTGCTGTGTTTCGGCAGTGAGGGTAAGGCAGAGGAATGGCTATGAAATGCTCCCCTATTATTTTAACTGGAAGTCAAGACTATCACTCAAGTCATTTCGTATTAATAAGGCTCATAAGAAAATGGGATTTTCAGATTAGGATTTTAAAGCCCCGAGTTCCCACTGTGTTTTAGTGAAGAGTGGAAGCACATGTTGCCCACAGGACTAAGTGAAACCAGAAATTTCATTTCAGTTTAGATGGTCTTTACTGACACTCTGCTCCTGGGTTCGGCATTCCTGGAAGGGAGGAGAGAAGTGGAATGTAAAAGGGGAGCAACTTTCCAGTCAACATTTGGTTTGAATTTACATATTACTTCAAGAAAGAAAGCAAAAAAGAAAAAAGGAAAAAAGTACCATTATAATTTCAGCGTCGGTCCACTTTACCCTCAGAAACACTAGTGGTCTGTAAACTCCCCATACACCTTTCAGTGCTGCAGCTTTCTATGCTGCATCGATGTGTTTGCATTGTTATTTAATCCTGGTACATAAGGATTTAAACAAAGGAAACATTGCAATACAGAAATGTTTGGATTGGCATATAAAAAATATGCTTCTTTATTTATTTTGCTCATTTATTTTATAAATTAGATAGCTCCATTCCTTCAGAAAACAGAAATAAGATCTAATATTAACATTTATCTCATCTCTAGTAGAGGTCCATACTGTATTTTGGAGATCTAATCTGTGCTATTCAAGACATTTTAAGAAAACTCTGTGTTAGGGTGAAGGACTTCAATTTTAAGACCTCAGTTGCCCTGTGCAGAGCACTGTTATCAAGGAGCTTGTGTGTATATATATATATATATATATAGTGTCTGTATATACATCAACTTCTAATCGACTAGTTCAATATGTATCAGTCTATCTCATATAATACCTTGCATCATTATAATACAAGTTGTGAGCATTTAGATGTAACTTATACAAGTCACAATACATAAATAATAACTAAAAATACAATGATGGTCTAGTGATAAACTTTCCTAGAAAGAGTAATTCAATTATCAGTCATGAGATCAGCATTGACATTTGAAGTTGACAGTTAGGGCTCAACTCATTAAGGCTTCCATTTTGCATGTGTCCTTTACTCTGCCCTTCTGAATTTTCTGAATATAGAAAGGGACACCTTAGGATGTATATACTTAGCATTAGACACGTGCCAAAGCACAGTGCTGAAGAAGGCCTTGGGTTTCACTAAAATCAATCTTCTTCATAAGATGTGTGGCAGCTCTGATCTGACCTTGTTCTTCAAAGTTCATTTTAGGATAAAGGATGTGTAAACTTGCAATTATAGGACTCACAAGTGCTGCCATTTATACTGAGCCCTACACCTCAGTATTTTGTTTTGTTAGAAATATCACGGGCCTGAAGATATACTTGAAAAACTTCCTCTATCTTTTGTGATGATGTAAAGGTAGTGTTCCCAGGTCTGACGCGCTTGGAATGAATTTGGTCATTCCAGCTAGGCTGCATGTCAAAAATGTTATCTCCATTATTTCAGTGAAACCCAGACTACGCGTTTAAGATGGTAGCCTCAAGAAATAGGTATAGCACTCACTTGGAGAGGATATTATGCTCCTGGCATTTATGTTGACTGGTCTGCGTGCTTGTTTTAAACATTCTATTTGGATCCTTTGGATCACTTTTCAAATTTGGGGCTAAATCTTCAAGTATTTGTCAACTGCTCTCAAAGGTGAGACACAGAGGATTGCAATGTATTATACTTACATGCCTCAAAACCTTTAGTGCTTTTGGGAAAAAAAATGCATTGATCCTTTTGATAAATGCTTGCTTCTTCTGCTTGCACTACTAGACCTGAAGCTGTGCACGGATCGCTCCCTATGATTTGGGTACGTTTAATGGATTATTTTGATGTGCGGTTCTGCAAACTCTTATTTCTATGAATATGAGCGCCAATGCGTCCTGTAGTTATTAAATGGAATTGAAAGGTAAGAACGAACTTCTGGAAAGCTCAGTTAATGCAGTAGAGGAGAGGACCTTTTGCTTTGCAAGCCTCTGTGAGGAAAGAAGGTATTTTACACCAACTGGCAAAGAGCTTACAGGGCACACTTCCAAACCTGCAGAAAAAGTTTCCCATCAAGACTTTTTTTTTTTTTTAAAAAAAAAAAAAGTCATGCTGCAGGAATTAAGTTGGAGATATCACTGACCGAAAGGACATTTTTTCTGAATGAGCCGAGAACCAAAGGAAATGACTCTGGGGTTTGAAATCCTTTTATTTCCTCTGTGGAAGATATCTGTGCAGCTGAAACGAACCATTCTGGCTGGCTCCAAGCCAAACTTTATGGGAACTGAGATTAGGAAGTTCTATGGTCAAAATAGCCATTGAACAAATTGCTTCCAGTTTAAAGCCTCAAATTTCCTGATAAAGTTACAGCATTTAACCCTTCCTTTTTTTTTTTTTTTTCACTTGGGTGAATGACCTGCCGGCTATTAGGCACAAACTGTTTATGCAGTTGTGATCCCTGCAGTGCTCTCTGAATTGCCTGCAAAGCATTTGCTGATTTTTGCTTTTATGTGAGATAGGCACAGTAGAACCCCCAGAAATGTTGGAGCAGGTTTGGGTGATGATTCCCACTTAAAATAGCAGGAAAACTGCTGTAAACAAGAAATCAGATTGCCAACTTCACTGTGCCATTTTGACTGTGCCATTAGACTTGCAGCGATTTTTGAAGGGATGCTTTGCTTTGGTTTATGGTGGGGTTAGCTGGCTGGCTTGGCCTTCATGAACTAAATGAAGAGGCAGCAGCAATAGCAGTCGTGCCTCTGAACTGCCTTATTCACTCCAGAACGCACTAAAAATGAGCATGCTGTGACGAGAGCACCAAGGGCTGGCTAATCTCTAAAGTAATAAAATACTTGAATTACAACAACATTTTACATTTTTATTTATGGATTTCTTTCCCCGGTGCCTTGAAACTGTTTTACCTGTGGTAGGTGAGGGCATGCTAAGGAAGGCATTGGAAGGGTAGCAAAGAGAGTTGGTGCTGGAATTGGGAACTAAGTCCAGGTGTGCTGACGTGTCCTTACTCCGCTGTGCTTGGGACTACCTTGGGTCGACCACTTCTGCCACCTACCTGTGTGCCTGTCTCCTGGTGCACATGCCCATCTCTTTCCCATGTGGGCAGTGCTCTACAGCAGAGCTTGTCCGGTGTGGGCATAGGCTGTGTTTTGGGCAGTTCTGGAAGAGGATGTTGGCAATTGTACTGCAGTCATAGGGATGTGACAGGATGTGGTGGCGTCTGCCGCCGTTGTCCCCACCGTTCCCCAAAGTGCATATGCCTTTGAGCATACTTTGTGTATCGTGCATTAATGCCTTTACGCAACCTAAATTTAAAAGTCCTAAATATTAGGCAGGTGTTTCCATCATTTCACCTGAGAGACTAATTCCCAAAATAATAAAACTCATTATTAGTACGTGGTTTGTTTTTTTTTTTTCTTTATACTCAGCCTAAATTTTGCTTTTCCTAATTTAATCCCACTACTCTTCATTATCCCTCCTCCCCTACCTCTGGGCACCACTAATTAATTCATCTCCCTCTTTGGCTTTTGCTTTATACCCTTCAATATTATAGTCAATGTTAAAATGCATTCCTCTCTTCATGTATTTACTCAGCCCAACAGATATATTTTAGCTCCAGCAATCTTTCCTTGTAAAATTGTTCCTGCTGACCTCTATTCAATGTTATTGTTCATCAGTGAACAAACCTTCTGGTTTGTTTACAAATTGCTGATATCAAAGTGATCAGAACAAGATGCATT
This sequence comes from Gallinago undulata, assembly GCA_026546715.1. Lineage (NCBI taxonomy): Eukaryota > Metazoa > Chordata > Aves > Charadriiformes > Scolopacidae > Gallinago > Gallinago undulata. The sequence goes on from JAOTQQ010000012.1 coordinate 40,058,108, forward strand.
ACCCCAGGTAAGTGTGTGAGTGACATTATAAACTGGGAATTTATATATCAGTGCCCTTAAACCATTTTTGTTTGCCTTTTCTTGGGCTTTTTTTTCTTTTTTTTTTTTTCCAGAGGAAGATTGCTTGTAGTTTTTATGATCAGATTTAAAATCAAACCAGTCTGACACTTCTTAAATGTGCTTTGAAATTCCTATTTAATAACTATTTAGGACATAGGTGATTTTAAGAATTTGATGATTTTTGAAATGTGTTGTATATGTGGGTGACATGGCACGAACCTTTCAAAAATCTTGATTTCAATCAGCCTTTTCAATCAGCTCTATTTCTGGAATGATTTCTAAACATTGTAAAGGCTGTTCTTTCCTATTGTGCCTTTTATTGGTAATACAAATAATCAGATTCTCTGTTACTTAATGACATTCTCTCATGTATTTGGAGACAGCTATCACATCTGCCCTCCCTCTTTTTTTTTTTTCCCTTTTTATTATGGTCTGTGTCCTAGACATAACATGCCAGTGCAGGTAAACTTAGGGAAGTCACTAAACAAACAAATGCTTAGTCTGCCGTTAGTCATCTGAATCTTGACCAAACCACCATTTCTTCTCTTTCTTTTTCCACAAAGAGCACCTATGATAAATTTTCCATTTAAAAGTTTGCCCTCCAGTTACAAAGGGAGCACAGTATCATCATGCATTACCGATCATCTTAAAAATAAACAAAAAAACTCCAAACAAAAAACCCAATACCAAGTCTCAGACGATGAGCAAATAAAGGCTGGAAAGAGCACGTCCTTGTCATCTGGCAAATATGGTATATAACACCACAAAAAGCAGGAATGATGTGAGCTTTGCCTGGAAAAAACAAATCACTGTTAGAGACTGTGGCTGTTAGGATATGTTGGCCAACTCCTTCTGCAAGAAGTCCTGTAAATTATCATTTGAAAGTTCCACAGGACTTTATTTTTTCTGTTAATCATTCTATCAAAATATTACCTGTGGTTTTCTGCCACCTGACACAGAGGAGATCCTCTGTGGACCGTGTCACTAAGAGAAGATTGATTAGGAGGAAAAGCCAAGCTGTGTGAAAGCCGTGATGATACTACTTGGCCTGAGGAAAACTGCTATAAGCCTATAGTAAATGGTAAGCAGGAAAATTAAGAATAAGGAATACTCTGAAAGGACTCTGAAGTCATGCATTCTTAGTCCTTACCTTAGAGGTGATGAAAGACTCCTACTTCACACAACAGGAGCAACTTGTAAGCTCTAACTGGAGAACAGTCATGAATAATGGACTACTGTTGGCTTGAGAGATTGTAGTTAATAGACACGTGAAGTGATTTTGCAGTGTCTGTATTTAAATGGATCAGCAATGGGACTAAATTATTAATAGTCAGAATGTCTATTCCTTAAAATAGTTTAATGAATTTACGATCTTCTCACAGGAGGTCTATTAGTCTATTTTGAGATCCTTTCATGGAAGCTGAAGCTACAGGAGGAGGGAGGAGGAGGTTGTCTTTTATCCACAGTCACTGAGGGAAGTGTTGGCAAAGCTAGGATTAAACCTTCTGAGTTTTCTTCGCTGTCTCATATGCATCTCCCAAAACTCTTTAAAAGTGTCTCCAGGAAGTAAGGAATTCATAAAACCACTTAGACCAGAAAAAGACCGCATTAATTGGTGTAATTAAGGAAACCAAAACATGATAAATACATAGGCTGCGTTTTAAAATCCCATGCAGAAAACTTGAGTTTAAAAATGGAGATGGTGCCTTTAATTCCATGTTTTTCATATTGCACAATTGTAGGAAATGTACTGATTTCTGGCCATGTAAGCTGCTAGAACTACTATGAAAATTTCAAATGTATCTACTAAGAATATGTAGCATAAGTATCCCTCATACAGATAATAGCTACAGTGACTCAGGTAAATAAAAATCTAGTAGTAGTGTTGGATAAACGCTCAGAGATGTGTTCCCACGCTTATGCTTTGAATTAATAATGTGTTTGTTGTGGCCATACATCTTTGCGGTCATTTTCCATTAATATTTGTACGCAGTGAGTTTCACTGCTGTCAGTATTCATGGAAAGTACCGTTTAGATCAGTGTGAGATACTTTTTAGTCTTGAGGGGGGAAGAGTATTCCATCAGCATTTGCCACCAGAAAGCAGGAGCCTGGTTGTGGTACTTTGTTGGTTTAAATTTAAACTTGATGAGCTCGGCACTTTGTTTTTTCTAGAGAGAATCAGATTAACTGCTGAATGTAATGGTACAGAATGACAGGTTTTTGATAGTTAAAAAAATTCAGACAACTGTATTTCCTTTCAAGTGACTGACTGGAATGCTTATGTTGTTCCTGGAAAAGCTTAAATATGTAGGTATGTGTGATATAAGAATGCACCTAAAACTTGATATTTAGGTAGGCTGCTTTCGTACCTTATCATATACTTGAGTTCTGAAATAGTGTTGTCATTAAAAAAATGCTGCAAATTATTCATAATCTTATAAAAGAATTATTTTTACAGCTCCCCTCATTTTTTAAAAAAATTGTTGTTTTGATCTGGACATCCTGGAAGTAATTCGTAATAAAAGTTCTGGTGAAATGTTGATGCTTATTCATTTACAGATATGTCAATACATTTTTCCGATTTGTAAAAACTTTTGGAAAATCTTGAGTTTTCATTTGAATATTAAGTAGTAAAAACAATCTTTCTGTAAAGTGTTGATTTCCTGGGTGGTTTAAATCACCACACGTGTCTGCTTTGCACATGGGAAGTACTGTAGCTGTGTAATTGTTGTGATTGAATGTGAGAGGTATAAACTCCCTTAGTCTGCGAGGATCTTGTTATCAGAGACCTTTCTTTTGAAAAGTGCAGAGTTTGCAGCAGTTCCCAGTTTCCATCAGTCTAACTTTAGTTTCTCTTTTTTTTTTTTTTTCTTTTTTGGTGTGTGTAGCTCTTGATCTGATTTCCTAATCTATTGTTGCAACCAAAGCTAACACACACAAATCCCATGGGCATCTCCGTCCCTGCATTTATGGCTTCTAAATTGCTGTTCCTTGGCTGATAGCTCTCTTCTTGAAACCACCCAGAGAAGGGTATTGCCAGTGGAAATCAAGTCATTCTTCCATTGTTATTAGTTACTACGTTGCCATGAAAGTTGCTTGGAAGTAGCGAGCCCCCTTGGCTCTCAGAGGTGTAAGACCCTGCAGAAGGATGGAAGCAGAACGGATCCTGCCACCTTTCATAGTAAAGGATTAGAAGTGACAGCCAGCTCTTCTCTTGACTGACTTAAACAATCGCTATCAAAAGGAGTATAGTCGTGCTGCATTCAGTTATTTTGTGCAGTAATATAAGCTAACACCAGTGACGGGATAGAGGTGATGGTGTTTTATAGTCATTGGGCTATGTAGTCGGGGATCTGCTAGTCACATGTCTCCCGTGCTGTTATTTCTAGTTATATTCTTCATGTCAAAGCTTGTTTCAAATGTCTAAGGTACTGGGGAGAGGGGGATGAAATTCTCTTTGCAGCACTCTCCACATATTTTTTTTTTGAGTGACAGGTTGCTTAACTTCTCTCTGCTTCAGAGTTTCCCCATCTGATATAAATGAGGATTATCTGTCTATCTTGGATTCCTCATGGCTTGCATCACTGACGTACCAGAGTGCTTCACAGTCTTGGATACATTTGATCTCCCAATAGCTCAGAATGTGGGAAAAGTACCATTAATCCCATTTTACAGAATTTTTAAATAAAGTGTGTGGTAGAGCAGACTTTCCAGGTCAGTGTTCTCCCTCTGGTTGACCATATACAATACCCAGGGAAGGTGGAGGATCTTGAAAGTAACATTTGCTTTTTATTATCCTCCTGGGTGAACATGTCATAGTTGAGTTGGTAGTTGAGTTGGTAGTTGAGTTGACTAACTCTGAACCTATTGCCTATCTTAGCCAAGGTTCCCTGCTTACATTAGAATCAGGAGAGTCTTTCAGTAAATAGGCCGTGACACTGACCACATCACTGGTATTTCTCAATGAGGTGTAGGTGTTCCTAATCTGATGAGAGCTGGGTGGCTGAAGGTGCTGTTTTCACTATAGTCTAGCCACTTCATCTCCTACGCTAAAGAAGACCAAGACCAGAGAATGAACATAACCTTCCTTTTTATCCACGGGATGGTGCTCAATAATGGGATGGGAATATGACCAGGTTTTGGTAATGTTTAAAATATACTCAATCTTGTGTTTAACATGAATTTAATAATTAATAATGTCAACCATGTGCAGGATAAAGTGTTTTGAGCTTGGCATGCAACACTGGCATGTTCTACAGCACCAGAGAGGCTCATGTGTTGGTATTACAGACTTACAGGAAAGATTGCTGTCTTTGCAGTTGACCTGATGCCTTTCTTTCTCAAGCAAATTATCTTGAGGGATTTGTGCATGGGAACAAACTTGCCCTGATTCTCACAGCAAGCTAGCTGGGGGCAAGCAAGGACTGTCTTGAAAAGTGTCAGAGATGCTCCCAGTTCTGTGGGGCAACAGGACTCGAGCTCAGCCTTGCAGCCCTTTTTCCTTTAACCAGTGATTTGCTAGGGAAAATACATTTGCTTCTGGGACCCTACAAGACAGAGGAAGTTCCAGTACAAGTTGTGATCAGATAGTTTCCAAAACTCTGTGCAAAACTATCATTAGGAAGCACAGGTCCTAATTCAGTATCACCAGCCCCTTTTATTTCCCGATGTGTGGGGATGGTTGAAGATAGTAGCGCTCAGCACTTGTTCCTCTCTTCTCCCTTCTATAAACTCAGCAAGCAAGAGGTGGTGTAATTCGCTCTTTCTTTTCAAGACCTTTGTGACTTATGGGCCATGTGTATTTTTTGAAGATACCTGTACTTCCCTGGCAATCCTCAGACTTGCCCACAAAATAGAAATTAGAGAAATCTATTTGGCTGCTTAGTGTAGGCTTGCATTTGCAGTGCTGTTTGCTCCGTTGTTAATGCAGAACATTCTGGTATGTGCATTTATATAGACAGATTTTACATTTTTTCTTTTAGACAAAGCCCAGGAGAGATTTTGGAATTGCCCAGGATATAGTGCTGGGGCTTATGCCTGTTACTCTTGGATTGCCCAAAGTGTATCCAAAAGAAGGTGCTCCAGTTCAGGGATTGCTATTTTTGTCCTTGCTCAGGGTGATGCGCACACACATCTGCATCTCCTGTGGTGTCTGCACGGGGTGATCCCAGGGCACAGAAGGATGAATGTTTTCAAGGCCCCAATTTACTCCTAAGGCTTTTCAGTGTGTGTGTATTGAGGGTTGGTTCTCAGCCCTCATTTCCTCCCTCCTACTAGAGCCAAGGACAAACTCCTATCTCTTAATACATTAAACCTGTCAATGGTTGACATAAGCAACCAAAAGATTGATGAACGGAATGCGAAGCAGCTGGTTTTGGGGGTGTGTTATTTTGTTGTTGATAGGCCACCATTTTTTTAAACAACAAAACCTGTTTCAAAGGTGTCTTTTCACTGATTATTTAAGGTATTTTAAAAGAGAAAAACAAGTTATGTCTTGAACACCCATAGCAACTCGTCCTAAGGGTCACCATTTCTGTGCGGGCCTTTAGATCTCCATCCCTAATGACTTCCAGTGACACAGGCGTTTCCAGTGGTTTTATAAAAAAAAAAAATTTAGGCAGTGGCAGAGCATTTGGAGGTCAAGGATCCTGCGTTCTGCTCTGAAGCATGAGAGGAGCCTTGTCAGTGCTTACCTAGGATTGCAGCCAGGGCTCTGGGCATGGAAGGATAATTCTGAGATGCAGTAGGGATTCTCTGTTGATCCGGATGCTACTCCTTGCTCTAAAGAAATGACTACTTGGCTGCCTTCTAAGGTGCAGGCTATGCAACTGGTTCTCCCCTCGCTAACTCGCTATCCTTTCCTCTATGCTCCATTAAGCCCTGCCTGCTTTTACAAACAAGGCAGCCCACTTCAGCCAAAATGCTGAAAAATTTCCTTCCTTCCAGAAATGCCGCCTTAAATCACAGCTTAGTATTTCATACCTGGAACAGTCTTTTCAGCCATCTGCCTGTACCAAAGCCTGTAATGATTTAATGCTATATTTTTATCAGAATGCTGTGGGACTGCTGAAGAACGTATCAGAGCGGGCTGTTCTTGACTATCAAATCTCTTTAAATATACTCTCTTACTAGTGGCAATAATTAATAATTAGAAAGGGGAAAATCTATTTTCTAATTATTTATTTGGCAGGAAGCATCCTAGGAAGATAAGTAAATACCAAAGGGACAGTGGGTTGAAAAATACTGTGCAAAGTTTATGTAAACAAATTATACGAAGATAAAAAATCCAGAGTGTGGGCTTTTGGCTCATGATTAATGAGCTTTTCCGGTGTTTTGCTGGACAGGATCACTCGGTTACACCATGCTGTGTACAAAACCCTTCTAAGGCTTTGTGCATCTGTTTCTGGAAATCTCTCACCCAAGATATGTTTTTATTTAAAAATCCCGATGTGTATTGGTAAGTGCAGTGGTCAAGTTGGTCTTGGTGTAACTTTGAGGTCATTGGATTCATACCAGAGGAGACTTTGGTCCCAGCATCTCTTCTCTTGAAGATGGCCACCCAAGTGCAGTAGCAGTGTATTCGTAAGCATGGATGTTTGTTTTCATCTATTTTTTAGGGTCAGCGCAACACTTGTTGAACTTTTATTTCTCTTGCGTGTCAGACTGGGGCAAACGCTCCTTATTTGAAGGTAGAGTAGGTAATAAAGAGCGATCACATTCCTGTTCATAACATAGGGCAAACCAATGGCTGTTCTCTTTATTGTTTCAAGAGAATTGGATTATTTATTTTTTTTTAAAGCTCTAAAATTCTAATTTGAAATTCACACACTGTTGTGTCCCTTAGGATCACCGGACATACAGTTCAGTTGGAAGGATTTCTATTTGGCTTTTCTTTTAAACCAGATTTTTTTTTTCTCTAGATTCTAGAGTGCAATGAGAACTCACATCATGTCACAAATAAACAGGATTAAACCTAAGGGAAAGAAGAGACTCCAGTGACTAAATCAGGATGTTATAATTACATTTGGCAAATACGTATGTTTTGTAGGTTTTTGGTTTTGGAATCCAGAATCTGGTGGCAAGGATAACATAGTGGTTATTTATCAGTGCTAGCCCCAAATGCTCTGTTACACTTGCATCCCACATTAAAGTAACTTGCAGATTTGCATTTTCGGCATGTTTTGCATGTTTGTTTCAGTTCTTTAACAGTGCAGTGATTCAGTTATCCTGAAATAACACATGGATAGCAGCTGTAGGAAATCATGCAAAAATTTTATTAAGCACTAGACTCTGAAATTGCCTTTTTCCACTACAAATGCACTGACATCTGGGTCATATCTTCTGGTTAATTCCAATGTGCCTGACAGTGTAACACACGAACAAACAAGAGGGAAAACAATGCAAAACACACAAAAGAAGGAAATAGAAAATCAGTGTTCCTTGTGTTTCAGACACTGTACTCCAGAATATCTTTCAGATTTTCCTAATAAATATATCTGAAGGTCTGACTTCTAGAGGGGATGAGTATGGAAAGTCAGTATGACAGATGGCTACTGCTATCATGAAGTTTTGCAGTTCAGTATTTTCTAAATAGTCAAACGAAAATTGCAGAAAGTTCTGTCCAGAAGGTAGAAGCAGGTGTCCTCCATGGGTGTTGTTACTGGGCATTGAAAATAAAAGGCATCAGAAACCATTCTCGAGTTTTCTGAAAGCTTTTACAGGGAGAGATGAACATAATTTTAAAGGAACTGTAACCAACAAAGCAACGGAAGTGCCAGCTGTGTAATGACTGACTGTCTGAATAGCCTGAAATTTATATTGATGCAATATTTTTTTATAAAACTGAGATTTGTACATCCATTTCATACATAAGCTTTCAAACACCAATCTGCTTTTTAATTTACAGAGGTTAACATGAGAAAAATGTGGGTGACCTTAGAAGTGAAAAAATACTGCAACAAAATATGCAGTCTTTCTTCATCTGGTAGTTAGCTTAATATGTATAATGTTTCATTAGTTACAAAACATTTATTACAGGCTTCAAATTATCAATGACAGCTAGGTAGTATAAGCCTGTTGTGAGAGATATTCAGTGTAATATTAGCGTAAATTCTGCAGTTACAAGTGAGATTAAAATGGGGCTCTATAAAAATAATACTTATAGATGATAGGGCTGGTAAGATTTTATGTAGCCCATCCACCTCATCTTAAAGCAGGCTTAACAATATCTGATTTATTTCCATAGTTATTCCTTCATCCTATCCCCCAAAAGTTCCATGATTTGGATTGCTGAACATTCCCAGGCAATGCATGCTATGCTTACCCACAGGCTTTTTTCTGACATCTAATCTATTTTCCTTGCTGTGTTTAGGCTACTGTTCCCAATGAACATGGAAAAATAGTTTTGCCTTTATACATTGCAGCAACTGTTAATTTGCCAGAAGACTGTTATCCTGTCACTCCTCTGCCTTCTCCAAGAACTGACCCCAGTTATTTCAGTCTTTCCTCTTAGCTCATACTATCTAGCCTTGTAATTATTTTTCTCCTCTACTCTGGACTTAGCCAGTTCATCATGAAATATGACTTTCATAAATGGGCACAAACCACCAAACTGAATAGTGGAAGGATTATTTTAGTTGGGTTTTGCACCACGTTCCTCTTCATGCATTGCAGAGGATCTGTTCTTTGGTGCTCCTATGGTGGTGTTCAGTTTGGTACCACAACTTCAGCATGTGTTTTTTCAAAGTTGTTGCCAGGTGGTCATTGCCCTTCTTAGTTATAAGCATGTCCCCAGTATGACCCAAGCATCATAACAGATTACTTTTGTTGCAAAATCTTTTCTTACCACTTTTTATTCTTGCTAGTTATATGACAAACTCAACAGAGGAATGAGAGAGGGAGTGAAGGCTCATCTGACTAAGTTACTGTAAGGTGGCAAGTTCTTGCATGCTCCTCAGTGACTGTTCAGACCCATGCACCACCCAGTACCTTGGGGTAAATGCAAGTAATTTATGAGAGAGGTGATCTTCAGCAAAGGAGCAGCAGGCTGCTTTGCATTTTTCATGGAGTGAGAACTTGGAAAGGAGGTAGCCAACCAGATGAGTTGTTCCTGTATCGCTACTTCAGTTTCACCCTAAAATATAAGAAAAACCAGTTAACCATGTTTTGAATACAAAAGCATTTATAATGTAATGGAAGAGGTTTCCCATCAAAATTAAAAATTGTAATGAGGAATTTTAAATTGTGAATTCTTTTTTTTCTTTTTATTTATTAGTGATACTTTTAAAATCAACTGACTTCAGGGCACTTGGCAATTTTCTGGCAGTAAGGAAAAAGAATCTTTCTATTTTTAATAATTCAGTTGAAATTTTTAGTCATCCTGTTAAAACTACTTGGAGAGGAATCCACAGTCCTGTTTTAGAAAGTCATATTTGAGCTTTGAGTCTCATTTTAAGAGTATTTTTTCCTTATGTGCAAAGAGATTCAGAAGCTCTTTTAAAAGGGGAAGGAAAAAGGAAAAAAAAAAAAAAAATACACATCCAATTGAATCCCCCAAAGCTGAATAAAGCAAATTTGCAGGGATGGCTACAGACAGATCTTCCTACGCAAGAGACACATTTACATGTTCTCTGTATGTATAAAAAGGCTATTGGAAGTGATGTAAGTGATCTGATTTTGTGATTAAGCAGCTAATTTTGAACACTTGTTGTGATATCTTAAGAGCCCTCCTATGTCTGCTCGAAGTCCCACTTTGGAGGTTTTTCAGTGAACAAACATATTTTGGCACTGGTGATGCCTCTTGGTTCAGCTGCTAGAAGCTTCTGCTTTTCACAACGGTTAACTCAGAAGTGCTTAGAAACTAGTTGGATCTACACATACTTAGTATTTAGTGTCTGTGCACACACAGACGTTCTGGAAATGCAATTAGTTTTTATCCATGTGTGGGTTTAATGGGATTTCCGAATAGTTCAGGAGCTCATTTTTTCCGAGATGCTGAGAGAAACATGAACTCATTCACACAGTGGCTCTGGATTCTGGTTACTGGAGTCTTTTGCTTTGGTTCACCATCTATTGATGTGCAGTATGAAGCAGTGGAGAGTGTCTAAGGAGAGAATAAGAATATCTTTTAAACGAGTAAAAAGTCAATAAAACACATTTTTAAAATGAGCCTGAAGGCGTGAGCTATTTTTCATAACCTTGACTTTCCTTTTTGGTCCTTTTCTCTCTCCAGTCAGGTTTTGTTATTAAGCACTGTGGCTTTTTAATCAAAGCCCACAGTTACCCGGAGTACATTTTTATGCTGGCTCTGGCCCAGGCACAGGCTGCCGGGGCTGCACATCGACAGAGAGCCCAGAGAAGCATTCCTCAACTTGGACCTTTTGTCCCAGCTTACTTCCTGTTGACCGACGAGTGGCCCTTTGCCTGGCTTCTTGTCAGGTTGTTCACACAGAAGAGAGTTCAGTGTTTCTAAGGGCAGCAAAGTCTTGAAGCAGATTAAAAGTAGTATGCGATGCTCTTGGAGCAAGAATGCCAGCTTTTTGGGTTTTTTTTTCCTTTTTTTTTTTTTCTTTTGTGGGTTTCCTAAAGGACAAAGGTTGCAAGGACAAGATATAGCGGTTTGGTATGCTGGGGTGTAATTACACGCCTGCTAGGGAAGAGCAGCACAAGATATTTACTGGTTGACTGTTCTCTTTAATGGCAGGGTTGAACCCCTGACCATGTGTAAAGCCTCGTGAAAATGTACTATTACTTGTCAGAATATAATTTTAATACAGTTGCTAGAGCTCTGTTGCAATATGTTCAGCCTCAGCACTGCGTTCAGTAGCCGGAGGAAAGAACTGTATTTGGACATGTCCTTTAATGCAAAGCCTGTAGTACGATGTGTTCATCCTATCACCTGTAAAATCTCATTGTCTAGCTCCTTTCCTCTGCTCCATGGTTGTGTGATGCATGCATCTGCAGATGCATAGTTACAGAATGTACGTGTGAATATGCATAAATATTTCAGTGTTTATCATGGGAGTACAAATACAGTTGTAGCTGCAGCAGTGTGATGATGATACAGGGAGCCCTGAAAATGTAATTTGTGCCCCAAAGCTTTTCCCTTCTCTTCCAGCTACATGAGCTGGACTAGAGAAAGTCACTGCAAATATTACGGGCTTTGCTTCACTTTATTAGTGCGGAAAAGTCTCATAGTGGAAACCTCTCTGCTCAGTTAATCCCACGTGCACCATTCTCCTGGCACACAGGTGTTTTACTGCTGTACTGAGTTACTAGGGATTGGTTAGAATAGGAGATTCCTTGGCTACTCAGCCTGGAGGAAGATGAAGGGTTACAGGATTCAATGAAGAGCAAGAAGATGAGGCTCATTGTCCAAAGCCTGCATCCTGAGAGCCGGCTTGTGGCACAGCCTGCTGAGGGCCGTGGCAGGGGCCCTGCTGTTGGAGTCACCTCACTGAACAAAAGCTGCAGGGTATGGGACACAAATGCCTGTTTATACAGGCAAGGGCAGGAGGAATTAACCCAGTGTTTTCCAGGCCGAGAGCTCACCCGCTGAATAAAGAGGCATGTAGGTCCAAAACCTGTTGATGGACTTTTTTGTGTGTGTGATTTCAGTGATTGAAAGCTTAGACTTTTCAAGAATTTCCTAGGAGGCAGCCAGGTAACATTGAGTAGGAAGGAGCGTGCCTTTGTGAGGTTTTAGTGGGAAGCTGGTTCACAGCGATACAGAAGTAGGTTATGAGTCCTCCTGCGTCTCTCTCATTCCTCATTTCTCTGCCTGCATTCCTGAGGGACTCCTTCATATCACAAAACCCATTTGACTTATGACCTAAGACAGATTCTTTTTTTTTTTTTTTTTTTTTTCAAGCTCAGCAAAGGTGAAAGGCTAGGGCAGTATCCCACAACCAACCTAGCTTCCGCATTTTTTCCCAATCTTAAAAACTTCAGTACTTGCAGATAATTTTCCACTGTCAAGGTATTTGCTTCCAATGGCTGGAGGATAAGGGGAAATCTTGGGGTTAATTAAACATTTTCAAAAAGTCTGCCCAGGTAATCATAAACAATTCTTAATACTAAACATTTTTTGAAAAATTAAGGGGAAAAATGCTGGTCACGTTTCTAATTGGAGAATGCCATTAGTTGTTCCTATTGTTTATCAATATAATTTTTTTGCTGACATGTGTCCCTCTATACATTTCTCGTATCATTGTATTTTTTAATATCATGGCTATCAAATTAACATAAAGGGAGAGAAGGAATGCTTTATGGGGAAAATGTGGGAAATTAAAATGTCTTTGATTTTTTTTCTTTTTTGTTGAATCTGGGGGTTTTAGTTAGTATTTGTTGCACACTACTTTTCCCTTTGTAGAATACTTTTATTTCAATAAATAGCTAAGCTTATTATACATGGAAAATGGTTGCTCCCTCAGATGGTAGGACTCAAGAATGATCTTCTTTGGAACTAGACCACCTATCCATGCAGTTATTTCTCTGATTTTTGTGTCATCTTTATGGTTTTGGCATGGGCAGCCAGACAACTTAGCCCTCATTAGCCCATCTTTTCTTCTTTCAGCTGCCGAGGTTGTAGGTGCTTGAGAATCGCTGTGAAACCTAAATCTTGATCTGTAAAGTTATGCAGCTAATAGATGACATATAGTAAAAAGGAAAGGACCAAATTGCTCTAGAAATACCTGGAGGTAATAAAAGAGGGGATTGGATTGTGAAAGGAAAGGTGAGAGAAGACAATGTACGTGTTTACTGGAAACGGGTTTTTTTGGTCTTTGGGAGAGACCAGCTGCCACTGGTGATGACTGTAAGCTGAGAAGACAGCAGGTGTTTTCAAAATTTAAGCATTTGAGGGCTTCTTCAAAGTTTGTCCATTTTGAAGGACTGCAAAGGAAGTGCTATGATATCAGAAGTCAATGCAATTAAGAGGAAGCCTTCAGTCCCACCCTGGGCATGCCAACGGCATGAAGGACACCAAGGGCACAAAGCCACTGGCTCCCAAACAGCTGAAAGGATAAAGGCTCAATTTAAATACACAAAGAAAAGGTTTCTTTGAAAAGGCATGCTGAATTACACCCAGGGAAAATTCCACACACCCTTAAAAAAAGATTAAAAAATCAATATACTGTTTCACAAATGTATTTTTATTCCCTGGTTTCAGTGACTTCTGTAAACTGCATGTCTGATGCCCAGCTTCCTGGTCCAAGCAGCAAGGATATATTCAATAGCTGTGTTTTTTAAAAAACAATCTGTTTTCTTTTTGACATAAGTGAAATATTGAAGTATCTACTGGCAAGCTTGTTAAATTAGTTGCTTTTTATTGCATGTCATTGGTGAAAGCAGAAATATGCAGTACAGATGTGTGCTTGAATGCAGGGAAACAACTTTAAGGTGGTAGGATGTTGATGACATTGCTTGGCCTTTTGGGCCGGCTAAAACATCTGCACAGCTCAGCTGAGTTGTGTTTTGACTGGTTAGATAGCAAAGCTCATGTGCCAATACAGGGTTTGAACTAATAGAAGGACTGTTTCCCTGGCTATCATTAAAAAGACAGAAATGCAGACCATTCCCAAACATAAATGTTCTTGTCTGTAAATATTTCAATTATGAGTAGGTGTAGTTACAGATAGTTATCATAAACAAACAGAAGAGAGTCAACCCCAAAACACCAAAATCTCTGAACAATTTTTTTTGTGTCCAAATTGTCTCCTTTTTAGCAGTCATTTTCTTTTTGGAAGATGCATATGAGCAAGCAGTGTGAGCTGGAACACTTCCGTCAATTATTTTAAGTTAGAAATAAGCTTTTGCCTAGTACTTTCCTATGTCCATTTGGTGTGCTCTTTCAGTCATTTTTTTCCTTTTGAGGTCCAACTTCTCTGTCAGCTGCAGTCATCAGTGAATTAATACTCTTGGACGAAACAAGGGCAAAAAATGGGTTTCCCATCTGTTAAGTTTTTTTGAGGATTTCTTCACCTATTCTGTTTTGGGGTGAACCCAAGATATTTTTTTTAATGGAGGCAGGGGAGAAGAGCAAGGGGGGAAAAACAGTCGGATGCTTTTTCAAATCTGAAGACAAACTTGAGTGTGCAAAAGTATCTTTTCCAACCATCTGTTGATGTAGTAAAAAATATTTTCTCTATACCTGCTTCTTTCCTGTCCTTAGCTTGGCACCATTACAGTGTCATAACCACCAGAAAGAAACACCCCGTCCAAACAGCTGACTTAGGGGTGGAAAACTCAAGTTGGAGCTCCGAGTCTGAATCAGTGGCTCAGGCTGACCTCTTCCCACTGCCCCAAGGGTGTCCTGACTGCCCCGGCTGCTCTGCCACCCTTAGCCCTGCCGCAACTTTGAGCAGAAATTACAATGTCAAGGTGAAAGGTCTGCAGAAAACACTATATTGTTTTGTGTTAATTTAAATGGATTAAGGTATTTTTCAGAGGAAAACAATTTGTCTGGCAACTTCCCAGGCCATTCCGCTGTCGAGCCTGCAATATTTGTGTCTGTCTTAGGAACAAATTGCAGTGAAATGATGAATGAGAGTCGAAGCCCAGGAGAACCAACACGCCTGGGTCCAGGGCTACTCACAAGCTGCAGGTGGTCTGAGGAAAGCCTGAAGCAGGGTGCCACAGTTTGCACTGGCAGTAAGAGTGTAAGACTAAAAGGAGTAAGAGCAAACCAGTAAGAAGTTCAGTAGTCTGGCATAGAAGTTTAATTTCAGAAGAAGTAGCATTCAACATTTAGACATGAATTCACCACTAGCATACAGCAAGTTGAGACCCTGACCGCTTGAAATTGTGGGGCATTAAAAGATAGGGGATGACTCCACTGGGAAGTAGGAGAAGTCAAAACCTTGTGGGCAGGAGCATCTAGCAAGAGGTCATAGTAAAATGTGGGAAAGCCTTTGATATAGAAATTAAATCGCTACAGTAGCTAGTAAACACTGTAAGATGGAAGGTTTGTGAATGATAAGAGGATTAAAACATTGCTCTGCCATTAGATGTTGTGCACCTCCCATCCTCCTCCTCCAGATGAAAGTCCCTCTTTAAACTGAGACATTTTGGTAGTTACTAGTTGAACATTAAGAGGAACATGCTGTCAAACGTTAACTCTAATTTAAGATGTTTGTTATATTACGTGATTATCTCTTTAGGCGTATGCCCCCAAATGAATATCCATAGAGAATCTTTTATACATAATTCTTTCAGAAAATGATAATGATAAAGTAACTTGTTAAGGAAGAGAGGACAAGGACTCATCCCTGTGGTGATGCCTTGTTTATTCTGAAACGTATAAACAAATGGTGCAATAATTCCTTGTCTAGAATACAAAAGCTACCTTCAACATACAGATTTGACCAGGTTTTTCTTTCCTTCTGTTTTTGCTAAGCCTATACAAAAAACGTGTTAATTTTCCCCTCTTATCTAGAGAAATTATCGCAGTATCATAGTTAAAGCTGATCATTAACTGGGGATTCTAGAGACTTGTCTTTTTTAATTATTATTTTTTTAAATTCTAAATTGTCTTTCATATTCTTCTCTGCAAAGTGGAACGCTGTGCTGGGATTGATCTGTCTCTATAAACTAGTGCATCCTGTACAATACATCTACTTTCTTTGAATCCTCTTTTGTGAGGATAGCTTGGGTGAAATGTGAAAGGAAACCATACACTTTTCAGTCACATGTGGCCTGTATGAATGCAATGTGTTTTCTTGGGGTGAACACCTAGGTGGTAGGTGTTCACATTATTATCACTCAATATCCGTTCTACCAGTCCTCTCAGCATTGATCTAGTACTACTTCAATACCTTGTGCCAATTCTGTCTGTCAGAGACATCTCCTTTCTGATACGGAAGAGCTGCCAAAGGGCTTGTGTATGATTTCTATCCACAAGATCCTGTGATGCGTCATCGTTCCGTTTCATTTTCTTTAAGTAACTGGGAAGATAAAGATCTTAAGATTGAGATCAAGCTACCTTTTCTGTAACAGTATCTCAGATGTATGTGCTTTATCAGAAACTCTGATTTTCTAGAACTGAAGACACAAAACCCCAGAATCCAATGTTAGCTACACCACTGTAAATTAGAAAAATCTCTCATATTCTCAGCATTCTCCAGGTATACATTAAGATGACAGTACAGTCAGTAGATTTCAATTTCAAATCTTCGGTGTGGTGACAAATTAATTGCAATTAGATAAGCTCTGCTTACCCATCAAGCTTCCAGTATAGCTCCACAGTTTTCATCCCTTCCGCTAACATATCTGCTGACACAACATGTTGTTGTCTAGACTCAGTGAACAGTTATAATAACACGTTAATTAATATCATTAGGAAAAAAAAAAAAAGAAGAGGGGATGAATTTGCTGCCTCAAATGAAAATAATTTAAAGAGAGTAAGAGGGTGAAGCTATCATCAAACCCAAATGAATATGTGACCACAACAGTTGTGTGTTTTGATAACTGTAGTTAACAGAAACTGTAAAGCTAAACGTGGCAGGTGAACGTGGTCTGTTTAAATGGTACAGTAACGTAACAGTCTAAATGTACAGTTGATGTGAATGTAGGATTTTCAGCAATTTCCAGAATGCTTTTTATGATCAGAAAATGTGTTTTGCCCGTGTTACTAGTTGCACAAGATGACTTTAAAGTGCTTCTAGTCTGGTGCAATAACATTAGTCCTTTGTGTAGCACAGTGTCCTACAGTGTGTGTAATGACAGTGTAGTTATCATAGCTGTTAACAAATGGGGCTTAATGGTTGCCTCAGTCTTTATGACTCAGGCGAGACCCTTTAAAAATTGTACTGTAAACTCATTAGGTGTAATTTGAATTGGAAGTTCTAGAAATAGATGCTAGCTGATAGATTTTGTTGATGGTCATAGAGAAAACAATTAATCCCCAGTTTATTTATCCTGGTAGGTTCGTTTCGTGTTTGTTGATACCTTACTTGTTCTTGTTTCTTTCTCTGAAGACCTGCTAGGGCTTTTTTTTTTTTTTTATTTTTAAAGGGAGGCAGAAAAAAATATGTTTTGTTTGCATTAATTCAGATATGAGGAACTTGAGCCACCTGGTTTTCAGTTCTGCTTACTGCCAGCCCTCAACTGTCCTGGTAAGTTGTGCTTTTTCAGGGATGTGAGGCAGACTGGTATAAACAACTGTCCCTAGTGAAAAGTCGAAGCGTTAGATCACTGTTGATGTCATTTTTTTTTTATTTTTATTTTTTTTCCTTGTATGCTAGTAAATAGTGGCTGAAGTTCATGTGAACAAGGATGTTTAGAACAATATGTTTTGGCTGCCTGACTCTCAACATGAGGCAATGTGTAATTCACATGAACCTTCTGCAGAAGTTTCTGGATCACATACCAAATGCAGCGCTGGCCTCATAGCACAGAGACCCTGATTGAAGTCCAGCTTGCAGTTCCACACAGACTCATTTTTTCCATGATAGAGCTCTTTCCAAGAGCACAGAGCACAAGTGAGTAGTTAGAAGATGTTTGGCTCATCAGCTGTTCAGTCTTATGATTAGAAAAATAGTTCCCTTCCAGCATTTGCCATTCTTCTGAATGGAGGCGCTCGGCAGAGTCACCCAGCTTTGGTAACAACCAAAAGCATCCCCTGGCCAAGGCCATTCAAATGTTCTTTGTGAAGTATGCAGGGTATTGCCTGGATGAGCTGGGGGCAAACACGTGAGCCAAGAGGTGGGCGTGAGCTACTAATTAGGGAAAACAAAATCAAACTTGGATTTGGAGCACTGTGTGAGTCGGAGCCAGAAACATCTCCTGCTCCGGCAGTGATTTATGACACTTCCTCAAATATGAAACATCTGGGAAGAAAGGTCGGTAAAATCCCTTGGAGAAAGAGCACAGAACAGGATGGCAGAGGAAGGCAAGGCATGTGAAAGCTGCCAAAATCTTGTGTAAGTCTTTTTAGCATTGAAAAAGCAAACAAATAAATAAAAGTTGCTTCCTCCCTCCTTAGCCAAACATAGTGTAATGCTCCCGATGGATAAGGTCATTATATTATTTTTCCCAGATAATGAGGTCTCATCTGGGTTAATCCTATGGCAAAGCAACCCACCTAATTAGAGCTGCAGCTCCTGCCTGATCTGTTATGTCATTATTTCTGCACACCCATTGTTTTACCACATAGGACATTTTATTTGGTGTAGTGAGCCATTCTGTTATGATACTTGCTGATATGGAACATATGATATTGTGACTAGTCCACGTTTTCTGTCATATTTCGCTAGCGTAACCTTGCAAGTGGTATGAAAGGCTTTTACACCTGTCAGAAAGGCTTACTTAACTCATATGTTAGAGCTACTGCAAAACTGGCTTGCTGAAATGAGCTGCAAATTCAAAGCAGCATATTGAATTTTGTAATTTATTTGTTCACAGCACAGGTCAATTAATTTATTTCGCAGTGATGTAATATTTAATATTTGAAAAAAATAGATAAAGCATGGCTGAGAAGCTGTTCTCTGTTCAGCTGAGCAAAAAAGCAAATGTTTCTCCTGTTTGCAGCAAATACAATGCATGTCATATGAATAATACTACCCCGTGAATAATAGGCTTGCTTGCTGAAATGGTTTGGACTGCATTGTTTTTCCTGTCAATGGAAGATTCCTTAATATTCCTTATTAAAAAGCACAGTACAATTAAACAAACAAATAACTCTTTCCCAGACAGGAAAAATAAATAATTTTTCTGGGTCTCCCAAGCTTAAATTGTCACGCATATTTTATCCGTAGCTCTTCGAGACATAAAATACATTTCCCTTTTTGGTTTCTACGTGGCTTTGCAATGTGGGGGCCAAGCTTAGTGTGAGCCTTTCCTCTACCTGATAGTGCAAACAATCAGTGATTACTGCGGTAAGATTACTTACTTATTTTTTTAGTAATCTTCTAAAATACTACTTGAAGAGGTAGCATTTCGTGCTTAGTCGGGTTTGTTTATTTCATTTCCCCAAGCTTCATCTTTGCCAAACCCAAACATTAAAAAAAAACACCTACCCAGCAACAAATCACAAATTATTATGAAGACAAACTCTTGAGTTTGACTTTTAGATAAGTTACCAATACCAAGAAATCACAGGTGAAAGGGCTGCCAACAGTAGAAATCCAGTATTTTTTTGATAGCAAGAAAAAAACCAACCAGAAATGCTTGGCAGCTGCTGGTATATTCTGTGGAGTATAGACAATAATAGAATAAGGACAGCAAATGTATATAAATGATATAAGTGTAATATAGCCTGTAACCTCAAATAGCAGCTTGCTCTTGTGCACATGTTGACACCCCTGGCCTGGTCTTGGTGCATTCTCTTTATCAGATATATTATCCCTTCCTGAAGAAAGGCCAGTGAAAAGATTGCCTTACGTATTCCCCAGGAGCCTGGTGGTACTGCTGCCAACATCGATGGTAAACTGAGGCACCTGATCTATTGGAAGGTGTCCCCGCCCATGGTGCAGGTGGGTGGGGTTGGAACTAGATGATCTTTAAAGTCTCCCAAGCTATTCCACGATTTCTGTGCTTCACAGCTTGCCGAAGGGCCTTTATGACTATCCCTTCTAACATTCTGCCCTGCTTTGAGGTGGAGCAGACCCAACTTTCTGTTCAGCGAGACAGGCTCTTGCTGATACTCGGTACTGTGGCAAACCACGGCCAGCTGACCTGCTCGTTTCCCCCATGGAGGGCTTGCACCTGTGGGGAGGGGTGGAGGGGTCAGGTGACCCAAACTGACCAATAGGGCATTCCATCCCATCTGCCATGATTGCTGTAAGAGCTGAGGGAGGTGAGAGGTCAGGTTGACTCTTCTTCGATGAGAAGGGTGGTGTTGGTTTGTCTGCCTTTGAGACCAGTCCGTGCGCTCCTGGAGGCAGACTGGAATCCAGTTCCCATTCGTCTCAGAGTCCAGTCTGGAACTTTCCCTGTGCCTGCCAGTGACATCTCCTTGTGAGCTTGGTATGGGTTTGTATATATTTATATAATTTGTATCTATTTCCTTATTTCCTTTTTATTTTATTATTAATATTTCGTTAAAGTAGTTTGGCTTTTTCTAAACTCATAAATCTTTTCTGTCTTTTCTTCCTCTTCCTGGGAGTGAGAGGTGAGGGAGAGCATCTGTTGTTTTGTCATTGGCCAACCTGGCCCAAACCATGACACGCTCATGGTTGTGCCAACATACATGAATTCTGTCATGTTTTCTGCTTCTCTATTTTCCAAATTAATTTGTGATTTTTGTTGACTTAAAGTTAGCAGTATCCTGTTTGTGTTATCATTGCTGTGTGTGAAGTTTTGAGGTGTGTGACAGTTGAACTGTGGCTTCCCTACTTTGGCATTGAATGCCAAACCTTGGTCTCCTGCTAGAGGGCTAAGACAACGTTTACATTGTACCATTTATCCATTCTTCGTATCAACATCTGTGACAGTGTCCTGCAGAAAACAAACAACGTATTTTGCTTCCGTGTGTTTATTTCATTGTTTCCCTTTGACGCCTCACTTTAAGGCTTTGCCATTACATTTAAGAGGAACCCACGGCATATAAAGATGGAGAGTTGCTGCAAGTGCCCAAAGGAAACAGCAGCCTGGAACAGACACAGCCAGGTCACTGCCATTATGTTACCCACGGCAAAGTCCTGGGAACCCACGTGTTTTGGGGGAGCGGCCAACAAGGCGTTGGGATGAGCAAAAGGGTAGCTGCTACAGGGGATGGGGGAAGTGTAACGGGGCTCTTTCCGCATTGTCTTTCAAGACAGTAAAAACAACAAACAGTTTATGCTGTTCTCGCAATCCAGCCATGGCCCCTCGTGTCTGTGACAACAAAAGTCTGTTTTGCTCCTGATCAACCTTCAGATGCCTCTGTTAGTGTTTAAGTGAGCAGTGATGGAGGTTGTCAGATGCTATCAAAAACTGATTAAGTTAATGAGCTTGTTTCCCCACTTGATGTGCTTCTCAGTAACTGTTCTGAAGGTGAAAATCTGGTAGGCACACAATCTTCTGGACTCTAAAATCCAGTCTGCTCTTCCCTTAGATATGCTAATATAGGTCATCTATTTTGCCTGTCACCAATAATCAGAGTAATTTAGATCACCTTTGATTTACACACTCTGTTTTCCTGTCTTTTTCTTCGCGGACATATTTTTGAGAAATTAACATTTGGTTTGATTTGTTCTTTTTCTTGTGCTGTCCTTGCTTGTCCAGGCTTTCAGATGAGCCACCCTGAAAGCTATTTGCTGCCGTAGCTGCTGCATTGTCTTTCATTTGTCAGATTGACGCACCACAGTTTTGTCCATAGTGACTTCCTGAGATCTGAACTAAGCTTAAAACCACTGAAACCTGCTTTTCACTTCAGCTTAGATTTCTCTAGTGTTGGATCCTCCAGCCTTCTGCCATTGCCTTTCCTAACACTGTGGGAACCTCAGGTTTTCCTGAGCTTGATTTATAGTTTTACTGATCAGCAATTAGTTTGCTTGTAACATTAGTTCCTCTGATAACCTTGGGAGGTGGTCTAATATATAGATATATTTCAAGTCATATGGTGGGTAGAGATGTGGAGAAATAGTGCTCTGCTGGTCAACTTTGTCTTCTATTGAATAGGCAGTGGTTGCCAGTGTCTGACTTACCTGTTGTTTCCTCTATTTGATTGTCAAAGTCCCCAACACTATGCTGATGTTCCCCATTCTAATTCATGGGAATTTGCCACTAAAAAAATGTAGAATTAATCTTTGATCTCATCATCTTGGTATCTTTTAGTTAGTAACATTATGTAATTGTCACTTACATGTGTTTTGAAACCAACATTGGAGCAATGAGTTGCTAATAAGTTCCTACGAGATGAGAAATCTTCTTTTAGAAGTCCTAATTAATGATGCTTCATGTGAGTGGTAACCATCTTGTCTCTTCAAATAAATTGCATTTTTATTTTCATTTTTCAGTGGCTTTCTGTCTGCTTCTCATTATTAACTATTTTTCCAGGAAGAGTAATTACTCCAGGATGAGATTCTGTTAGTTGACTCCTTTCATAACCTTTTTTGGTTTTTGCTGATGCAGTCATGGTCCAAATGTTCCAAAAATCCCTTTGAGAAGTTGTTGTACATCATCAGAGATTTTGTTACTTTCAGCTTTCAACAAGACTTCGTCATTGCCAGTGTAGAGTCTGTTACTTTGGTATGTTCTGTGCCACACATATATCTTTGTGTCACTGGTTAGCATGACTTTTCTTAGACTGCCAGAAAGGTCCTTTTTAATTGGAGTCTACTCCTTAGCCCTGTGTAATTCTGATGTCATGAATAGGAGTGAAAGCCTAGTAGAGTCTTACAATCTTTCTGCAACATAAAGGCACAAACCCCAATGAAGAGATTTATTTAAATGAAATGTATATGTATGTTTGTATGTAATTATATATATGCATATTCTTAGCTGAAATAAACTGTAGGCAAATGTGGGTTTTAGAAATGAGTTAAATCAAGAGAATTTTTGGCCATGAATACTCTAATGTATCTATATTTTGGGAGGAAAAAACCTCTTCATTTTCTTATGTTGAAGAGTTTTTTTTTTTTTATTGGGAGTCTGATTAACCACAGCACCTAAATGCTGGTTTTACTCTAAGCATGTGCTTAAGAGCTTCTGCTTTAGGGAATCCTAGCTTCATGGAAAAAAGCTGATCAGACAGTATTTTGAGCCACAAGGAGCTTTCTGTGAAATAAGCTGACAACAGCTCCTTAACCAGTTGAAGACTGGAAGCACAAGCCTGCATAATCAGCAATGGTCTTGCTTTTATTACATCGAAACTGCTGCCAATAAGTGAGACTGGATATCCAATCTGCCAGCTGGCATCTTCCCTTCCCCTCTGAATTTTGATTATTTTTACAACAATAACAATAGAACTTTGTGTTACTGTAATGCTTTGCATCTTAGGAGCTTGCAGTGCTTTACAAATGCACAATAAGTGGTTAATTGGATTAGTTAGCCTGATTACCAAAAGGTAAATATAAATGTATTATTCCCATTTTACAGAAGAAGAAATTGAGTCAGCAAGAGGTTAAGTTATAGGAAGGTCTGCAGACTGTTTAGCACTGGTGAAGGGAATAAAAAGAATAACCTCAACTGATAAATAGCAAGGGAGATAAAATAAGGTAACGTTCCCTCTTTGATGATCTAGGACAATCCCTGAGAACTGAATCGTTCATTTCACCCTCGGGTTTGTAGCCCTATGGGCTGGACAGGCTAGTCCATCCTTTCTAAGAGGAAAGAGTAACTTCCTCAAAAGGGAAGCTGAGGTAGAATTGCCTTAGAAATTTTTAGCATTGTTGTGTTTGCCAGCAAGATGGATGTAGCTGGTAAAATTATGACCTGAGAGAAGCCAAAAGAAGAAAGAAAAAGGCTATGTGAGGAGTGAAAATATTGGCACGGTGCTTGCTGTGCTAACCTAGGCTTGCACTGACCGTTTTCCCTGGGCCCTGCAGTGCTATTGCTTCCAGCAGCCAGGCTGGCTTGTTCGGAGCTCTTTCAGGGTCTCTGCCCATTTCTACCCTGTGACATGTAAATACCCTGTCAGGCTCGCTGGTACCGAGGGCACTAGTGACCTCCAGCAGCAAAATAGCGAACCTGGTGCGGGTTTCCCTGTGGCTGTGATGTTATTGATCACCTGCTGGGAAACGGGCGCTGCACATGTGGAGTTACTGTCATTGTCCTTTTCTCAATTTACTGCCCTTGCCTGGCTCGGTGAGATTTGGAAATTTATGTGTTGTGTATGAAGCAGGTTATTGTATTTTAGATTAAAAACAGTGGAACTGTCCTTGAAAGGGTACAGCCTGGGGAACTAACAATGAAAATGGGCTTAAATTACTTTAGTTAAGAAGAGATTAAAGAAAATGCTTTGATCTCTCGTGGTAATGATGAACGTCAGCAGATGTACCTGAAGTCTTTCTTCCACTTTCTCCCAGTTAAGTAAAAGACCACCGAAATCTACAACGCTTGGTTTCTACATTTTCATTTCAAAGAGAATCTTGTTGAGAGTGAGTGAAACGCTCATTAAATTGAGCCAGCTTGGTAGATACAGAGTTGTTTCCAGTAGCTAGCTAATCTGTTGGGCATCAGCCATGATCAGAGAACGAATGCATCTGCATCTATGGAGCGAGTTATTTGTTCCTTGATATGTCTGTTTCAATCCACACTTGGAGTTGAGTTACAGTACACGTGTATTATGAAAATTTGAGGACACTTCAGGATTTAGTAGGGTGTTGCGTACAGGGCGAGTGGGGGTGTGTTGTCTGTATGGTAAACTACAACTGAAAATTTGACCTCCTATTTTTATTTACAAGTTATTACTCATACATATAATAACGTGCATGCTTGTATGCTCCACCTACTTTGTAAGGAGAAAAAAAATGCTAAAGAAGAAAGGATTAATTTGTTTTAATTCATTCAGCTTCTTTAAAATATACATAATACCACATTGCTTTAAAAGGACGTGAGGGAGCAGAAGAATTTGAGGCCATAAAAGTTAATGCTTTCCAGCTAATACTCGCTCTTCATTGTATCGGCTCGCTGTGGTTTGCCTGCATGACCCAGCTGCAATGAATGGGATCGAGCAAGAGCTGTTCTCCTGAGCCTTTCCTATGTGCTAACAGGAAGAAGCAGTGGTGACAATCGTACCCTTCATCATCACTGGGAGGGAACAGAGAGGGGAGGGGAAGAAAGACCAAGAGCAAATGAGAACAATATTTGGCCCAAATTAGTTTTCCTGACCAAACACTTGGTATTTTTGTTCCAAAGGCCCCTGGCTCACAATGAAAATGAGCTAATCCCTATTAGGAAGTCTTTCTGGATTTTGACTGGGAAGTGTTTGGTGTTGAATGAGCGAGCTTTGAGAGAAGCTTTTGTCCATGTTGTGTTCTCATTAGCAGTGTTCTCATTAGCGGAGCCTTGTGATAAAAATGGGTGCATTGCCCTAGATTTTATATATTAGGACTAAAATCCAATGTGCAAGTATCCCTGATTATTATTTTTTTTTCTTTCCTTATCCACCTATGCCTTGCATGAGTGCCTCACTGCCCTGTCCCTTCCTCTGTGTGCAATCCCAGCGTGAGAGTCTGGCCCTTCTTTCCTTTCCTTTCTTCTCCCTTTGGCACATGCCACAAGCTGGCTCTTGCCCCATACTGTAAGCATGATAAAGGCTGAATAGTGACACTTGCAGAGGGAAACATTCATCCTGCCCAGTTTTAGCAACACAAAACTGTGAGTTTAAAAGCTGGTTTCTCTAGACTGTATGTGTAACCTGCAGAGAGAAGCTCCTTCAGAAGGTGGTTCAGAAAATGAATCTAGCTGCCATGCTCTGAAATGTCTTACGGAGGAGCTGCTCTCTGTTTCCACTGACACATGAAGAACCTGGGGTTCCCATCCTCCTAAATTTGTCAACATTACCTGAAGCTGGGCAGAACTGAAATCTGGGGGCTGAGCTATCTTTGGCTGTGCTCTGGTGAACAAGTTTTCTCCTGTAGCAACCGTACTTTGACAAGCAAAATACTAATTTTCTAATACATGTTCCTTGGATAAAAAAAATGTTATTTTAGGTATGTTCAAAAACTTTCCAAGGCCCCAATTCCACCTTGAGTGTTTTCTAGCTGTGTTCGTGGGACAGAAGGAAGTGCCCGTAAAGCAAGTTGTAGCAGGCAACCAAGGGTGGTGACACCAGTGGAGTATTGGCTTTCTTGCACTGCCCTAGAAATGTACTGCAACCCTAAATTGCAGCATCCATGAATATAAGGTTTCAGTTTCTTTGTTCTGTGCCCTTGGCCCTTCAGCTAGGACCAAGCTGTCCTTTGTGTTGGGGGGTGTTCATAGAAAAGCCCCTCCTGAGGCAGCTAGACTAGATCTTACAAAATTTGTTAACATGTTGGAGTTTTAAAAAGATAAGTACAGCAATTCATGGGCTTAGTCGTGCTTGGGATATGGGGCTGGACTCTTTCATGTATGAAATTTTCTATTTAAGTACCTTGTATTTTCTGATTTATCTAGGAATTCTGGTATTTTCTCTGTTTAAAAGTCTGATTAGTAGGAAGACTCTCATGATATTTTGTCAAGTCTACTCCCAATTTTGGATAAAATCAGTAAGTACAGAAACATTGGACAAGAAAAGTAATGGATGTAGTAAACTAACTTTTTTTTATCTGAATAGAGCTTCAATTCCAAGCAAAGATTTGGGTTACTTTTCACTTTATTTCTTCCCTAATTGGTTCCTTTGTTGCACTACCATTTCAAAACAGACCTTTCTGCTTATTTTTCACCTTTTTTCCAAAGCCTTCATATTCTGTACTAGGCTCCTAAGACATCTGTTGCCTCTACTTTTCCTTTTTCAACTTTAGAAGCTCCTTTGGGTTGGTTGGTATTTTTGTGAGAGCTACTGTTTCCATCTTAATAGCTGAAATTAGCAGACAAGGGAAATTGGGGGCTGGAGAGGCTAGAAAAACAGGCTAGGAAAGAGGGGATGGAAGAAAAAGACAGAAATACATAGAATGCAGTAAAGGAAAGATCTGTTTGAAGCATAGCAGGAAGTATGGGAAAAACAGAAAGTATGGGGAGAAAAAGCAAACAAACAGAAAAGGAAAAGGATTGCTTTGCCAGACCATGAGGTCTTCACTCTCTCCTTGCCTCTGTTGGTATGATTATGTATTTTCTGGAAGCATGCAGGGTTTTATGGAAACATCTTCCCTGTTGTCATCCCTGGGTGGAATGATTCCTTTGAAATGACTTATAGGAGTGGAAAAGTCATTAATCAAGATATCTTCCTGGTCTATGCTTGAGTCTTTCTCTTTTTAAGTCACCTTAGAGTAGGAGGGAGAGGAGGAGCTGGAAAGTGAAGAATAGGAGTGATCATCTCAGGGCTGGAAAGAAAATGGACAAGGCTGTCTGGAAAAAAAGAAACAAAAAAATGGCCTACCACAGCTTCCTAATTCTAATATAGCTCTAAAAAACAGGAGAATATGTTTGTGTGTGATTTGCTAGAGGAAGCAGAGGAAGGTCAATTTAAAAAAAAAAAAGGTAGCAACTTCATAAAATAAAGTAGAAAATAATAACATATATATAAAAATCAAATGAAAACTTAGATGAGACACAGTTTTATTTGTGCTTGTTTGGATAGTACGATGGCCAGGAATTGTTTGTTTCAAGGGGGTGTGCTTCACCTCTTTGTTCCACTATGGGAACAAGTCTCTTATGCTGTTTGTGTCTCAAGAGCCATGCCAGAAGTCTGCAGTTCTTGTCTTCCTGCGCAGAACCGTTTTGCTTGGCCGTGAACAAAAAGCTCTAGGGAGGCACTGTCTATTAAGGCTAATTCTGTTTCAGCCTTATCCAGTGCTTTTTGTCTTTTGTGTGGCTCTCTTGTGCTGTGTAGTTTGGCTGTAGTTGTAATCCTTGTGCCTCTGGCTTATGAAATGTTGTGCTGGTTCAGTTTCTTTCCAGTGGCCATGTTCCATACTCTCTTTCTCAGCAGTTCGCAGAGTTTAAATGTATGCACTGATCTACTCTGACCTCCTGCACAGAACCAGCTACAAAATTTCGTGCAGCAATCCCAGTAAATCCAGGTTGCATCCAAACATGGCTGGTTGGTACTGGCTGTGAAGCGTAGCAGATAGGGGCCGTGGAGATCTCAAAGCAGGTTGTGCAGGAACTGGGGTTTTCTTAAGCTCCTGAGCGTCTACAGCACAGTGCTATACTGCCTAGACCTCTCCAAACTAGCACCGAAGCTGGTGGCTTGGTGGTGCTCTGCTAGGTCCCTTTATACTTAATGAGAAACGGGCCTAAATAAGCTGGAAGGACCATCCTGTTAATGCACTGCTCTGTGCCGTGTAGGCGTACTGCCTTCTTCAGTGCTCCTAGGAAGGTCCCTAATGGATGCTGGTGTGATGAGCTGTGGATGTACCGGTTGCATTTCAGGAGCAGAAAATCCAATTGACTTCCAGTGGCACTTCTAGAAGTAGTGCTCATTTATTGGAGCGTTTCTGATACTCCCCCTCTAATTGCCTTATTTTGTGGTCTGCGTGGGCTGTTGCTGTTGCCACTGCTCAGAATGGTGATTTGTATTATGGGAAGTCCTGGAGATCCCAAAGAAAACCAAAGTGCTGTGGTTCTGCATGCTCTCCACACATGGAATAAAAACCAGGCCTTGCCCCAGGATCGTACTGCAGCAGGCACTTTTTTGTGATGTTCTGCAGAGGAACAGCATATATTGGGGGAATGATTTTGTTCAAATTCTTAAGAGGATACAGTGATGAAGAGCTTCGGTGCTACACGCTGTATCTGGGATGATATCCAAAAAGCCCAGATGTTTAGTCTTCAGTGGCTTCAGTTTTAAGCTATTAAATGTGGGGTTTATTTTTTGGTTGGAAGCTGACTTTTTCTCAATTTTTCTAGCGTTCACTGCAATGTTGACTTCTCTGAGGGAAGCTTGATTCTGTCAGCCTGTTAAACAAGTGTGATGCACTTGTACCACATGTATGCATTAGCATTGGAATCACGTGGTTTGATGGGCATTTTTTTGAAGGATTTTCATTATCTGGGACAAAAATGCTTTGATGCAATAAATGCAGACTTCCTCAGTGACAAAACGCCTGATAAGGAGGTGAAGCAGCCATGCCAAGTTTGATGTAGTTGCAATGTAGACTAGGGGAGGGAAGGGCTGCCTAGTTCTGTGGCCTGTCTTCCATCATCTCACACCTTAGAGGTCCTTCATCTGCCCCATCTGCTTGTTTCTAGATAAAGGCAAAGAAAGGCTACTTCTTTATCATGTGCAATGTTTGTCCCAGCCGTCCAGGGAGAAAAAAAGATTAAAAAAAAACACAATAAAATGAGAGAACAGGATGGTATGATTTCTAGAAGTCTAGAAAGTTTCAGTTGTCTTCTGTGTCTATTGCTGGAATCTCATATTGTCTTCCAGTGCAGGAGAGAGCGCCAGGGAAGGTGAGGCTGTTGTGCCCTTCGACTAGATAGGAGAGTAGCAATCCCCGTTTTCTTCAAAGGTTCCAAGCTGAGTGTGTGAGGGAATCTGCACCTCTGGGCAATGGCAACTGCCACCCTGAGTGGTAAGAACACAACTGTTTTTCCCTTTCCCAGCCAGGAAAGGTGAGCAGGTTCAAGTGCTGTTCGTGCCCACCCTTCAGCAGTCACATAATACAATACCATACCATCTCTCTGTAATAGAAACACCTAGTATGGCATGTTCTGATGGCATTATGCACAGAAATACATGGATATGTCATCTGATTCACGTGCCACCTGCCTGTGTCACCTGATAGAAGCTCTGGAAGGAGGAGTCCCAGGTCTGCCCAGGAAATCCAAAATAGTGACTAGGAAGAGTAGGACAGTAGAGTAGCAAGCTGCTGCCAAGGCTTCCACCTCTGCGTGATGGAAATGAGATGGGTTGCCTTTTGCAGACACCTTTTTGGTTGTGGGCCCTGAGCAACTCTGCATGTTTTCCTTAATTTTTTCAGCCAACTGGTTCCTCTTCTTCTTCCGCCCCACATGCCTCACTGCTTCCAGGGTCTGCTGCAGGTATGGGAAATTGCTTTCCTTGGCATTTGGTCACAAAATAGTTTTGAGAGCAACAGACCGGGGACAAAGCAAGCAGCCTGCAAATTTTATACTACAATATTTATACTCTAAGAAAGCACAACCATGCATGCAGGATATTCGTCTGGCTAATTCGTGCTGTTGACAGGAAGCAGACATAGAGTCTCAAAACATTCACACGTCTCTGCATTGACACCACCAGCATGCAGTTGGTGTCTGCGCGAGAGATGTGCTGCAGTCCCTTTGACTACTCGCTGCCTGGCCTGCAGGGGTGAACACGAGCCAAGTGACTGACCGAGAACCTATGCACACAAGGTTGTGAGATTCAGCACTGTTTCTTGAAAGACTAAAAAGTAATTTTAGGTTGCTGGTCCTTTATTTCTTTGATACGGTGTACGGGGATGCTTCTGGACATCTAAACTGTCTTTTTATAGGCATTTTGGCTTCCTAGACAAAATATGTTTACTGGGTTTCTGTGTCCTGGCAAAATTCCTTCCTGCTTTCTCTTTCGTTTCGGTTTATTTGATGTACTAAGCTGACACAGAACTGCTCTGCAAACAGACTCAGATCCTACTACAGACTTGGGCGTCTCTCAGTCATTTGCTCCATAATTTCATAAAAAAAATATACCTTGTAAATAAGATTATTATATCTGAATTGTCCTCACTTTCATTTAAAAAGAATATTTTTGTGTGTAAATTCCCCCTCCCTCCCATTTATTTTCTATTATAAAGCATTGAAATGCATACCTTTCTCTAGACTGACTTTATTGGGTGAAAGTTGTTATCCATTGTATATCTGGCCTTTCCCTGGCAATATATGTCAATGACTTTGCTCTTTAGTTAAATCTTTAAGGATCTCCAGAGACCCTAAACAAAATGTTTCTATGTTCAGAAGGTGCCTGAACGTTTAGGAATAGCTACTGAGGATAGTCACATGTAGCTCCTTGCTGGTATTATTACGGTCTGGATGCAGAGTTGGACACGTCAGTCAGCATGATTGGCAACACCTACCTGCCTCTGACTAAGACATATACTGGATTTCCCATCTCATCTTTAATGATACTGCTACCAAAACTCCCTCGATACCTGCTTGTTACACAGAGTTGGAAGTATTAGGCAATTACACAGAAGGGCAATTAGATGATCCTGAAGACTGGATTGCAAGAAACAGGGAACAAATCCAATAGTGAAATCGTCTACTTAGGAAGTAATAGGAAAAACTCTGCATGGGAAGTTGGAAGCTTATCTATAGTGAATAAAGTAAAAGCACGACAGAAGTCTTAGATGATCTTGTAAGTGTCCAAGCCAAAAATCGGCACAGGTATGAAGGCAACAAATATGGTGCAAGGACGTATCAGGTGAGATCCTTCCAGTAGGTAAAGGGTAATATTACAGAAATTATGTGAGTCACTGGTGTGACCACATATGATGTGGTCATCTAGTGTTGGGTTAAAGTCATCCACTTTCCAGAAGGACTCAGGATGCCTATTCCAGTCCTGTATTTGTGTCTTCTCTCTACAAGCTGTGCGAAGGCTTGTTGTGGACATGAATTTCAGTGTGCAAGAAGCTTCCTACATGTTGGCATTTGTGCACAGGGAATTGTCCTTCTGCTGTTTTGACCTCCTGATGCCTCACAGTCATCATTCAGGCGGCTTCAGTGCAGCCTCCAGTTCACATCATTCATCGTACCTTTGTGGTGTGTGATTGCCATGTATTGTACCAGCAGGTGATTGTAAATGAAAATGGACAGTTATAGCACTAAATATCTACCTTAATTCACAGAAAGAAAGGAAGGAAGGTGTTTGCTTAAGATTAAAACATTACATTATTCACTCAATTCTATTTCAGTATGTGCTTTGTAATGATAGGAAGACTTCTACAGGTTCAGAAATCCGGATTAGATTAAAAGCCATAATTTCAGGCACTTTATCTGTGTCTTCCACTTAACCTAGATTGTAGAACTATCTTGAATCTGAAAAACGGATTTGAGATCTTGAAAATCGATTTTCTGTTGTGATTCCTTCTCCTTTCTTTTTTTTTTTTCTTTTTTTTCTTTCTCAGCCTGGAAAATTAAAGTCTGTTTCTGGGGTACCATAATAATAGCATTTTTAAATTTCAGGTTACAGATATATGTGGTAGTCAGAAGGTGCAACTGGTATTTAACCACAAAATAAAAAGAACAGTGTTGGGCAATATAGCTGTAATGTTATAGGGTTACTTAAATTCTGATTGTCGGAAATACTGTGTAAGAGCAAAATCATTGGACACTGAATCTACATGGTATCTTTAACATGGGTTTTGTTCTAACCTGTGTTGTGGCTTATCCTGCTCTGTGCTGCCCATCCCTGCTGTGCTTCTACTCCATAGCTCAGGTCTAGTGTTGGTTGTGACCACCAGCTCTTTTTTGAAAGCATACTACCCTCTTGCTCAAAAGGTCATTTGTATTTTAGCATTATGGTGATGGTGGTATCGGGATCCTTTTCTTAGTATCAAAATGATGAAATATTCAGATGATATTGCTCATCTCTGCCTAAAGCTCCAAGACATCATGAGTGTTGATGGGTTGGAATAGGAGCTCTTTGCATGTTATCCAAAATGTTTATCATAGCAAAGGTTGACATGCCAAAATTGGCCAACTGACATGAAAAAAAAAACATTTCACTTCTTGGGGAAAGTGCTATCACTGCTGCCTTTTAGAAACTATAGTTGTTTTCTGAATTACAAGTGGTTTGCATAAAGAACATAAATTGCTGTGCTCTTTATCACTGCTTACTGTGTGACAAATATACAGTCCAATTTTTCAAGTGTGGTGTCTTGAAAATGAATGCGTATTTGAAATGAAAACCATTTCAGTACTTGAGCATCTTCCCTCTGGAACAGGCTGGATAATAACATGTTCATCACCTTGGGTTATTTTAATATTTCCTGAAGCCTGCACAAGATGCTTTCTATTTTCTTGTCAAAACATACTGAAATGAAAATTATTTTTAATAAAGTACAGTAATCACAGTGTGATCACCAAGTGCATCTTCTCTTGTCAGATTGTTTCTTCCTACTCGTGAGTATTTGCAGTTACTTAATGTTATGATTGCTGAGCAATCCAGTGTTGGGAGGAAGAGAATGGAATATTTCTTTTTTGACAAAGAGCACTGTGTGATACAGAACATCATCCTTTGCCTCCTAGAATAGCGTCGTTGTTTAAACCTAAGGCTGGAAGAGTTGACCTATGTAAGACTTGATTTTTATTTTTTTTTCTCCCCTCAGTATTTCATTGCTGTCCTCCATACATACCTATGCTGAAAGGAGAGCTCCCGTTGATACTCTGTTTTTTCCATGTCTGTCCCTAAATGCCTGCTGGAATGCCACGCCAAATAGCATGCCTGAAAGTTGCTTAGCATGACAATATTAACATTGGTTTCTAACTGGAAACACTTGGGAGCACTGGAGTTAGTCTCGTCTTAGGTGATACATTCTTTTGGTGAGCAGCTGGTGGATAACTTGCTTGGCTTCTGGTAAACTAAGGTCCAGTATTTAGAAGAGAAAATTGCTTGTCTACTCACTCTCTGGGAGCTTAATGGCTGAATAATGTTTTTTTTCTAAACCATTTCTGCACACCAGGTTTTTTACTCAAGTCGCTCAACTCTAAAATAAGTGATGGACAAATCTCAAGAGATTTGGTTTCAAATCTTACCCAAACATTATCCAAGCTAAGTAAAGCTCTGGAGTCGGCATAACTGAGCATGAAACCTCAGAAGAGCAGACTTTCTCATGAGAGTGTCAGTGTTTCCTGCCGGCTGGAAATACCAAGAAAATAGTCTTTCTTGTGGTATTTTGGAACTTCAGCATCTGGACATTGCTGTAATCAGAGAAGGAAATGAATATGAAAAATAATTGTTTAAAAAGTGAACCCTTTGCAGTTTTGGGTGTGAGGTTCCTTTCTCACTTTTCATTGAAGGTATTAATTGATACCATAGCTCTGTATCTGAGAGTAGGAGATCTTAATCTGAAGCTGCAAATTCTGGCTATTTTGTTCTGGGTATTGCAAAATATTATCTCTTGTGAGTCACCCTGTATTTCTTCAGTCAGGGGAAGAAACTGCTATTGTTTCCTTCCCTCCTTCTATGTAAATATGTAACCAAGCACTGCTCTTGGAGTACTTGTTTTTTGGGAGAACATTCTGCTTTCTTCAATCACTGCTTCAAGTGTGAAATTTAGCTCAGCTGCAGAGCCACAATGAATGTCTTATGCTAAACAGGTCTTGTAAAGATAATCTTAGTGATTACATTATATAACTAATACACCGATTAAAAAATATTATGGTACTAAATAATTGTACTATGAAATCATACGTTGGTTTGTATGGAAATTGTAGGCGTGAGCTATCCCTGTATTTAAAAATAGAGTTAATCTTCATTTTGTATTTTGACAGCGAATCAATGGGACTTGCAGAGGGAGTAACTTAAAGATGGAAAATTGTGTTTATCTCTTGTCCTTCTGCCACTGCAAGGTTTACAATATGTTCTCTTCTTTATTCAGTCTATATTT
The DNA here is from genome assembly GCA_026546715.1 of Gallinago undulata. Lineage (NCBI taxonomy): Eukaryota > Metazoa > Chordata > Aves > Charadriiformes > Scolopacidae > Gallinago > Gallinago undulata. The sequence goes on from JAOTQQ010000012.1 coordinate 40,092,284, forward strand.
AGTAACTTGAGCAATGAGTTTTCCATCATTGGCTGTGTATGATTAATCCAAGTTCGCGCTGTTTGCAGAATATCAGGAAATATTTCTCAACTTCCCTCTCGGTTTATTTTCACCAGCATTTTTGTTCTTTGACAAGTCCCCACAAAGTCTTACGTCTCAGTGTTTATGCTGGTCACGTGTTGCAGTTTAGTTGCCCACAGGTATTTACTCACATCTAGGTTCATTTTTAAGGCCCCAAATGTTTGGTGTCTTGTTAGGGATAATCAAATACAGTTCTGCCATTTTCAAAATCTGGATTTTTATGGCTATGTTTCTGCTCCTTCCAGAATTTTCTCCAGTTTGCCAGTCTTCATGGTTCTGAATTGCCAAGAATGTACTGTAAAAGTTGAGGGAGGATAGTCAAGTGCGCTATCATTTTCTCAATAGGTGTATATGCTAAATTTATATGGTTCACCCTGCTCCCCCTTGCCGTTGTTATTGCAACCGTATTTCACAAAGACCTTTTGTCGGTTCTGAGGTCTGCTTCTGTTCTTTCAGAGAGTGTGTTTTCAGAAGGATTACTTTCCAGAAGAATACATATACATATAGTTAGTTATTTATTAAGTAAGCACTACTTTTGCACAAACCAAAATCTTATAGGTTTCTTTGTACTGTTACTTTTGCTTATTGGAAACTGCAAAAATGTTTCCATTCAATAACATTTTAAAATAGAAGAGGAGATTCTCGTGAGTTCCATACTTCAGTTTTGCATGCAAATAATTATCATTAATTAGTTGTGCAACTAATAATAACCTGCATTCATACACACTCTGTTTAAATCAAAGTAATTGAATGTTCAAATTAAGAATGTGTTTGCAAACAGATGTCTAAAAATTGTTTGTTAGTTACCTATGGTGCTGTTTTTCCCCAGTTCTGTTGTTATAAAGGGGATTGAAAGATTGCAAGAAGTAAAAGAAATCACTGCAGAAACATAATCAAAGTGACAGTTTTGTGCCATATTTCCATATCAAGCTAAAGCAAACAAAAACCCTCAGCTATATATGCATATTTCACAATGTAGGTGTGTCTCTGGGGAGTGATCTGAAATGAAGGGACTATCTTTTCTTTCTTGCATTTAAGATTCCATTTCCAATTATTTTTCTAACTATATATTAGCTGTTTTAATTAAAAGGTGATGATTCACCGCTTTCTAGCCACCAAGAACATTTTTATAAAGTAGGGGTTTAAAAATAGTAATAATGTAGACTATTTTACTATTACTCTGAGCATTTGGAGCTGTAGGGATATTTTAGCACAATTTGAGCAGTGGAAGAAAAAGCTGTTTTCAGTAATTTTGTGTTCAAGGGTGTTTCAACCTCTGCTTGCTAACTCTAATTTTCCAAAGCTTATAAGACTTTAATTTGATTCTTTATCTAAGCATAAAACAACGCCTGAAAATTGCATAGTAAATTACTGGATAATCACTTTTTTTGTGGGCTACCTTTATTGTCAGAATGAATACTGCCTTTGAAGAGACACTCTAAGTCCTGGGCAAAAGTGAACTTTATAACTTAAATTGACTTTGGCACTGATGAAATCCAAGTGTTTTCATCCAAGAGTGAAGGAGAAATGCCTCACTGATTATTGTATATTTCCTTAATTGTGTGTGTATATTGGTATTTATGTAAAAGCTTTGTGCTGGTGTCTTGAAATGTATACAGATAGGTCTGCAGGTGAGATCATTACGTTTAAAAAAAAAAAAGTTTGGGATAAATGTATTTTATTTCAAGGTTTCCCAATTTAACAAGTAGTTTTGAGTGCGCAGCTCTTCCCTAGGCTGATATTCTTCTCCTCATCACAGCCCCTTTCGGGAGTGATTTTAAATTTCCAAATTCTGAGCAATGTTAACAAAACCACTAATGAAATAAAGCAAGCATTGTCTTAAGACAACAGTATCCAAACAGCCTATACCTCTTGAAGACCCAACATGCACAATATGTTCAGTCTTGTCTGTTTTCAATTTCAGATCTGATATATTGAATTCTAGATGACCAGAAACAAGGACTGGGAACTTCCATACATTAAAATGTTGTAACCCAGTGGGAAGCAGAGTTCCAAGTGGTCTGGTACATCAGACCTAGAAAATTAATTTTAGATATAACAAAATAGTAATTACACGTGAGCTATTTGGGTTTATCTTGAAAAACAAAAATCTCTACTATTATGTAATTTTGTGGAAAAGTAACACAAATTTTCTGTTGCCAAAAAAAAGCCATTGTGCCAAAGTCAAACACGCTAAGTTGGGAGAATGGCAGAGCTGGAGTCACTTTGGGGAGGGATGTGCAGGAGTGAAGGCTGCATGGGACAGCTGTCAGTCAGCATCTCCCCTCTGTCAGGCTGAATACATTCTTCTGTCAATGGAAGGTCGTTAACTTGCAGAAATAAAACATTAACACTTTTGATGAAGTGGGTTTGTTGACTTCAGTGGAACTGGAATAGCTCCCCAGTATGCATGAGCTCTCTGTCAGTACATTTAGATACTTCTAAAAAAAACCCCACAAAACACAAGATTAATTACATGGGCACATTAGTTGAATTAATATACAGTGTCCATGCCAGTCTCCTAACTGGATGCATCAGCTGTCACATCTCCTTTCTCTGTGTGTGTATGTGTTGTTGCAAAATGCTGAGCGCCAAGCTGGCTCGAATTCGTGTGATTTAAAGAGGCAGCTGGTCAGAGATCAGACGTGATGTTTGGCCCTGCGAAGCTGAGAGTTCACCAGCCCCAGCTTACCCTCCCTCGTTCAGCACAGCTCAGCTGCCTGCCAAGGCGTTCCGCTCCTCACTTCTGGGAAAGCCCACTTCTGCTCTTTGGTTTTTTATTTTCTTTTCACCTGGGTCATCAGGACGGCGCTGGGATGCGTGCGGGGCCGCAGCAGATTGCGTGGTTGCCCTTTCACACCACTTGGTGGTCACGGGGGCTGCGGGTGAGCCGGTCCGGGGGGCAGCACCCGGACCGGGTGGGAAGGAGGGAGCCGCCGTGAGGAGCTGGGGGCACTCGGTCACGGCAGGACAGCGGGCAGAGCCGGGTTAGTTCAGTGGCCGTGACAGCTCCCTTTCCGATGGCATCACCAACGACGTCCGCTGACGGAGAAAGTCTTCCATGGAAAAAAGTGCTGTGGGAGCGCTGGCTGGAAGTACTAACAGGGGGACCGAACTTCCTGTGTGCTCCCAAACCTCTGTTCCCATTCTGTTCCAGTAACAAATGCCACTTTCAGCAGCGGCAGAGGAGCTGCCTCAGTTCTCCAAAAAGGCAGCCAGGCCCTGGCTCCTTCTCTACGGGAGTGGAGCTCCCCGCGGGCGGACTGTGAAGCCCAGGTGCGAGCAGGTCTCTGCTGCGTGCCACCGCTCCGGCACTGGGCGGTAATCGTGGGAACCACAAGTGGCAGGCAGTCCCTTAAATTATTTGGCATTACCCTTAAGTACCCGATCAGTCAGGGCGATTCAGAGTTTGATGTCTAAGAGCTCTAACACACCTGCAATTACTTAAATCCACAAAATTGTACCCATAGGTATTTGCAGGCACAAAAATGTTGGCATAAAATTAGAGGCCATTTCCTAAAACCTGTGCCTAAATTTTGATGATATAGTATATGAGGGGTTGTTATTTTGAAATGGATTTGCGGAAAGCAATTGAAAATCTCCAGGCATCCCATCTGTGTTTAAAGTAACAACAATAACAAAACTTTAAATTAGCATAGAAGATTTAAGACATTTCAGGAAAACATTGATTAAATCTGCCAATGAAATGAATGTGTTTGGCGAGTGACCTAATTAGTGTATACTTGGTTCTTTTTCACTGCACTGCTTACCACTAATTGCTGTTCTGCTGGTCTTCTCCTGACAAGTAAGAAAAAACAAGGATGAGGGATTTGTTGAGGAAATAGTGACATTCAGTTTTAATTCATTTGAACCTGCTGCCAAGCTTAATTATGGAACTGAGAAGCTGAGACTGGGAGGCCCCCAGCCGTTTAGGTTATAGGAGACGGAGATGTTTAGTATCTGCCAGTGTGTTTGGGTAGCACTTATTGCAGCCAGCTATAAACTTGTGCTTGCTGATGCTTAGCTGTTTTCTTTCCCCCACAGGTACAGAAACACTGGTTTTATTCCTTAAATTTAATTATTTAGCTCTAATGGCGTCAGGCCAAAACAAAATTACAGGCATTTTATTTCTTAGAGGAAAGGTTTAACAGTTAATCTGGATAGTCTTGTCTTGGGTTTTTTTTTTTTTTGTGTGTGTGTGTGTGTGTGTGTTTGCTTGTACAAACAGGTAATATGTCATTCTCCAAGGAAAACTCAGCATCCTCCAATACTTGTAGCACTGGAGTGCCGAAGTCACCCTCAGTGTAAGCACACTTGAGCTGAGGGGCTCATGTTATTGATAAATTCAATTCCCGTCTCTTGAAGCAGCAGGGAATAACGTAGCTTTCCCTGTTGCATTTGGAGCACTTAAAGGAAAAGGGCAGGATGCTTTGTGAAAAAAAGGGGAAATAGTTCTGGTTTTGGTTTCCTGTGGCGGTGATGGATTCTTGTGAACAGAGTCTGAATGTCCTGGTTTAGAGTCCGAGTACATTTTTCATGATTTCTGCACAAAAAAAAATGGGGGGGGGGGAATAAAAATAATCCGTTGACCAGGATGTTTATGAGGGCAGTCCACACACAAAAAATGAGGGGAAAAAAACAAAGCTGTGGAATTTGAGCCTAGCAAAGGGTGGGGCTGGTGGGGCTTGCACCTGTTTTCAACAAGAGGAAAAAGAAATGTAGACGTTTTCTTAGAGCAGCAGCATCCTATTGGCAGACCCTGGTCTGAATCCCTCCCAGGGGATGCTTCCAGGCAGCTGGCTGCCTTTTCCCAGGAGGAGCCAGGGAATAGTTATCTGGGCAGCCAAAGCCACCCGTGCTGTACTTGCCAGGGGCAGCCCCAGCAGCCTGGCTCTGCCAGCCTGAGCCCACTCTGGCCACAGCCTGGGCAGGAAGGAAGGGCTCTCAGAACAGGGAATTTGGGGATTTATTGATGCTACAGGGAGAGCTGGTGGGGATGTCCCAAGACCCCTCTTTATCTTCCGTGGGGACTAAACTTGGTCTACCCTGGAAAGTGTATAAACCAAACCAAAACAAATAACCACCCCCTCACCCCCACCCCCAAAACCCAAACAAAAAGAGCAGGGCTACTTTGCTCGTGCTCCATACCCAAAAAATGAAGTGAGATTATAAACAATTGAAATATGTTAGTGTTGGTCACCAACACAGGCTATAAACATCTACATGGAAGAACGTAAACTGTGCAAAAAGGCAGCGTGCCTGGTTTTCTGTTATATAGCATTGCAGGGTTCTTGTAAGGATACTTGAATGCTGAAACAGCCTGGGAACTTGGCCTCCCTTGCAGCAGATTGATGTTCTTTGGACGGGTTTTCAGCCATGGAGTGATTTTGTCCTGATGTTCTGTGTGTGGTGGAGAGATGTGTCGGGAGGGGGGAGAGCCAGAAAAAGATACTTGGAATGAAAACGAACTTGAGGGAAGGAAAAAGAGCAGCTCTGCAGTGAGGCTGGGAGTAGTAATACTAGAATGCATAATGGGCAGCTAAAGATGCAAGGATTTTTTTGGTCTCAAGACTCTCCCTGGTTATATAGCCACTTGTGCCCACTGAATAGGAGATATTTTGTTTAGGAGATATTAATGGCTTTAACTATTATGGACTGACGTTAATCTTCAGTAATTTGCTATGTTAGGTATACCTGATGTCTGTAATACAACACCGAAATATTCTTACACATTCCACTTTATGTTTACTAGCAATATTAACTTAGATGTGAATATTTACTATGCTGTCTAAAAAGTCATATTAAAAATCATTTTCCTTTTACTACTGCATACATGAATCCTGCACTGCACACTAATGACAAATAAAAATCTAACTCTTTTATCTGTTTTTAATGTCAATAATAAAATTTATTTTTTCACTTTCACCTTGTGGTGTTTTGGGCATGAACATGGAGAGAAATAAAACAAAATTTAGTCTCTTGAGAAGAGCACCTTGATATGCTAAAAAATAATTTGCTCTGTGCTTGATCCAAGCCATCCCATGACTTCCCAAGGCATTTCAGGTTTCTCACTTGGCAGCTCTGGCTTCTTGTCAGGATCTCTTATTTAGCAAGATGGAGGTTGCATCTAACTGTATCTCCTCCTTCCTCTCAGTAGCTGCTCTCCCAAAGGGCAAAGGCATTGGAGAAATCCAGGGAGGACTCTGGCTGTCTTGTAGCAAGTTTTTTTTGTCCAATGCAGTGTCAGCATCACTGCCCCTATGCGGTGAAGAGAGAGCTTGGGTAACACTCAAAAGCAAAATGCGATGTAGAAAAAGCTGGTTTAAAAAAGGCATGCTCGGTAGCAATAAAAAGTGAAAATCAAATGGGGGCAATCTGAGCAGGTAAAATACCTTCCACCTCTCCCCCAAGTTGATCAAACTCCAGTGCACTTCTTCATGGTGGTGTTTATTAGATCTGCTGTCCCAGTGTATAGTTGTTCAGGGCTTTCCCTCTATTTGTAGCAATGTTCTACCAAAAAATTCACTCAAAACCAAAAAAAAAAAAAATCCAGAAAACTGAGGGAAGAAAAGAAAAGTTCAGATCTTGACTTTGTTATCAAAATAGTGCTTTTCATACTCTTTAAGTAAGTCAGCAGTTTCTTTAACAATTTGCATTGTTTCTTTTTTTTTATGATTTCTTTTTTGTTTTCTTAAAACTGCAAATGTGATTTAAGCCAAGAAAACTACAAAGTCCACATGGACAAAATTCTTTCATTGTTGGACTAACCCCTGCATCAAGTAATACAGAAATACCAAAATAATAATAGAGATGTTTATAACTTGAGGGGCAAGGTGACCACAAGCATAGAATCATACCTAGATTTGGTGCAGAGAGGGAGGCAATAAGGCCTCCCAGGAGCAGGAAGAAAGGCTGGCAAAAGACATAAAAATGGATACGGCAAGAAAGCATATCTGTGGTTGCCTCCTGTATGATGTGTATTGACCTAGTAAATTGAGATGTCTGCAAAGGAGCTGCTATGCTATAAATACGCTTGTGCTAATATTATTAAAGCTTTCAGACAGTTCAGTTTTGTCCATATGGCTTCCCAGGGAAATGCCAAAGAGGTGGCCCCTGGCCTCAGCTTGTCTGAGCAGCACATGCCTATCTGCACTGTAATTGCTTAATAAGATATAGGCCAGGGTTTTCAGAGGATTCCCTGGATGGATTGGGAAATATATGCAGCTGCCTAAATAGGTGCTTGGTGAGATTTTTAGATCTTCCTAACTCTGAAATCTTTATGAGCAAGATGTTTGAATGCTGTTGAAGATTGGAGCTAGCTAAGGGCTTAGAAGTTGGGAAAAGTCTTTACCCTCCATTGTATCTTTAGGAAAATAAAAATACTTCCAGAGTTGTTGATATCCAGAAGGGGCCTAACGGCTTGAACATACCAGTCTTGCTGGTTAAAGGAAGGAAAAATGGAGAGGGAAGAAGAGAAGATAGGAAGTGACTGGCTGATTAATAAACTAAACTAAATGCAAATACTGGGAGTAGGAAAGCCACTTAAAAGCAGGTGGTTATCCATTGCCAATCCCTACGATCTAACCTCACTAAGCTGCTGTTCAGATGATATCCTAAAGCAGTTCCTGGTAGGGACCTGACCCTTGTTCCAGCAGAGAGGACGGTGAGATGAAAGGGATGTGGTTTAACCAGGCTTTGACTTTATTATATTACCATCTTCTAGAGCTATCTGGAAGTCACTTGTAGAGAGCAGGTTGCTATTTCTCCCTTAATTGTTCCCACCTGCTGGAAAACTGTGCTCCCTGCCCCTATACAGATGGCCCCAGCCTGCTGCAGAGACCTGCTGCCCTCCTCTTCTGAAGCTTAAACCTCCTATGGATTCAAGGGATGGGGAAAGGGTGGTGTTTTCTCATGAAACCAGCTGTTGGAAGCTGTAGCTTTGTGTATCTGGGAGGGCCACACTGCTGCCTCCTCTTATGGATGAGATGGGATCAGCTGCCCTCCTAATGCCAGGGACCTTCTATCTGTTAGGACAGACAAAGAGCTACCTTCTCTTTCCATCTGCTGGACATCTTCCTGCACTTGGGAGCTTCAGGTCATTCCATTTCCTTAAACCCTACTAGGCTTATGAGGAAAGGCATGAGAAATAGAAGTGTGATGGCTGATGGTGGTGACAGTGCTACTGGAAGATGTATGATACAATGTGAGAGAATGGAAAGGATTTCCTTCTTTATAAATATAAAATCTTTATCTATGCACATACACATGGATAATAATGAAAATGTCTATTTATCTGTTTATTTTTCAGGTTACGGTTTTGTAGATTTTGACAGTCCGGCAGCAGCACAGAAAGCAGTAGCGTCTCTCAAAGCAAATGGTGTGCAGGCACAGATGGCAAAGGTAAGAGCAATCATGTTATAAAAAATTATTTGAGCTGTTCGGTTAAATTTCCAAGAGTTTGCTTTGCTCTTGTTTTTCTTAGGGCTTTGGATTGCTTAGTCCAATGTTTTTTTGGTCCTTTGGCTCCGGCGCCTTATTCATCCTGTGGTTTGTATTCTTGAGAGCTGTATCTCATGTGATGGGTTCTACCCTGATTCCCTCTGGAGTGGGTTGTAAGATGGAGAGAGATGGAGCGACAGATCGGTTAGAAATGCCTTTGTGCTGACTGCAGAGTGAAAGAGTTATGTTTTCTTTGCTTCGGAGTTGTCTTCATTTGGTTCCTTAGCCTTGGAATAGTTATTCTTTTCTGACATGCCTGGTGGGCTTCTCTCAAGGAGTGATTGACTGAACATAAGGAAATTATGACTGATCTGCCGTCGTTTGGCTTCTCCTGTCTTTTTACTTTGAGGATGTAATGGACGTGTAGCAGGTTGCTGAAAAAATAGTTGCTGGAGGTTGTCTGGAGGTGACTGGCATCTGTTGTTTAGAGAGGCTGCAGGAGCCATGCTGTACATCTCCTAGCGAGCATGGTGAGCTGAGATACTGTGGTTCTGAAGTTGTTCTTTGTCCCCAAGCAAAGGGGCTGATGAAGAGATGGGGTTATAGTAAAAGACCATCATGTGCTCCGGCTGTTGCCTTTTTGAAGGCATAATCACATGCCTTTGGGCTCTAGACTGTGTTGACCAGCAAAAATAGCTGTTGCTTTGTACTTTCAAAATGCCTTGCCTTAGAATCACAAAAAAGCCCTTAATAGTGCCTGATTTAGTCTCTGCAGAAATGATCACAGAATCTTCTAAGTTGGAAGGGACCTTAAAGATCATCTTGTCCAACCGTCAACCTAACTGACAAAAATAGACACCCACACAACAAACAAGGAGCATCACCATCACTAAACCATACCTCCCAGCACTACGTCAACCCGTCTTTTGAACACCTCCAAGGATGGTGCCTCAACCACCTCCCTGGGCAGCCCGTTCCAATGTCTGATAACCCTTTCAGTGAAAAAATTTTTCCTAATATCCAGCCTGAACCTCCCCTGTCATAACTTGAGGCCATTTCCTCTCGTCCTGTCGCCTGTGACTTGAGAGAAGAGACCGACCCCTATCTCTCTACACCCTCCTCTCAGGTAGTTGTAGAGAGATATGTAGAGAGGTGATGTCGGCCTAAAGTCTCAAACAGTAACAACAAAAGCAGAGACAAGTCAACTAATAAACAATTGCATTTAAAGATTCCTATTTAAAGCAATCTTGGTGATTTAAATCTTTGTTTTTCAGCAATATCATACTAAAAACACAAGGGTTTTTTTATGAAAAAAAATTCTTGGTGGTAAATAAGGTTTTCTTGCCTCCTACTGAATTACACTCACTGTGCCTTTAAGTGGAAGTCATCCATGTATTTCTGTTTATTGGTGCACCACAATGCAAACTATGCTGTTTTATTGGCTCTTAGTTTTTATTGACATGTGGCGATAAAAAATATTTGCTTCAAATGGGTAAAAGATGGCAAGCTGAAGAATGTGAACAACAACTAAGGACTGTGGGATTTTATTTCTCAAATATACTGCATCTCCATGTTCAATTTGCATCTCCATGTTCATCTCCATAGGCAATTTGATGCATTAGTCAAGCTGTGGGGAAAAAAAAAAAAAAAAGTCAGGAGATAAGTTTTGTCCTAGTGGTTGACCTCAAGTGCAGTTCTCTTAACTATGTAAATCTGTAAAGTCATAAAATTAAAATTAGAAATTTAAAGATAGGATTAAAAGATAAATCTGTATTTGGTATTTTTATGGTTCACAACAGTGAACAACTGCATGCATGGAAATACCAGACCAGAAGGTGACTTGAAATGCTGTCTTTTGGAATGCCCGGTGTTTTCTGGGGCTAAAAGCAAAGGCTGATGCTTTCAGAGTGGGAAGGGCTGTACCAACCCTTGAGGTTTGTTTTCTGGTGGATCTGTGGCAGCAGTAGTTTTTTACTCTTCATGATTTTGAGGCAGCTGGTGTGTACACTCTTGTTTGCATAAGGCTAACTGTATTTTTATTATTTAGCCATGGTGCCTGGAATCCCAGATAGGTTCTTTTTAGTGAGTTTGATAGTTCAAGATAAATATACAACTGACTTTTCCTAGCTCTGAAAAAAATCAAAGTATTTAGAAAAACGGGGATTCAAAGGAAATTGAGACGACTTTACACAAAGTACCTCACGTTGCTGAAAAGGCAGGGCCTGGGAAAGCAAATCTATCTGGAGCAACATGTTAGTTCTTGCAGACGTTGGAAGCCAAGTTGCATAACAGACTGAAAGACAACGTTACCTGCCAGTGTCTGAATGAACAGTGAGGGCTCAGAAGGGGTTTGAAGAAAGGCAGGAGAATTTAGCCTCCACTTCCGGAAGTTTATCCAGAGCAGTTTTTTTTCAAGAACTGCTTTAATTAGTGGTGAATGGTGGCTATCAAATGAAATAAAAGGAAAAGAGTAAGTGTGAAGAAATCACCTAAACGTTTTGCGTGCCATAACTTAAAAAAGTACAGGCAGTGTCCCGTATCTTCTCAAAGCAGTGAAACTGCCCTGTGCGGAGGGCCAGGAGAAGACTGTAACACAGGTTCAGCAAATGTCAAAACTCTCAGTCCAGTCATGGATGCTTTTGAGTAAAGGCGAAAGAGGCATTGGCCAGCTTTTGCTATACACTGGCCTTCTCCAGTAGAGAAAAGTATGCTGAGGTGTCGGTATAGTCTGTGATGTTTTCCTGGAGAGAAATCTTGCTCGGAAAGAGAAGTTCTTTCTCAGTTTTAACACAATATATTTTTTCTCATAGAAATCTAGGAATCTTCTTTGAAAAACAAAAAGCAGAACTGAACCCCCACCCCTGTTGGCTGGCAGGAATATCTTGTGGATACTTGAGTAAATATACTCGTTTTATTGATGCTTAAATACAGCCACCTCCCTCATTTTTATAGCATTTGGACACCCTTTTGGCTCATTTTGTTTCAGAGTGCTGCCTCTGGAAGAAGCTTAGGCTCTGGTGGATCAGTGCTCCAAGTCCCATCATTGTTGGAAAACTTGTTCTGTTGAGGATAATACACTCCATAACCCTACACAGGGAAAAACACCATTAAACGTGTTTGAATCTTTCATTTTGTTCTCTTGGATGCTGTTCAGCCTGATGCAAAGTACTCAGGAGAGGATTCAGCTGAGGGAGAGAAGCAGCAGTATTTTGCCTGCAGAGGTAGTGATTGCAGCTGGGAGGTGATGTCTCATGGGCCCATGGATGGCTGCCCGTTCGGTGGGATGAGGACACTCATGGCTGCAAAAGATCCAGGCTCTCGTATACTTGTGCAATCTCAATTTGTCTCTATCATTTCCTGCACACAGGTACCTGAAGTTTTGACTGCTGCCATTTTCCTATGTCCAATGAAGTTCATCTGAGTTGTCCACCATTTTCCAAAGTCCTTATTAATAGTTTCATTTATTGAGAAAAAAGTAATGCAGTGGAGCTGCTGAGTGATGGTTTCTCAGCTGGCCTGGCTCATTTTACTATGTGCTTCCAATAACCCAGACATACAGATTCATTTGTACGTATGTAGTGCTTCCTTGTCCAGGCTCATAGAGTTTGGATGGTTCTGTTTTTGTATTCCTACCAAAACCGGCACAACTGATATGCCACTGGATAATCTCACAGGAATTATTGATTTGGTTGTCTTTGTGTGATAGGGACTACACAAGTTCAACACAGAAAAGAATGCTTATGTACATTTTATATACTGGTTTTAGTTTTTCCATCTACTCCTTTCATGTGTTTTCTAGAAAAACGTTATAGATGGAATATAGAAAATTGATAAGGAGAATCTTAGTAATATGGGAGTTGGCCCATACAAGTAGGCAAGGAAGGTAGTGCACATGGAAAATGTATCGATGCTCTAATGAAATCTGTAGACACATCTATTCTTGGAATTTGCAGTAGTCCTTTACTCTGAATTACATATGCGTGATGACACTTCTTAATCTGTTTTATGTGTAAACTTTTAATGATAACAAGGAGTCTAAATCACCTGAAGAATCAAAAGAAGTTAGCTGTGTAACAAAATTGGAGGGTCTGAGTTTGTGTCAACCCTGAAGTTGGTAGACTTTACAACTGTAGAATCAGTTTATGCCTTCAAGGACATTTCTGCATCCTCTCTACCATCTTTTATGTCCGGATCTAGTCTGCTGTAAGATCATGTCAAGTGGAAGTTCAGGCAAAGATAGGTTCTTGCAGAGAGTGTGTAATAGCTTCTTTAATATCTACTAGCCCATCAAGAATGTTGAAACAAACACGTTCACCAAGGAGGGTTTTTCAATCCTGCTGTTATTTCAAGTGCATTTTTAAGGATTAAAAAATGTATTTGATGATGCCTGTCTTTTCTGGGCTTTCCTTTTGTATGTATAATGCATTTAGACATTAAACATACAAGAGATGTATGAGAGACCTCCATTATACATACAAGAGATACCTCTGCAAGAGATGTGGACACTGAAGAAATATTTAATCAGCATTGACAGTTGTCTAAATTCAAGGAACGTTTCTTGGCTACTCTGCTGCAGTAATTGCCATCCAGAGGGTACACTGAAGAAGCTGGTTCTGAAAAAGGACTGTGCTGATAGATTCTGATGTGTTTTGCTTGACAAGGGAATTACAGAATGTGATTTTGCTTCTTGTGTGATATTTTTCTCATCTCTCCATCGTGCAGAAGCTTAAATACAGGGAGTAATCACCATCTAGGTGACACATAAAAGGGAGCTGTTTCCCACAGAACAGAGTCGAGCATAAGAGCTTCTGAAGAGGAACAGAGAGATGGTTGCTCTATAGTTAAATAGTTTTTCTCCAAGGACCAAAGAAAAGGATATCCTACAGAAGAATCTTCTTTATTTTGTAGGCTTTTGCATAGATTTCAGGAATTGCTCTGATGTGACTCAGAGCAAATAAGTTCCTTCCACCTGCTCGTTTTTTCAGCTTAATTTTCTCTTCTTTTAAATTACTTGCCTTTTTCTCTTTGTCATATATCAATACTCTAAAAGGCTGTTCCTTAAAATGGAAACTGCAGAAAATGGAAAGACTCTCCAGTGAGAGCCCTCTGTCCTAATATTTTTTAAATCTAGATTTTTAATTAAAAAGTATATTTCTCTTTATTTTGCACTTTAGAATTTCATGAAAATGTTTAATAAAAATACTGCCCTTACAAAATACAATGTATGGCCTATACAGAACATCCAATACACTGAATCTCACAAGCAGATTCTTAATTCATGATAGAAATGTCTGAAAATTTTAGCTAACCAAACTTCAGGATAATTTTATTTTGGCATTTTTAGGCAATATTTGTGGATAACAGCCTTATTGACTGAATTAACCTTGCTTCTGATACCAAAGCAGGATGCTAGGATTTTTAGAGTTCCGTATTGAAATTATCAGGCTTCATTTTAATCCTAATCTGTAATTACCTGATCTCCCACCACCCCCACCCCCCAAAGCAAACTGTTCTATGAAGCCAAATATTTGTGTTGGTTTTTTAAAATGATTTTGTTCCTTTGCTGCAAGAGCAGGAGTTGGTGACTCTGGAAACCCTGGTGTGCTCAGCAACACAGGAGAAGCTGAGAACTGTCCTTTGCTGATGCTGGCCACCTTCCACGTAGTTTTCAAATGAATTGCAGAGCCAGGCGTGGGCTGATGCTTCATCAGTTGTCAGATGTTTGGCACAACTGAGTGTATGTGTGTGGAGCACTCTGCAGTGAACACTCCTTCTATCTTCCTAAACTGTTACCTATCTTTTCTTGTGTTTATGCACAGTACATACTGATTGACCAGTGCTGTATCGGTAACAATCCTGTGTTAAATAACAACGAAAAATTATAGCTTCAAAGAAGTGAAAGGCAGTTTGGTTTAGATTTGTAAATTACAGATGCCAGTGTCTCTCTTGTTAGCTTTCTTCTACCAAGTCAACCAATGCAAAGGAGTTCTGCAGAAGTAATAACCACAAGACCAACTCTTTGTATAGTGCCACTTATCAAAGCCGTGCACTCCTCATCCTCTCTCGCCTGTTTATCTGTGTTGGTTTGCATAAACTGTCTCTCAGTCTTCTAATGGGAAATTGTAGTTTCCCAGCTGCCACTGGCCCTTAAATGCAGGATATTTTTTAGTTCCTTAAAGGGTAGTGATTAATGAAGTAAAGTCATTGAAGAGATGCTGAATTATTTGTTTCTACCACCTCTTCTCACAGATTTTCTTAGGAAGCTGTGTCTTTCCATCTGCAAGGATTTTTTTTCTAGATGAACCACTCTCTAAATTCAGGATTCAAATCACAGATGTACTATAGCAAAGTGCTAACTTTAAATTTCAGAAAATCTGCAGTAGCAGATGATTGTGTCGTATGAGCTTCCTAAACAATCTAGACTAAAGCAGTAAGCTGCTTTGTAAGAAACAGCTAATGTCATGGACTGAGGTGGGAGCACAGATACGTGACCTTAATAGAAGGACTTCATAGCCTCATCTAGCCTGGAAAATTTCATGCTTCTACCTGAGAACTACATGATAGCAAATGTGAAATGAGCTTATGATCCTGTTCCCATTTTTAGATGCATGTTCACAAGCCAACATAGAATGCGTGAGCTGGAGCCATTCTTGAAAGCAGAATATCAAGTAATCTTGGGGATATTAAAATCCAACTGTGCTTTCACACTTGCATATATTGGTCCTAAAAACACATAGGTCAGTATGAAAGAGTGTGCATCTCTTCCCTGTGTTGTACCACACCTGCCAAATTTATATACAAAAATTCCTTTGGAGGTTTTCAGAAGTGCTTAACTTAGCATAATTCTACTCTCTAGAAGTGAATGGGACTTTGCTGTTGATTAATGGAGAGGAATTAGGTCAGTGCTGTGTTCCTTTGTTCCCAAAAATCTTAGCTCAGCGCCTTCCTTAACCACTAAGTTAGCTTAGAAAATTTTACGGCACATACAATCATGTTTATTCTCTAGCTATCACCTCAAAGAGACCTTGCCGTGGTATTTTACTTCCCTTTTCAAGCACTGCTTTAGTTTCTAGATTGACTTGAATTTTTTCATACTGTAACTTCATCTAAGATTAAAACATTCCTCTGCCTTTGAAAATTGCAATGTAAATAATCAGTAAATATATCCACCTCCATGCTACTAATGCTCTGCACCACAGAACAGATGCTGATAAGTGAAAGACATAGCCAACATTTAGGTTGGAGAATAGTGGAATTACTGGGTTCTTTTCGGGTTATGAACTTCAGCCAAACAAGAATTGGCCTTTTTTCATAAATACACATTGTTCTCGACTTTCCTCTGACTTGGAACACATTTGAATTGGTAATAATACAGCTGAAATCCACAGAGCTTTGGCAATTTAAGCCAGAGAGAAGAATGGGGCTCCCTATCTTTAGCACTCACAGAGCTATACATCTTGGAAGCTCTTACACACTCTTTGCAAACCCTTTATGTTTGCAGAACAGGAAATCTGAGTCCTGCAAATGAGTTAAACACTGGAGTCCGATTAATTCCTTTTTCCCTCCATACTCAGGAAACTCCAAACGCCCCATGGAGGAGTTATCCAACCACAACTATGCAGCTTGGGAATCTGCAGCTCAGACTGAGAGAAACTATGTTCTAAATTCAGTAAGCACATCTTTACTCACCAGGAAAAACCCAGTGCACTCTGAAATGATCAAAAAACTGTGGTTTTAGAAAATATTACTGTGGTAGAAAATGGACATAGCCTTTCTTTCGTGACATACCGTTTAATCATGTTCTTCTGTAGCTCAGCATGAGGACGATGCTGTTGTAAGGTGAGAAACAAAAAATCATTGTATCTAGCATGCTTCCTCGGGAGGAGGAGGAGATGATTCACACGACCACCAGCAGGAGGATATGTGCATGCTTTCCGGGGTACCACTTAGTCTGGACTGAGACACATATTCAATAAAGCAATGTGATTTGTGTGAAAAATCAGGCCACTTTGAGATTATTTTGTTTGATTTGGAAAGCAGATGTACAAACTTCAGTAGCATTTCTTCGGAGTTGATGCGAGTGCCTGTGTAGCAACTCATCAGCCTGGAAATACACAGGTGCATATTCTGCCAGTAAACACAAATCTACTAGTAATATGCATAGATATTCCCTGTGCACATATGCATCACCCTCTGAATATCTAAATGTTACTGTATTAGTGAATACTCTGCTTGTTATTTCCTTTTTAATTAACGTCTCCCATTCAACCAACATGTCTGAGTGGTTTGACTGTAATCTAAATAAATTTAGATTTCGATGCAGTTTTGTTCACTAATGAATGATAATTTTTGTCACTGGAAAAAACCCTCTATTTTTCCATTTTATAAAATTATCAGATTAGGCTCTCCTTATGATACATGCAACAAACTGAGTCATGATGGAAGCTCACTGAATTTTTTAGTCCTCAGGCTTTCCCTTCAGATATTTGTGCTCAAAAAGGGAGATTACTTGTGCTCCAAAAGAAGAGTTGCGGTAATATGAAGGGTTGAATTCTGTTTGCAGTCATGTTGGACTAACTTTGATGTGATCACAATAAGTGACATAAGAATGTAAAACTGTCCATATTGGGCCATAATAAAGGTCCCTCTGACATCATATTCTCTTTGTGACAGTGCGCTATACCACTTGCCAACAGAGGAGTACAAGTGCCACGCAAGTGTCTGAGGATACTTCCCCAGAGTATTCTTCCAGGCTCCAGCAATCTTCAATTTGGAATTTTCTGAGCTTGTTTTGAATAGCCTTCTTTCGAACTGCCTCCTGACCCCCAAATAAAGAATTTATCCTGCCTTTTTTTTACATTTAAAGTGTTGGCAGCACAACATTGTGCCCTAAGAAAGTCTTCATTTTTAACTATATGTTCTTCGAAGAACTACCTCCTCTTCTTGCTTTAAACTTGCAATGTTGATTTCCTTGGTTGCCTGCTAATTCTTGTATCAGAAGAGACAAAAGGCTTTTTCATGCCACTTAGGATTTTATAAAATGCGAACATAGCTTCACTTAATCCCTGTTCCTTTTCCACTTCTAAGAAAGGTGTTCCAGGATGTGCGTGTGTAAATAAGGATGCAGTTCCTAGAAGCAAGGAGCAGTTGCTAAGTAATGAACATGAAGCATGGTAAAGTGTTCTTGTAATATGGGAGCAGAGCTGATAGGAAGCTTAGATGGTCATTTTATGTCAATATGCTGGACATGAGTATTGCTAATGCTGCGTAGTGCTGCAGCCTGGGAAACGCGAAAATGGACACACAGAGGAAGGCTACATTTAGCTGATATTGGGTATTTTGTACCTCATTTTGTACAAGGATAAATGCACATATCTGATTAAACCTAGGAAGATCAATTTTTTTTTTAATAAGAACTATCAACTTTAGAAAAAAATGTACCCTAAAATAATTGAAGTGTTTAAAAAAAGGAACATAATTATTCCTTTAAAACAGCAAGTGAAAAAAAGTACATCCCTGAATATGAGGACATATTTTCAGTGTTGTACCAAAAGGGAATATACCCCAGAAAAGCTCCTATCTGTGTATAAATAAGGCATTAGAAATGCCTGCCTTTAATTCTGGGATTGTTTGGTCCCAGCTTTGCTTAAAGCTTAGATCAAATTAGCATCCGCCATATGTCTGAACAATACCTGAAACTAATGTCACCAGTGGATCAATGTCTGGCCAGTTGTGTCGGCAGGCTTGGGGACGTTACCTTTGCCAGGCTCTGTAAGTGCCCCTGTGCGTTTTACCTCAGGCTCACTGCTTGGGCATGGTGTTACCCACAACACTGCAGCATGTGCCTTCGTACCCAAAAGGAGGAAAGGAACACAGCAGATTGCATGCTGTGTAGATGAATCCTTATTTAGGCAGGGCGTATGTTAATGCTGTTCTGCTTTCCTTAGTGCTTACAGAGGAAAATGACCTTTTTATGAGCCATAGGCCAAAATAGTGGCCACACAGGAGAACCTGGGGGCCCTAAATTGTCAGTTTCTCTAGCGGTGTAGGTAGAAGGAGTCATTATTTCATTCCAACAAACCTGAACAAAGGTATGTCCTGAGGACTTCTGGGAGGTTTACATCTACCAAAGACACCCCTTACACTGCAGAAATGGAGGTAGAAGAGTTATTTCCTATACTACGCCTCATAACTTTACAGTCTCAAAAACCATGGAGAACAATGAAAACTTTGAGGTAGCAGCTGTAAACGCATTTTTGTCATTGGGAAGTTGGATCTTCCCTGGGTGAACACAAAATTAGAATGGATTTTCATAATATTTGATAGGAGGTATATTTTTCCCGTGCTAGAATGGACGTAACTTTGCTTATCTAGTGCCAGTAAGTAACGATGTGGGGTGTGGTCAATAATTACCACTCATCAGGCGTCTGCAATCTTGATATTTTGGTCAAGATTCAAAAAGGAAAAGAAATAGTGAAGAAAGGGAGTATGAGATATTTCATTTCAAAAAGTCAGAAAAATTTGGAGTTGGGATAGTTAAGGCTTGGTGTTGGAAAGCTTGACCTTGAATTTCTCAGAACAAGTGGACATACCTTTCTGATAGCTGTCACTGAAGACTCTGCCTCAGACATAATTTCTTCATGCAGTTAAACCATTCTTGGTTGTTAAATGCAGCTGATAGACAGGTAAAGAAAGAGAAGATGCCTTGAAGAAAGGCTTCTGCATCTTCAAAGGTATCTTTACCATTTTACTCTCTCAGTCAGTTAATACATGGCGCTGTTTCAGTGCAATGTCACACTTCTGTCTCTATATGGACATGGCTTTTTAGTATGTGCATACATAGTTGATGAGTATTCAAGTAGCTATACTTATATAAATGTATACACACGTTTATAGATGATCATTTAGAAATATTCCTGATAAAATTTTATAATGTAATGTATTTCTCAGGAGTAGCAAAAAGTATTGCAGTAGTATTTTTATAGTACATACTGTTGGAGTGGGACTATTTACTAGTAATTCTTCTGAGCACTGGGAATAAAATGCTGTGTGTTTTTTAGGAATGTGCTGTAGAAATAGGAAGGAAATTGGAGGTAAATTAAATCTTGGGCACATTCAGCCAGTATTTTTTCCATCAGTCAGCAAAAATGGTTAAAAACCAAAACAACAACAAAATTGTAAAGTCTGAGATGAAATTTAGTGATTTACTGTCTGCTTTAATTGTGCCCATGGCTTGAAGTAGAGCTGCACAGCCTCAGGGTTTCCCAGATATTTCCATAACTTAATTTGTCTGCTTTGCATAGAAGGTTATGATCCCACCATTTATCTAAACATTTTCCTAGTCACCTATTACAATTCTAGCTTGTTATGGAAAACCAGGACTATCATTTATATGGTTGTGCTGCTTTATTATTGGGATGCAGCATAAAGCAGCAGAGCAGGGAGGGTCTTTGCAGTGTCTTAACTTCCAAGGAGATCTTTTTCCTTGCTTAAAAACTGTTCATCAGTGAAAGGTCACCTATTGTTAATAGTGTGGCTTAATTCACATCAGACGTCTTTCTTATTGTATACCACTTTTCAAGTAATATCATGGTGGGTTTGGTAAAGAAGGTAGACCGGCTCCAAACCAGGTGGAAATCAGGCTCTAATGGGGTCACAGGTGTCTTGCTGCCTTGCTCTCCCTCCTGGGTCTGCTGGGTCTATGGTAATGGAAATGTTTCCCTTTCAGAATAAAAAGTTCATTAGCTGAAATACATAATGGTTCTCTTTTGTACGATCAGTCTTTTAATTCTTCTTGAGCTCAGGCTTCCTATGTTAAAAAGGAGTGTTGGATGCAGGCTCTGCTTTGCCTGAAGTTCAAATAAATAATTTCATCTTGCATGATTGCACTATTGCATGCTATTCACTTCTCTTGAGCATGTAAGTAATTTCCAGATTGGCTTACAGGAGAACATTAAAGAGGCTGGACATTTTATGTCAGTCAGCAATTAGATTAGCTACTAGGATACCTCTCTGCACTCCTGTAAGTGACTATTGTACTGGCTTTCTTTGATCACAAGACATCTGGGAAGCCTGGTGCAGGCTTATCTAAACGACATGGTCTGACAGAGTAGCAACTTAGGCACTTTCCTCCTGGGAGTATCAGCTAGTATCTTATCCTTTAAACTAGATTCTACTAAAAGGTTTCTCCATTTCTTTGGTCAGAGGTCTTTTGAATTTGTAGTAGCAGAGACCTGAAACATTTTATGCTGTGATGAATACCTATCCCAAAACACAGCCCTCTTATGTCACCTGGTCTTACGGTCCAGAATTCAGATAAGGCATCAAGTTAGACCTGTAAATAGTACATAATGCCTGTTTGCTGGTGTTTCTTTGGGTAATCCTTTTTGTATCAGTCTTTCACTTAATATTCTGGAAATTTTTCATAGTGATCTTTGCCTTCACCAATGATTTTCCTTCTATAACATCCCCCTTTGTTCCAATGTGAGTGCAGTTCTTTTATTGTAGTCTTTTCTGAAGCATTTGTAAAGCAGAATGATATCCCATTTGCATACTTCCTTTTGCTATCGTAAATACACCACATTCTTTTTAAGATATACCTACACACTTACCACCATCCTATTGCAATTATATGAATTTTGGATCCAAGCTGGCTTGTATCTGGATGTTGCACAAGGCGGGCAAAGTGAAGTGGTGTTCTGAGGGGAGACCAATTCTTCTTGTGATATTCTGCTGATCAATAGACCTTTTCTGTGCCTTTTCCATTTACAATGCATCTTTTCTGAACGTAGATGAGCAGAGCTGCAAACTATTTTTCAGAGAGGGTCTTTACAATGCTGTAGTACCATCTCTTAGTTGGGCAGTACCTTTCTTAGTATGTAAGTTTTGCTACCTTTTAGTCAACTGATGAGTACCCTGGAGTTTGCAGTAGAAACTCTTATTTTTAGCATGTGTATAAACTGCATGATTTTGCTTGTCGAACTGTTAAATTTAATTTGCTCTCTTAAAGTCAGATCTCAGAATGCTTTACCAGGTTTTCAGTCAAATGTAGACGTTAAATTTTATAAGTCCAGTTTTTAAAATGACCTTCCAAAGTGTTTGCAAACACTCACAGCTAAAGTTCTGTTCTTCAGCTTGTCTTTAGTGATTATATCAACTGGTTGGTTGCTGTTTAACAACATAAATGTGATGACTCAATATCTTGAGTTGTGCTAGAAAAGTCTTGCCTGCTGTTCTAGAGCTTATTTTCCAGATGTGTATAATTCCAAAAATATAGTAAGCTAAATAGGAGATATGGAAAGTAAGCTAAATGTCCACATTTCTAAACTTTAAATGCTTTCTGAAGTGCTACATTTCACGGAGAACAGTGGAAATTAGAAGATACCAGTAGAGGGTAGATGAGTTTCTAACATATTAAATCTTGGTATTTTTTGCTCTAAGGGACATTTCCTTCAATCATGATAAAATCTCATGTTTCAAGAAATGAGGATTAGATTCTATGGGGTTGGCAGGTTTTATTACCTTTAAAATTATTTATTAAAAAAACAACAAACACAAACAACAATTTTTTATTATCTATGCAGATGTTTCACTACTTAAAAGTTTTAATATGAAGATAGAATGGTGAGATATATAGGCTTGAGTCATAGTTCTGTAAGAAGCAAGTTGGTATTTTACTACTCCTCACATGATTTCGGTTGTTTGTTGTGGTGTTTTTTTTCTTGTTAGAATTACTGTTCACATAAATATTACGTTGAGAAAAAAATGAGACATGCAAAATATATTTGCTAAGAGCATGATCTACACTGTTCTAATTGGCACTCTTGAGAGATGCCCTCTTGAGAGATATTTGTCTGATATTTGATTTAAACAACTATAAATTCTTGCTGTCCCAATATAAATATCCAGATGACACATACAATTACACATTTTTAAGACAGAACTCAATTTTTGTGAGCAGGACCTCAAATCTGGAAGTTTGCATGATTTAGATGACCGTCAGCCTTCTTGGTACTACCACTTCTAATCATGTTTACTAATAAAGTTGCTCAGAGCTACATAGTAGTGATTTGTGGTTCTGAAGTTTGCTGGTTTAGAATACAGACCTATATTTCAGACCCAAAGTCAACAGATGCAATCAGTGTGCAATACTGCAATACAAAGTATTCCGTTAGGAAGATGTGCTGGATTGTTTCAAGATTTTGGCATCCTGCTGATATGGAGCTGATGTTCCACCTATGTAAAATACTTTGCTGCCTCCTCTGTGCTTATTGTCTTCTTTTGCAGCAGAAATGGAAAATATTGGGATTTTTTGATAAACTATCTCTGTTGATATTTTCATTTCAATTCCATTAGCACTTGTTCTTAATTTTTATTTTAAAACAAAATAATCCAAGGTAGTATGTATTTGACCAAAAAAGCCTCAAATATTTGACGTTGCTCTGCTTGGTCATCAATAATGTAACCACCCCCATGTAACTTTGGTTAAAAAAACAAACAGACAAACCTTTTTTTTTTTCTTTAAAAACAAACAATAAACATTTTTTTATATAGACCTTGTTTTTATTTTTTGCCCTAAATCCCATGGCACAAGATTTTATTCTGGAAGAATTTAGGAATGAGGGGTCAGATTTGCCTTTGACTCAAGTCCCAGCTAGAGGAAAATACCCTTCTTAAATCATTCTACAGAATGCTTGTGGGGGCATGTCTCTCCGTGGAGGCCCTGCGTGCCTCCTGCGGATAGTTTGAAGCCCAAAGGCAAAGCTGAGGTAACAGAATCCTGCCCAGAGGTCAGTTTGGCCCATCAAGCTGGAACCAAAATCTAAGAGTCTGACCTTCTGGGCAACTCTCAAATTATCAGTCACAGTCAGCGATGTGCGCTTTGGCCTCCTGAATCCACAAACCATCTCGTCCCTCACAAATCTGAAGATGAGTTGAAAAGAGATGCATCTTGGGTATATTGGGAGCTAAATCCCAAGGTAAGGTACCAGCAGTTTCCTCACGGACCGCTTCTGAAAGAGGTTTGTGTCTGATTTGTATAAGCACTGTACATGAAGACAAATATTTCAGCAGTTTTAAGCCAGTCTTAACAAAGTAGAAACCCTCAATTAATCTGCTTGTTGCAAGTGAGAAGCTGATAGCTTCTTACAGAGCGCAGAGTCTAAAAAGGAAGCCTTGTTAACCAAAGCTGGCCATCCAGTGCCCTGTCAGCCCATTACTGTCGGCTGAGTCCTGTGTCGGTCAAGCTGAAACATTAGCACCAAGAGCATTGCTAACTTCTGCTGCTCACTTGGGGTGTAAAGAGTTTATTTCCACATATTGAAAGATGGCTCAGATCGGGTATCAATTGTGGAAAGGCTCTAACACATCAACAAATTATTTCAAAGTAATAAACTGGTGATTTATCCTTCAGAAAATGAAGGATAAGCTATCTCAAATTGCTGCATCTGTTTTCAGAGAAAAATATGCACATAGATGGTTTCTGTGAAGTGGCTGATGTGCAATATCCTGTTCCTGGGCCCAAGTCCTGCAGTATGAACAGGTTTAATTATAGTGGTCTGTTCTGAGGAAGCTGCGTCCTGGCTGAATACTGTGAATTAGTAAGTAAGTAATTTAATAAATAAGTGATGTAGGTTAACAACTGTGATTTCTATGCTCCTTCATTGCTTGAGTAACAGCTCCATGCGTAGCTCTGTAGATGGTACAAATTAAAATTCAGTGCTTGCAGTGAATAAAATACTGGGATGCAGGGGAGAAAATACTGGGATGCCTTGGCCAGAAGTTGATTTCAGACATTGTGTATCATTTCTGCCCGTGTGTATGTGTGTGCATTCAGAGGGAGAGAGATGAAAAGGTCAGATGCCTGCTATGGATACGATCTTTGTTTATCTTGCTGTGCTGATGAAGTTTGGTTGATTGAATGTAAATACTCCTTAACTCTTTCCCAGCATGTACATCAGAGAACATTATTATAGAGAAGACAGCATTTGTCGGTACAATGGTAGTAAGACTGGATGTGCAATACTGTTTAGAGGTGGTGTGTAGTGGTGTCTGGATATATTTGCATCTAAATGAGCTGAGCATTTCTTTTCATACAGCTTTGATGTACCTCAATTGCTACAGGTTTTTATTCCTCCTGGGATTTGGGGAACAGTATTCCCATTATGCACTCATCTTCCCTTCACATACTGGCTGCCCCCTTCAGTCAGTGCCGCCAGATAAGTATATATAATAGAGATCTTTGACATCAGAGCTTGTTACTATGCTGTCAAGTTAGTCACTGTGTTCTGGGCCTCAGGACCAGCAATGAGTGATGAGTACAGCATTTATTTAAGTACTACTTCTTTTTTATGTTAAGCATTGACTGTGTCTGAATGTTTCAGCATTATTAATGTTTATGAGAATGATTGGGTAATAATGTGTAGTTCCGAATTTTTTGTTTTACAATTGTTTTGAGAGCATTGATTTTCCTTTTATCTTTTTTACTCCAAAGAGCCTCAGTAGCCCATTAACCAACTACCTAAAGATCTGTGTCAGGCTCCCTTGCTCTCGGAGTTTGTAGATTGCTGTTCAATGTTTCACGCGTGTCAACATATTCCAGTTGCTACACATGTCACTTAGTATGGGTCATCTTTGCAAAAATGTTTCTTGGCCCAAGTCTTCTCTTGGGTGCACCATGTTGCACTTCAAAATTGAAGTCACAGTAAATCAATTTAAATCTCAGTATAGTGCTGATGTATTTTACAGGGTAGTCAGTACTGTAGCACTCTAGGAAAATAATGTAGAAAAACATTTGAGAACCAAATTTGTAAATGAAAATATGAGGGCACAGGTGACCCTCTTGTTCTGCACATTATAAGCTGTTGCTTTGAATTAGTGCAAGATCATTTTCAAACCCTCCTTTGCATCACATAGTTATTCACTGAACTTTTCTTTCCTAAATAATGCAAACTATACAGAACTTTCCGAACTATTTTAGCACTGGAAAAGAGAAAGTTTTTATTTGTTGGTCATTGTTATTTAGATTGCAGTACCTTCCAAAGAGGTACTAGACACTTACCAAAGATGGAGGAAGGTCTGTCCTGTCCCCTAAGGACTATATGGTTTAATAAGGCAAAGGCAAATACACAATGAGGTAGTAGCAGAGTTGTGTGTGTGTGTGTGCTCTTCCAATGAGAAGCTGAATTATTGTCTCTGTCTGCACTTTGTCATTCTCTTTTCTCATTTCAGTGAGGGATTTCCTGGTTCAATTCTTACCTATTTACCCAGATATTGTGTTTTGGAGTCTTATGACATTAAGTACCTTTCCTCTCAGTGGAGCATCTTCAATATTTCCCTTTTCCTTCCCTCACCAATTCACTGGGACAGTCTTGTCCTTCTGACATACCTAATGGGATTTGTCAAGTCCTTGGTGTAGCCGTGGTTTATTTCCATGAGTAACGAGATAATGTGGTAGGGCATCTTGTCCTGCCCTAAACGAGACATGCCAAGCCAAACATGAAATGGAATGCCAAATGTTATGTCCTATATGTTTGTCAAATGTGTGATCTATTTTTTAGAGACCCAACTCAGTACACTGAAATATTTTACTACTTGTGAACTTTAGCTTCTGTTAATATGATTGAAGCATGTGGAAATGGAAATTGTCAGGGCAATTTAACAAAGAGAGCCTGTAAAACTCATTACATCCCAGGTAGTAAAATCACTTTAGAAGGCACATTCTTCAAACTTGAGCTTTATTCAGTAAACTGCATTGGTGCCTGACCTTTTAAGAGCTTTCTCTTCCTTGGGAGGGAGGAGGGGGAAAGGCCCTGTTGTTCAGAGCTACCCATCTTAAATTATAAACAGCAGCCAGACCTGACTCTGTGCTTTAGATCACATGGGATGACGGAGTGTGCAACTGCTCCAAACAGACAGTTAAATGGCCAGCTATTTAGATTAGTTTGATGTGTATTTCATGTAATTGTATACTCTATAAAGCAGTAAAAAGCCAATGTTGTGTGCTGGCTGTATTTTAGCACAAAGTAAATCAAAGTACCAATCACAAGTTTGTAATTCAGCTTAATCTTTCCAAGACTTGATGCTTTTAAGAAGCTTTAGATTGATACTACTAGTGGATGTACGAGGGTTAAAGTTCCTTTGGGGAAAATAATTCCTGTTAGGTCTATATCTAATTTGCTTAGCAAGTTAAATTAGCTTGTGGAGAACTCTCCAGGACCATGGCATGGTTTCTCCTGCACTGCAGTGTAACCATGCCCTTAAGAGTGCCTCCCTCTGCACTGTCTCCACACTGGTGTGAACGACTGCCTTTTCCTGCTAAGGTTGTGAATGAGCTGTCAATCCATTCTAGATACCAAATTGAGGCAGTGTATTTTTTTTTCCAATTGTAAGTCTTTTATTCTTCCAATCATGTGTCACAAATTTGCATTAGTGGAATACGTGAAAGGCAAATGTGTCATGGGCTGTGTCTTGACCAGTTGGTTATTTCTGTGGTTTTCCATTTTCCAGCATTTAAACAATTATGAGCTGTAGAGATTGCATTTTCTTGTTGCTATCCTCTGCCTGGTTCATGGGCACAACTCAGGTTGCTCATTAGTGAACCCACACACTTAGGGTTTAGTCCAGCAACCTTTGAAGTAAATGGAAAGCCTCCCACATATTTATTAGGTGTCAGATTGGATATTTAGTGCACATGTGGCATTACAAGATTTTGTCTGATTACATGATATCTACGCAGGTTTTGAGATAGTATTATTTATAGGAACTATGTTAGAGCTGATTGTGAGAAACTTTGAAAGGAGAGAGTGTTTGCCTGCTCTGCAATTTTCACGTTGTTTCATGTATTTTTATTTTTTTTGCCTTTGGTGCTATGCATTTTTTATTTCTCCTGGATCTGTCACCATCTTATCCAGAGGTTTCCTGAACACGTTTACTGGAAAGTTGATAAAAGACATAAGTGAAAATAAAAGAAGCATAAGAAAGGATTGAGAGTGAGGAATAGAAACTTAAGAAAAGGAAACTTCTGAAAAGAAGAACTGAGATAAAAAATAAATAGTTTTTCTTTTTGGTTTACTATACACAGAAGAACTTTCAAATGCATAAATGGTACAGAGTGCTTCATGCAGAGAGAATAGTCAGATCCTTAGGTGACAGATGAAAAGCTATGTAAATCTGCAGCATTCCTTGTAAGATTCCTCTTTGTGTACGAAATCCACAAAAAGTTTGTCAGCATAAAGAAATGGTAGGAAATGATTATGCATATAGGTAGTTGAACTCTGCAGTAGGTTGTTTTTTTTTCATAGAGGCCTACCGAACTTTATGTATAAATTGTTTCACATTAAGTGGAAGCTGGTAATAGCCCAGATGAAGAGCCTAAGATGATTCCTTTTTGAAAATATGGCCTTTTCTTATTCAGAAAATAAATTATTCTTGCTTGCCAACAGGTGAAATTTATTCCATTATTCCTATATGTCTATAGCATTTTGTCTTCCCTGTTTAAATTCCCATTTCTAGTGTGTGGCAGTGCTTTAGGACTGTAGCATGGAAAGGAGGGCAATTATAGAAGAAACATTAATCTTTCTGAAGATGCTAAGATGTAAAGGATGCACTGTCCTGTGGAACAGAAATGTAGATGAACCTTTGATTATAGATATATACGGCATGTGTTACGGTTTTTCTTTCATAAATACTGTTTCTTTTGCAAAAAAAAAGAAATAGGGAATATGCTCTGTTCTGCTAATCGACTTGCAAGCTGTCTGCTGTAGCAACACTGCCTTTATATCTTTAGTGCCTGAGTATTATGCCCTGTATTTAAAAGGATACTTAAAGTATAACCCACTGTGTTTACTATCCATAGCTAGGTAACCTGTAACTGCTATTGAGGTAGGAAGTAGTATGAACATTTCTGTAAGGAAGATTGTTGTTTAGTCAAGGGACTTTATTTGATGATGAAAGAAAGTCTATTTAAATAGATGGCTTGTCTTCATTTATTATAGTTGTTTATGTCATTTAAGCAGAGTTCTCCAAAAGTCTTATTCTAGAACCAGCTACCAACTCCTGTGGGTTTTGCAAATTCCACTCTAGAACTCATAAAAATAATCATGAATTGTTTTATCTTAGTCAAATGCGTCTAACCAGCCGTATTTGTCCTGTCATTTCTGAAATGTCAGATTTTAAGGCTAATTATTTCATCTTTGAAAATAACAGCTAATGCTGTGCAAATATTCATTTCAGCAATTGCTCGCTCCCTGCATGCTCCTCTACTTGAAATGCAGGTCAAACATAGAAGAGAAGGGGGAGAAAGAAGAAGACAAGACTGGATTCTGGAAACACCACCATGATTGACTATTAAATCTCATTCTTTATTTACATACTTTGCCATTATTTTCTCAGTTTTTGCAATGCTATGGTTACATTTTAATTTCTGGTCTTTTTCTGTCCATTTGCTTTATTTTGTCTTCAGTATTGTATTCTGTTTAAATGCTTTGTTGTTGGTAGCATTTACAAGACATGTCTGAATGGCCTTAGCAAGAAAAGCCTTCCATCTTTTTAACAGGTTGTATGAGAAACTGAAACTCAAAACCTAGTTCAGCAATATGTTTTAAAACTTACTGCAATTATAGTGTTGTAATTGATCGCATTTTTGTTCGGGAGAAGCTGAGCCTAACTGTGTTTAAAAGAAAGTATACGAACTGCTCAGCAAGCTTTTCTGTCTCTAGCTCAACTCTCTTATAACTGCAACTCTCTGATGTTCCATTCACTCGGAGCATGGGCAGAGTGAGTTCCTGGGCAAATCCTTACAAATTTGCCCCATAAACGCAGCCCCCTTGCTAAGGAGAAGGACGGAGAGGTATGCAGTGAGGGCAGTCAGCGCACCGGGTAGGAGGTGTCCAATAAACTGCGTTAGCCCAAGTTGCTGTTTTGGATGGTGACGTCTCGGTCATTCCGTGTAAGCAAGAACTGGTCACAGCCTTGCCTGTGGCTTCAGGCTGACTGTGGTTCCTCCACAGCTTGGGTGAGAGTAAGTATATTAGATTGTATTTGGTGTAACTACCTGGAGTAAAAGGAAAAGATACGTTATAGAAAGGTGAGGAAATCATGCGTACCTAAGGCATCTGGTACCAGCAGAAAGTAAACCGGCACAAGTTCTTGCAGGTTTTTTTTTTCTCCTGGGTAAATGGTAGGGGTGTTTAAAGGCATAAGACTCAGACCTGCTTGTCTTCAGATGTCATGTCTGTGTGTATGGAGAAGTAAATGCAGATGCTTGATATATACAGCATATTGCGGGTAATCTGAAACTATCAGTGGCAAACTGAAATTATGCATAGATTTATTGTGGAAATGGTAATTAGTCACAAGGAGAATACCTACAGTGACTCCCTGACGTGATTTCCCTTCATAGATTTCATTTAAAAAAAAAAAAAATGTTGACAGGAAGCCTGATTCCCTGTTAAGCTATTTGATTTTATTAACAAATCATTCATATTTTTATGTTGATCACTGGGTGTATTTCTTTTGTCTTAGTGCTTATTCTTCCAAGTCACGGAATAATTCCAGGATATGATTAATTGCCAGTAATTTTTGCTAATTTTAGTTTGATTTGAAAGCTTTCAGTTCTTTGCAAGACACTGTGTAGAGTGAAAATACCTGTCCTCTGTGTATGCACAAATATATGGGAGGCTGCAGATGTATTTGAGAGAGGTAAACATTACTGAGCCTATTTAATTAATTCTATTGAATATAAATCTGTTTTCTATTTTGAAATTTGAATATTTGTGTATTTTGTTTTGAATAGTATATTGGTACTTTCTAGGGAGTTTTAGAAAAGAACCTATGCTTTTCCTCATTGCAACAGTAAGCAGTGATGCCTTCATTTTCTGCAAAAAATTGCTAAATTTCTCAAAAAATATTTTCTGTGACAGAGAGGAGGTACTTAAAAGGTAATCTTAGCTTGGTCCAGTAACTATTTCTGGAATAGCGGCATTTTGAGTAAAATGTTGATGAGCACTAAGGCTGCTTAACCAGCGATGGGGTGTATCTGCATCACACTCACTGCTTTCTTATGGCAGTTTCTGCCTCTAAAACGTTGCAGTGTTAGGGTTTGAGTAAGGGAGGGCGGTTTCTGCTGGGTAGGGTGTACTTGATACAAATAGACACGGTGCAAAGCTGTGCTTACCATAGTGCTGACTTAAAATATTCAGCCATTAGTTTTCTGGGGAACATCTCCAAACTGGTAACTGCGTCATATTTTTTCTCAAAACACTATTTGTTTTCTGTAAACAAAGAGCAGCTTTTGTATAGGTAGTTGGAAGTACAAAGGGGTCTCTTGGCAAATCATTAATCTTGCTTATAATTGCTAGTCAGCATTGTAGTTCTTTTCCATAAATTAGAAGAAGAGGAGAGCTAGCCAACATCTCATGTTTCCTGCAGCAGGGAGCAAGAAGAGCACTGATTGTCAGGGGCAAGGCCCCCATTTGATGCTTGTATTAATGTATAATACATTAGGCATTACTCAGTGGTGGGAAAGGGAAGGGCAGAGACAGATGGGGAGGAAAAGAAGAATTAGCTTGATTTGTTTACTTCATTAGAAAGGTGGAAGATGGGTTTAAATTCTCCCCAGCTTCCATAGGTTAAATGGTTACTGCTTTCCTTCTGCTCATCAGTAATTATACGAATGCCTGTCTTCTCCCGTGCTGTGTTTTTTGTGAGCCCGGGTGTGTACACGCACGTCAGTCAGAAAGTGAGTGGCCCTGGTTTCGTGCCGCAGGGTGGACATTCACATGGGGGGCTGGCAGGACAAGAACTGTGAGTGAAGTTCTGACCCAACCCAGCAGTCTTGTATAAATGTCACCACTGAAAAAGGTGATTGATTTCTCTCCTTCTCCTTGAGGATGTTCATCTCATTATTATTTTCTCACGGCCACAACTGTGTCACCAAGGTGCAGCTCATGGTATGGAGTGGAAGCTGAGCGACCATTAGAGAGAGGACTCTCTTCTGACTCCTCCCTGTGTCTGGATACAAAGCTGTGATTTTATTTATTCAGAGGGAGCTGTCTGAGCTTTCCCAGTCTGACAAGTACAGACAGGGAAGGAGGAGGCTGCCACCCTCCTCGCCCCATTTACTCAGGCAGGCTACTTGCCCTGGGCTCAGTGTGGATACAGAGCGACCACTGGCTCCCCACACCTTCGTGCCTGCAGGGATCATGCAAATGGAGGGCTGGACTTTCATGTCCCTCTGTCCTCCCTTGTTGTGCCTCTGTGGTTTGTTCCTCACTTTTCATAACAGAAAACTCTGAGTTAGCCTTCTTCTAAGGGCTCTGATTCCGACTGCTGCTCATGAAGAGCTCTTTAGGTAAGTCAAGTGTGGGGTGTTCTTCTGTTCTGTGTTATAACACAGCTTGTCAGCCCAAAGATTTCACACACTGGTATGGCAAATACTTTTCTTCATATGTATCCCAGGACTATTATTCTTACAAAGTGCTTTCAATTTATTAAAACAAAACAAACAAACAAAAAAAAAAAACACCCCAACCAAACAAAACAAACCACAAGGAAAAATGCTTGTCCAGAAGAGCTTGCACAGTGTTGGTGCTTGTGGATTAAATATGTCCAGCATTCAGCTTTACTACGTGTGGCTTTTAGTTCTGAAACACTCAGCATTCTCCTGTGATAAAGGCTGGTGTGTTGCCTGCTTCCTTGTGTCTCTGAATAGGGCATAATGATATTGAGGACGTGACCAAGACAGCACACAACTCCAAACAAGCATGCTCTTATATTGCATGCCAGGCAATAAGGTGTTCTTGACATGAGGTTTTTCCCTTTCCCAATCTTTATCTGCCTTATCTAGATTTCCCTTATGTTTTATTTTAAAATTGTCCATCAAACTCCAGTGCTTAACTACCGCAATAGAGAAAAAAAAAACCTAGCAATTACACTCAGCTTTATACTGAAATTTGCATATGCAAATTTCCAGTGTTACTTACACCTCTTAATACACTATACAAAATTCCTCTGCAGCAAAAGAGCAAAAAGTCTTTCTTCTGCCACCTGCCTTTTGGACAATAGTGCTATAACATTCCTGTAGTAAAATTTCCCAAACTCATCTCTGGTTTGCCTGTGCAAAGATGCATGCACCATGGGTCCTGCAAAACAGTACCCCAAAATTCCTGAAAGCATGGGAGGCCACATTGTATGTGGGATCAGAAGTGCTAGTTGTCTGGTACCCTTGATAACCTTCTCAGAGGCAGCTAAAGTGGCAATCCTTCATCCCCAGTTTGAATACTGGTACTTTCCAGGCTGGGGATTAGCTCCAGCTTTGTGTTGTACAAAGTACAGGTGCTATTCTTCTTTAGTTCCTATGTAGTATAGAAATCTGATTGCATGAAGACAAGTACGAAGACAGTGTTTGTTGACAGAGGAGTTGAAATATTAAATAATGTTGATAGAAACATAGAGAGCAGAAAAAGATGAACATGGGATGCAAAGGAACTCAGTGCTTGGAAAATACTTGGAAAAATATTTGCGTACAGCTCAGATCACTGGTGTTATTTCTGTTCGTATATGTTTCTGAATTCTCTTTCCCATTTTATTTTGTTTCATTCTTTGCTTGGATTTTACTGGTTAGTTTTCAAGATGAAGTATGTGAAGAAGCACCGGATGGTTATAGAATTTGGATTAGTGGCAAAGAGTGAGCGAATAATTTTATAACACTTACGGGGTTCTAGTTTGCTTTTGCCTAGATTGGAGAGCC
The DNA here is from genome assembly GCA_026546715.1 of Gallinago undulata. Taxonomy (NCBI): domain Eukaryota; kingdom Metazoa; phylum Chordata; class Aves; order Charadriiformes; family Scolopacidae; genus Gallinago; species Gallinago undulata. The sequence continues at coordinate 40,125,552 of JAOTQQ010000012.1, forward strand.
CTCTATTAAATTTCTGCTTCCCATATGGGTACTCGTAGGCTGAGATCAAGTCACCCCTAAACCATCTCTTTGATGAGTTAAATAAATTGATCATCTTGCATCTCACAGCGTGAAGCAAGTGCTTTGATCCTTTCATTGGTCTTCTGGCCTTTTCTACTGCAGCTGCTGTGTTTTCTCCAAGTCCTTCTTAGTGTGGAAGGGAGAACTGGGACCTCACAGTTCCTGTATTGTGAGCACTAGAGGCAGAGGCAGGATCGTACTTACCCATCCTGTGTCTCCCTTTCATCACATTAGCCTCTTGAAGCAGTGTTATCCTAAGAACTCATGTTCTTCTTGTCGTGTAGCTTAACCTTGAGACTTTGTCAGAGGCACAGCTCACTATCTAGATAAATGCTCTTTATTTCTTATTCCTAGGAGTAAGAAAGCCTGTATGTTTTTTGAAGTAACACATGGCTTGATTATGTTGATGCACAAGAGAGCACATTGCTGTCAGATTTTAAATCAGTTTGATCTGGAGCACTAGTGAGAATAAATAGTTTTTGTATTTCCACTGAAACCAAGGAATGACAGTGTATCTGGAAAAGAAGAAAAACACTTTGGGACGCAGGTGAAATGGGAAAAGGATTATGCATAGAGTTGGTTTGGGTTTGTGTGGGTTTTTGTAAACTGATCCATGAAGTCTAATAGCTTAACTTGGAATATTAGTTTGAAAAGTCAGAGCTTTTTGGCATTATTTAAGATGGTTGTTTTGTGTTCCCATGTTTATATAACAGACCTCATGTAACTGAGTATGGAGGGGGGGAAAGAAAATCCTTTGATCCTTCAGCAAAATGTTTTTATGTAAGTAGCCTTCTCATGGTGAGCTCTGGAAGTCTGGACAGATCGCTGTCCATCTGTTTTTACAACTTTCTGTGATCACCATCCAGCAAATGCTGTTTAATCTACAGAGAATAAACACTTCCAGAGTTGACAATGTGCTTCCCAGGTGCCGAGGGGGAGGGTCACGAAGCCACGCCGTTTGCTGAAATGTAGGAAAATAGTCATCCAGAGAAAACAAGTATCCAGGGAGATTTTAGGGAAGAATCCCATCTCTTTCATTTTCCTTTGTTTTTAGGAACCAGACAGTCTTTTGGAAGGAAATATAAAGGTATTTGTGACTTCTCTTGTGCTGTATGGGGTAGTGCAAAAGGAAGGAGAGATGCCGGCGACCCTTAGAGTCGGTAGCAACTTTTTTTTAAGATTTAAGGGCTGCAAAGGAAAGGTGTAACTGTCTGTGCAGAAGGCTAATGAAACAAATTCCCATAGCTGTGTTTCCATTTGGAGTGCTGTTGATTGCTGGACGAGGGACTGGAGGCCCAGCAGTACAGCGTGGAAATGGGCAGCTGGTGTCTGGATCGTGTCCTGGCGAGGAGCCTCAGCCGCTCTGAGCCGCTCGCGGGCCCCTTTTGGGCTGTAACCGAACGTCCCCTCCAGAAAAGCTACGCAGTTAGGAGATAACTAGCCCACAGGACTGTTCATCCCAAATACTGTGCCTGCCTCTAGCCTACATTCAGATTAGAAGTTCTGTATTGGTTTTCTCACCCCAGAATAAGCCTGTAGGGCTTAGGCTCCCTGGTGCAGGGTGTATTATACGTGTGTTTTCACGTTATGGCGTATGCCACTGGTGCTGGTACCTACAGCGTCGCTAGCTTCTTTGTGTCTTGTGCTCAGTTGTATGTTTTGTGTGCCTTTGTGAGCGTGTTTATGTTTCTATTCACAAGATTTTCCTTTGTGGAAATCCAAAGTGCATTACAGAACCTATGCACCAAACCTCCTGTGGTGCAGTGCCCTCCTTCAAATACTCTGCGCTTCTGAAATACCAAAGTTAGTTTGAATATCCGGGATTCTTTCTTTATCTTTCTTAACAATTCCTCACTCTGAAGTATATAGGACCCTTTACTCCTGGAGAGTTTATTCCCAAAAATGTTCAGTTCACCTCAGTCCCATTGGGTGACATTTCTGGGGGCGTCTCTCTCTAAGTAAAAGGTTAGTAAGATAGATAATATGTGTATGAGACTACCTTTAGGGCCAAAATAGTTTCTCTGTCTCCTTGACATCCTTCTGTCAAATGCGTCACCTGTGTGCGTCAGGATTTCTGGAGGGGGAATGGGTCAGGGAATGAAGCAATTTGGCTTCTTGTCTGCTTCTTCATGAGCTTTTTGGAAGGAGTGTGACAGGGGTCTACTCTTGATTGCTCCTCCAGCACATAAGAATAAATCTTGTCCAAACACATGCCTTTCTTTGGCTGCAGCTGTTTCAAAAGTGAGTTGCCCTCTGAGCTGGGACTCCTTCTGTGTTTTCTCATCCCATATTTAAGGCTTGGCGGTTTTAAAATGCAAGTAAATGTTTCCCATCTTTGCCTCTAATCCATAAGTATCACGTATCATCTAAACTGCTGAAATTAATCAGTGTAGTGAAGAAACCATGTACACACCCCAACTGACCTTCTTTTATGGCTGGACTAGGCCAACAGCAGTGCCTGCCAGCAGTATCCATCACTGCCAAGTGCGAGTCTACTGGATGAGCAGCAGTAGGTTCATGAAGTATTTTGCCACTATAGGTCAAGCAACTGAATGTGAATATTGGCAGGATCACTTTGCAAGGATGTTCTGTGATGAGAGCTGCTGCTTCTTAGAAAATGAGTTTTAAAATGGGCTGTGGAACTAGCTCAGGATGAAAGGGTTTGTGTATCTGACTGAAAGGCTCTAAAAACTAATGACAGCCAACACGAGATGTAAATACTGGGAAAACTCTGTCCCTTGAACGTGGCTGAGTCAAGTTCACGGTCAGCGGGTCAGCACACTTCTATTCTGAATGACAAGAGTCATACCCATTCTTTGCCACCTGGGAACACTAACTGACTGGGATTACTGGGTTTTGTTTTGGTTTCTTATCAAAGAGGGAGGTAGAACTACTTTCTGGTTTATCATGACTTAGACTATTTAGAACTCCCATCAACTGTTTCCATCTTGCAAATTATCTGTAGTAAGAAAGAAAAATGAAAATTTAAAACCAATTCTGGCAGTCATTGCTACCCATCTATATTTTTCTAGCCTGTCATGATTTTCTGTTAGTCTAGAGGATATTCTTTATCCGCCACCATGAAGTTTAAAAGCAGTGATGAACAAAGATAATTTGTGAATTCCATCACTTCACAACAGACCTTTGTGGTTAAACTGCGAGGCCAAAGTTAAAAGGCATGGGTTTTGACATAAAGTGCTTTATCATCTGCAGAGCTTAGGTTCTATTTCTTCTTTGTAAGCTGGGAGATGCCTGCTGAGAACTGGTTTATGTCAGGTTGACCTTACCAGCAAGAGACACTGTGAGCAAATGTCTTTAAAAGGGGGGCTGATGAAATACTTATTTACCACTCTGTTCATGATAGTACTTTGAGACATAAGCTCCTTGCAGAACCTCATTAGATTCATATAAGGATAAAAGAAAGAATAGGGGAAAAGTACTTTTCCTTGTCAGTACATATTATTTAGATTGAATATCTAAATACATCCGTATATGTGTATATAGATACATACGCAGAGCTTGAGAAAATGCTTGCCAGGATTCAAGGCTCTAGCATAGGCTATGTTGCCCCAAAAATACTCTGAAGCTTGGCATGCGTATTGGTTATTGAAACAATATCTACCTCTGCTACTTCAGATTTTGGTCATTCTCTCTGGGCTGCTGGGATGTGGGTGACACAGTAAATAGTACCTACTCCCAAGGTTAAGAGGCGACATAGCCTACTGTACTCAAATTTGGGATAGCATGGATGCTGTTCTGTGCTCTGTTGCTGATCTAATGTGTGGTGCTGGTCAACTCACTTCTCGCCATTTTTGTTCCTCCCTTTTGTTTTTATTCTGCATTTGGTAATTTTTGCTTTTGGACACGTCCTTACTTTCTGTCTGTGCAGAACGTAGCCCAGAGCAGCGCTTCAGCTCCTGTGGCATAAATATTAGTGAAGAGAAAGAGAGAGGCACATCTCTGGCTGTTACTCTGCTGTTTCCACTGCACTCTAGGGGATACTGCAGCCAGATTAACATGAAATTTGGAAGTGGACAGAAGGAAAAAGCAAAAGGGTTTTTCTCAAAGTGACCCCCCTGCTGCCTCAGCGTGGTGTGGATCCTGCTGTTGGGAAGCTGGACACTAGCTTCCTGTGTGTGATGGAGCTGGTGGCTCTGCTGGTAATACACCTGCTTAAGTGCTTTTTGCTGGACAGCAGCCCAAACAAAAATTCCTTACCCTCTCGTATCTACATTACTGCGTGCTTCAGAGCTGTAGCAAGGCATTTCAGCGGCCGGGATAACACCTTGTACTTGGCAGCTCTCCTGCTCCCCCCGCGTGGTCTCCAGAGTGCCGGCACCTGGGATGGGGGAGGCTCAGGAAGCAAGTACCAGCCGGAAGGCGAGCGGCTGTAGCCCACCTGCCCGGCTGTCTGGCTCCTGCTGCTGTGCCGAGCCCCCCTCTCTCTTCGTTTGGAGAGAAACACAAATGGTCAGGGAGGGCACTGCTTTTCCTTTTTAAAAGGGACTACTCTCCCCTCCCTATGTGAAAAGGTTTGGGCAGCGGCCAGAGACAGGCTGCCGGGATGCTCCCACCGCCCAGTTTGGATGCTCCTTCTGTCCCTGGCCCTGTCTTCCCCCCAGAGGTTTCCCTGCCCTGCCCTAACCTGTGCTGCTGTCAACGACAAAAACTCACAATTGCCTTGTACGCAGTCACTCCTTCTGAAGAGGAAGTTTTACGTGGCATGATCTTATTTATTTCGACTGGTCCCAGATCCACCATTGCAGTTGATCCATTTATACAGCAGCCCTGTAACTCCTATGGTTTTGACAGCAAGCCCTTGTAGGTATGTCTACCTCCAGGAAAGCCTTTGAGATGATTGAAATGTAATTAAAAAGTGAAGACCAGATGTTTCTTCCCAGATTATGTTTTCAAGATCACAACAGTCCTTTCAAAAGGGAAGACAGGGAAGAGAAACAAGAGAAAACTTCTACTGTTATGCTTTAACAAGGGAATTTTCTAAAGAATATAGAAGAAAAATCTGGATTTTGTTCATTCCTTTTTTTTTTCTTCCACACTGAAGTTTGTAAGTGGCTTCAAATGGTAATAAAACAAAGTGGACTTTCTGTTCCATTGTGCAAAGCCAGCAGATGTGTTTTTCCCCACTGCACCTGCTTTGGTACTCAGCCTTTCCAGAGAGAGAAGAAGAAAAAAAAAAAGCTGATTTTTTTTTTTTTGCTGGAACAGTGCTTTACTAGTATTTTTTTTTTCTGTAATTTACCACAATGAAAATGTTTTCTTGGATATACTTTTGAAAATTCCTTCGTTCCATTCTATGAAGGCAAATAGAGATGTGGAGAAGCTGGGGGAGAGAACCCACATAGATCAAAAGCAAAAGAGAATGTTTGAATAGGTGCAGAGCTTTTACAGTAAAACTGCCAGGAAACACACAACATTAATGTAATTATGGTATGAAACTGGCAAATTAGACAAGATATGCTCTTGCCATCTTTAAACCAGTCCAGACAGAAGGATGACTTGATAATTTAAGATTTCTTCTAAGTATTTAATTTTATTTTCTGGTCTGTGTTTTATGTTGTCCTTGTACAGTCTTAAACAAAAAAAAGCCCTGTGAAAAAGAGGGAATTTTTTCAGGAGGGTAGGATGATACTTTGTGTCTTATAGACAGCAAATATGTGGGCAAACTTTATAGGTATTTGCTTACTATCTTTATAAAAGATTAGGTACAGATGTGTTATTTATCTTACTAATTTCAGCTGACTTTTAAAACTCAAGTGCTAGTAAATGTCCTACAAATGAGTTCAGGACATACTAAGTCTACTTTATGTCCAACGAGTGTATTTTTTTATTATTCTAGGCAGCACACACATTTGCTATGACTATGAAGGAAAGAGATCTTGTTTAATGATCACTAAGACCACATTGCTATAAATTCTTTTTCAAAGTGGGACCTACAATGACTGGTTTTTTCCATGGTTTAGGTACTTTTCAGGACATGTTCATTGTGGAAATTACTATGTCCTCATTAATAAAACCAGATTTGGGGGTTACTTTCTTTTTTTTTTTTTTAAATAAAAGGAAATGATTAACCAATCCAGTTTCACACTCCCAGAAGAGTATAAATACTTGAGTAACTTATCTCTGGAAGTAGCACTAGTACTCCCACAGAAATTATGGAGGAATTTTTCGCAACTGGATCGGTGTGATGCTTTCTTAAACTGATGCTCCAAAGCATTCAACGTTTCTGTCCAGACCTGGAGGCAGTAGTGAGCAGTCAAACTTTCTATCCTTAACTAGACTCAGTGAAGACTGAAAAGTCTTGTATGTTTTCTTCTTGGACATTGCTGCTACGAACGATGCTGGAATGAGATGAGGATCCTGAACTCCTCATTCACTTCATCTTAAAATCAGAATGATCCTGTTTAATTCATTAATACAGAGAAAAATGGGTCAGTTGTTTGCAGCTGGGCAATGCTTGCTGAGCTGAAAACTGTAGGGCTTTCCCCAAGTCCAGCATTCAGGTTTTGTCTACAGTAGGAAGCTGTATGGACTCATGGGAGCAGATCTGGGGAGAGAGATGGTGTTGCAGAGCTGGCATCCTCATTGTGCTTTTCAGCAGGGTTTTATTTCACGCTAGTTCTCGTCAGGTCCTGTAAGACCACATGCCCAGTAGCGGTGGAAATACATCAAGTGCAATCCTGAACTGAGCTTCTGGGTAAATTTAATCTGAAAAGACCTGAGTTCCTCTGCTCCATGATCACTCTGTGGTGTGAACCAGCATATGGCAATTGGGAATAATTAGGAAATTTATGTCAAAGACACATTCCTGATTCACAGTAAAATGCAAATGTAGATGCAAGCTCAGTGAGCTTTGTGCCTGTTTATACTCAGGCTACTTTATGCCTCTTGGAAAATGTGAAGGAAACAAGTGAGCACACTGGATATGTGAGAATCAAGGCTAGTAATTGCCTTAATTTATGTTGTAAATAACTTCGTATAGGCATTATAGGAAAAAGAGCTCAATAGAGCAAGTAGATTGTTTTATAGGGTTAAAATGAAATGCTGGATTGTCTTTTCCCTCTATCGTTGTCTCTTCATTACAGTGCAGACTCTGTTTTTCAGTTACGTGAGCCCTTGATTTGTGATGGCCCTTTGGAACAAAACTCCTCCTCAATATCTCCTTATAGTACCATGGCATGTACTGTCTGGAATAACAGTTATCTAAAAGCATGTAGAAAAAAAAAAGTAACCTACGTTTTGGATTCCTTAGAAAGTATCACTTCAGTGATTTATGCGTGACTAATATTATCGTGGAGATAATATTTTTTTCTTTATTATAGTGTCTGCCACTGTGTCTAATAGAATAGAGTCTGGGTTGAGGACCCACAGAGCTCAAAGCATGGTGTGGTACAGCCTGAGTTACGGTACTAAGTGCTCCTGTTGAATAGGGGTTACAGGCTCCTGTACTCAGGCACATAAGGCAGATTTAATATACATTTACTAGGGGATTATTGTAATGGTTTTGTACCTCATGTTTCAAAGATTTGGGGAGTTTTGTAAAGATGGGTACGTACAGGTACTTAAAGGCTAGATCATGAAGTGTAGTTAGGAGTCCCGTGCAGTGCCAGAGCTGGTCCAGCGGCAGAGAAGTAAGCAAGGGTTAGGATGCCTTTTTTCCTCTGCCCTCCTTTCTTAAGTAGACTAAGACTCTTTTGAAAATTGTAGCTATTTATAAGAAATTCTCATCTGGGCTCTCTCGCCTTAGATTTGCTATCATGGCAGTCCCCTGACTCCCAAAAACTGTGCTTTAATCAACCTCATTGACACCTCTATAATTAAATGGGGAGACAGGAGGCTGAATAAGTGGGAAAGATGATAAAGTAACAAGGAGGCCTTCAAAACAGAGCTCAGAAGTCTCTGGAGCCACTCCTGACAGAAGAAGATTGGCAATTCCTGAGTTCTCAGGATTTAATAAAAATTTGGGGAAAAAAAAAAAAATCAGATATTTGCTTGTTTTAAAATGGTTGGCTGCTACATGTGTTCTTCCCCCAGTATTTTATATCAGTGCTGTAGATTACTGTGGCAGAGAGTATCACTGTAGACCTCTTCGTCATCTGGAGCTTCACAGTACTATCTTAGAATGTAAAATATTTTGAAATGTGCAAAATCTCATCCTCCACCCTCTCAACTCCGGTTGTTTCTGCTCTACCTCCTTATCTCTCTGAGCTTGTTCCTTCCTCCCCAGCCTCTGTTAGTCCCAGACACTAAAATACCTGCTCAACAAATTTTGATTATGATTTGGAAAAGAAGTGTTTTGCAAAGACTTGAGGGAGAGGAGAACATTCTGCTAAGTTTTTGGCTGATTTGAGAAATAAACAGTCCTGGATGCTTAATGGAAAAAAACGTGAGAGCTTCCAAACCTTCTCAGTGCCGCCGGTGTCACTGTACATGACAATGCCTGAGCACGTGTGCGTTTTCAGTAGTAGATGTGTTAACCCTGCAGCAAGAAACCTAAAATAAGTCAGAGTTGTAAGAAGATTGCTATCTGCCTTAGCATTAAGCCCTTGTTTATTTGTGGTGGATTGGTAAGGGGCAGGCTCTCAGTTCCTCTTTGTATAGAACATGTTGGGTGGTGGAGGACAAAGTATGTTGCGGGAAGGCTCGTCCTCCTCTGTCAGCACTGCTGGAGCCCTTGGTTGCTGTGGCTTCTGGTCTCTTGTTTGCCCCAGGGCTGCAGAGCCCTGCAGGGGCTGGCCCTGTCACACCTCTCTTTCCCATGCCACTGCACGGAAGGAGACGTCTCCAGTGGGGCTCCCTGAAGGACAGCAGCTCTGCTACATGGCAGCGTATCGTTGGCTTCAGAATCCGTCTCTGGAATCACATGGAAAAGCAGGACTGTGCCAGACTGTCTGGCCTGGTTTGTTTGTTTTCCTTTTTATTTTTAATGCTTTTGTTTCAAATTGGGAGGAGAAGTCCTCAGCAAGAGAAGACTTGTGTGGGTGCATGCATGTGGAGGCTGCTGCCGGGAATGCCTGGCTGCCCAGTGCTGCTCCTGCTGGGGGTTTAGCTGCAACTCCAGGTATTTCTTCCAGCATAATGTCCCTCTTACCCAAAGTTTGCTCCAGATTCATTTGCATGGATATATGGGCACTATTTTCCTATCCTTACCTGAAAGTTTATATCGGTATCTGGGACAGGAGGATTTATTCTCTGATTTTAAAATTTTAACAGTCTGCGCCACAGATGGGCATCTGTCGCTTCCTGGTTTTCCCAGTATCCTTTCCAGCCGTCAGCATCCTGGTTACTGCTTGTCTTGGGACAGGGTTGTGCAATTTCTTCATATTTGGACTTGAATACCCCCAGCAGGAACACGTGTTGGGGATTATCTCAGCAGGCCTGGTTTGGACACAGCACCTGCAGCTCTCTGCCCTCTGGGAGCACCACAAATGGTGACAGTCATAAATGGCAAAAACCTTGCTTAAGGCCAAGTAGTATTCCCTGAGCACCAAAATATTAAAGAGAATGCAGATCTAAACAAAAATTGCGTGCACATGCCATCTCCTTTAAGTTTTAGGAGAAGACCAAATTCCTTCAGGCTTCCTGTGGTCCATGACAGCACCTAAAGATGGCTTCCTGCTTCCGCTTCCCTTCTTACGAAATTTTTTGAACCAGTATTCTCCCTCTCAATCTCTTTAAATTCAGTACTTGCTCATGCAAACTTATGTTTGCGCTAGAGATGAGATACAGGCCCCTCAAAGCTGTTCATGCTCCCCTGTTTAACTTGAGATGGCTGGCTTCAACCCTGGCTTGTGTTCAGTTAACCAAAGCAGCTGGGAGGTACCTTTGCATCATTTTCTGTGATTTTATGACCACTGCTGCCCGTGTTGCGTGTGCTCTTTGCAATATTATTCCCCAGCATCTCTGTGCCCACCATGGACCCTAGACTTTGCCTCCTGGAGCTGTGTGCTAATTAGCAGGATTTTTCTTATGGGACCATGTAGCATTGATCCCGGCTTAGTCCAGGTGACAAGGTCAGTGATTGTCAGCCAGAGAGCTGCCAAAGGAGGACTATAAAATGAACATGGCTTAATGAACATAAAGCTCTTCTACAGCCTGTGGTAGGATTTTCAGTGTGCTGAAACACAGAACATACGTGATTTATCTTCAGGTACTATGTTCGTTACCTGTGTAAGATTGCTCACAAAGCACTTCTGAGAGCTTTCAGAGAAGAAAATTCTGCCAGAACAACGGCTAAAAGCTTTAGTCTGCTAAGAAACTTTAATGAGCATATATTTGTTTACTGTGTTAAATTATTATTTGGTAATGGAAGAAAATAGAAAATGACTCAGACTGCAATAAAAAGTATTTTTTTTCCAATTGCAACAAATGTATTGCATAGCAGTTTGTGGTTTATAAGTAAATAAATAACGAAAGATGCTATTCTAAATAAACCTGCTTTGTTTTGTGTTGGTTTCAAAATGTCGGTGCAAGATACGTAGCAATAGGTAGAAGGGAGAAACCTTACAGAGGTGAAACACAGGCAAGCTTTGATGAACACAAAATCTTTAGCTGTATTTTTTATTTTCTTCCCGTGCTTTGCAGTTTGCCCTTCCAGGGTTCTTATCTATTCTCCTTGTTTATGAGAGGTTTTTTTTTTGTTTGATTCCCATGTGTTTGCCTGCAAAACATTACCGGTAAGCAGAAACTAATTGTCTGCAGCGTACAGCTCTCTTGGGACTTTGAGCTCCTTGAAGTTCACTTGGCTATATGGCTGGTTTTCTTTCCATTTTCAGAAAATTTGACTGTGAGTGCAAAGGATTTGTGTAGTAGCCATAATGCTCTTTATATGATAAGCAGAATATTAAGATCCCAAAGCAATGGAAATGACTAAATGCTCGCAAAGGACAATGAGTGGCTACTTTCTGAGCTGAAAGATATGAGTATCATGATAAATAACACATGCCAATATATTAGCAATTATCTCTGACTTCAGTGTAACAGAAGATACTCAGCTTGCTTGATTTATTTTGCAGTGTGTTGTATGAACAAATTATCTTTATCCTGATCATATATATTAATCTACAATATCACCTGACCAGTTGCTGTATTCTTTGTTGAAATATATTAGGTGAATTTATTTTTCATGAAGAAAGACTATTTATCGAGACCCTAAACATTCTAATACTTCAATTCACTGTTGCAGTCCTGCCAAGTGCAATTTTCTGAATGTGGAATCAATGAAACTTCAATTTATGTAGGCTTTTTATCAGTTTTCAATATTTCTACCTTCTTCCTTTTGGACTTTAAGAACCTGTTTTACATCTCTCTTATTTCTGTGTAGGACTTCTTTATTATGGATCTCACTGGACCACTTAACCTCACTTTGCTTTGCCACTTACGACAGTGGATAAATATGGTAGTGAAAACATGAGGTTTTATTGACTTCACCAAAAAAAGAAAAAAAAAGCTGCAGAGATGAATTTAGACAAAAAATCCTAGAGCTTCCAAAATGAGTTTTAATAGCGAAAGAATCTCTTTTTTTCAGAACAGTTAATAATTCAGAGCTTAAAGAACTGATCTAGGTTCTGGTGGCTTGGGTTCAGTCCTATGTCAGTCTAATTTGAAGCAGGGGCGCTAAGGAGGGTCTCTTACATGCCAGGTGATTGCCCCCCATCAAATTATTGGCTGGCTTGAAAGAAGCCTCTCTCATTCTCTCTCACCCAGACCTTTCCCACCTTGTATGAATAATTGAATAACCATTGGGGCAATGCAAGAGACAAAAGCTGTAGCCTGCTAGGTATCAAGGATGTAGGGCCTTGAACCCAGAGCTCCTGCATCCTGCTGGAGAAGCCTGGGGTCCCTGTGGGACATCGTGCTGTCAGATTGTGCCCGACATTTTAATGTTCTTTTCTGGTTTGGACAAAGGCAGGATAATCCACCAGCTATTCTTATTGACCTGTATTCTCATCACTCCCTCAAAGACACAATACAATGGGCTGCATAGCCATCTCTGTGAAGGGTTTTCTTACTAATATTGTGTGTGCTGTAAGACCCACTGGTAAATCCACATAGATGCCCTGTTGCGCTCCTGGCTCTCAGGCTTCCTTCTTTTGTACAAAGCAAAACATAGCTTATTCCCGTTGTAAACAATGCCTGGTGTTTGTCAGTGGCTTTGATTGTCTGAGACGTGCAAAAACTTACCATCAAGCCCATTTCATTTATAATTAAACCTAAGCTCATTTGGTGGTCAGGGAGTCTTGGGTTTTTGATATCTTTTTTTCTTTTTCTGTACTAACTTAGTGATAATGATAATACTGGTAATGATGAGAACTAATCTGTGCTGCCTTCATTGAAATTCACTTAACTAGTGTAGAGCACAGATACGGAGGTTTCAGCAGATAAAAAGCAGAAATGCTAGAGAGGGGAAATCTGTATTCCCATAACGAGAGGCAGGTGTCAGGGACCGAGTGTACATTTCTTGCAATTCCACTTCCGATATGGGCTGTGGACCTTCTGGACTCAGCACTGGCTTCACCGAAGGCAAAGGAAAAACTCCCATACCTTTTTGTTCATGTTTTCAGAAAAACTGACTCTGCAGCATCTTGTGTCATTTGATCCTGACCTTAACATAGACACTGCGGAGACTTTGTTATTTGTGTTAGAGTAGTAATGGATCGGGCCCGTGAGTCTGCTAGGTCCTGTGCAAATGAAAAAGGAAAGAGCAACTCTTGCCCCAACTAGTTGAAAAGATTCAGATAGGAGGCAGCAGGTGATGACAGACGTGCACTAATATTCATCATGCATTAGAGGTTGGCCTCGTACCTGGATGTTGTGGCATCTTCACCACTGTCTCTGAATGTAGAAAAGGTTGCACAAGCCTGAGGCCATGCAAAGTTTAGGCAGGACTTTTCCCACTGCTTGCGGAAATGTTTTGCCTAGAGGTCATTGCATTCTAAGAAATGAAGCTACTAGAATAGTTCAGTGGGAAGAGAAGAAAATCCTGGATTTTTAGGCTTTTTCAACTAATGTTTTAACATGACTGTGGCAAATTACTCAGCAAGAAGTGAAAATGTCAGTAGTTCAATGCTTGTTTACACAGCATGTTCCTGCCAACTCTATTTCTTCCTATACATCCATATAATAAATAAGTGCCTTTCAAAGCTGAGGACATGGTAGAGATCAAGCTTGTAAGAGAAAACTGCTGATCTGAGCCCATTTTGGTTCCAAACTACCAGCTCTGTCCCCTATCTGGCAAGCGCACAGTTACAATGTACAGGACAAAATGTAAAATGAGAAAGTAAAGAAGGCTGTAAAAGAGGTACTGTCAGATCGTATCTGCTGTGGCACTCCAGCTTAGACAAACACTTAAGGTCATTGTACATCCAGACAAGGAGGTTGTAGCGAGGTGGGTGTTGGTCTCTTCTCCAAGGTAACAGGCCATAGAATGGGAGGCCACAATTCGCTCCAAGGAAGGTTTGGATATTAGGAGAAATTTCTTCACAGAAAGGGTTGTCAAACATTGAACCAGGCTGCCCAGGGAAGCGGTTGAGTCGCCATCCCCGGAGGTATTTAAAAGATGTGTAGATGTGCTGCTGAGCGACGTGGTTTAGTGGTAACTTGGCAGTGCTAGGTTAATGGTTGGAATTGATGATCTTAAAGGTCCCTTCCAACCAAAACAATTCTGTGATTCTCTGAGATGCAGATTCAAGTTGCAGGTGAAGTTGCGGTAGAGGCAGGTTGAGTGTGGCTGGGTCAGGCTGCCCCACACCATTTCCCTGAGCCCAGCCTAGCCTGGTCCTCCTGTTCTCACCCCACGACAGCCTCACTACACTCATTTGTTCTTACATTACGGAAAGGGCTATTTATTACCATCAGCTCAGGAAATGACCTAATGTGGCCTTGTAAGGCAGAATTAATTTGCAATGACTCCAGCTGAAAGTTGGCCAACTTTTAACTTAATAACTGGAGAACTGTCAGCTTCCTTTGAAGTTAATAGCAGTTGTGATGTTGAAATAGAAATTTTCATAGAGGAAAGCAAAGTTGATTTGGGTTTGCAGTGTATAGTGTTTTTCTCAGTGGAATAAAGGGAGAGTGAGAGGGGTGTTTAGCTATATAAAAAAAAATCTTTTTGTGTTTAAAGAGAACTTCCACTACATTGTGCTTTTTGAATACGAACTTAGCAATGATGTTTTGCAGTTAACATTCAAGCTGGAAATATTTAAAATGTGAGCGACTCCTGTAAGTTGTGGGTTTTTTCACAGCAGGGACCACACACTGCAAATAAATGCCAGCCTATTTTGGGATGCAATTTTCTGCAAAGGTGTATGAAGCCCTGTTTTAATTAGTTTTTCCTTAATGATCAGAGGAACGGCTCAGCTGTAGGACGAATACAGGATTTATTGCTCTAGATGCAGAGGTTGTTTATTATTATTATTTTTCCTCTTTAAGTTATGTAAACTTTAACAAATTGGTCATTTTGGATTATCAGCAAAGAGATCATGTGTATGCATGTGAATGTGCAAAATGTAGCTGTTTCTAATTTAAACTAGAGTTTATTACTGCCACTGGATCTGCTTCATTGCTGCTAATGAGGTTTTAGGGTTCCTCGTAATGTAACAGCATGAATAACGTTTTGTTAAATAAGGCCACCCAAAGTACGTGAAGTGGTGGATACTATTCACATTATTGGTTTAGTGTATTTAGTTCTCATGAAGGGTCTGGATGATAGTCCTTCAAATTGAAGAGCCCTCACTCCTCGGCGCACGTAAGAACAGGATTAAAACCCTCTTACTCCTACTATAGTGGCTTTAATCATGATTCCACTCGATATTAGCCAACATGTATTAACATCTGATAGTTGTTAGGCCCTTTGAAAGGTGTTGGTGGTTTCCATTCAGTTCATGTTGGACAGGTGTCCACATCAGAGAGGACCTCCATCGCAGTGAGCAGGAACGCGCATGTTCCTGACCAAGCCTGAGGATGAAAGTCCAGGGAAACAGTTCTCCTGCTGCCACTGGCGGGAAGAGTTTCCTTCAAATTGTATTATCAAAGCAGCCTCAAGGGGGAAAGAGTTACAGTGCCATTAAGGAAAAGCAAGACTATTTCAGATTTAGTCAAGGTTTTATGAGTGCTTGACTGCATGTATCTCTCTATCTGATAAACAGCACAGACAGGTGAATAATGTATTTGTACTTATGTCGGCATTAACTTTATATTAATCCATCTCTTACAGGTCATTTTCTGCCATTCCAATTCCCTGACCAACCTTAAACAAATGACATTTTGCTTCTGCCAAGTAGTCAAAGATGTTTTTCCTTCCTCTTCTCAGCTGATAAATTGTTTATTAAAAGATAACTCCAAACCCCTTTCTGTATTGATTTTAATCCCACCCCAATGAGTAGTGATCAAAACATGTTTATACCCAGTAGCTCAAAATTATCAACCCAAGGCTCTAACCCATCAGCAATTTTCTTATGCATAGTTTTGTAAGAAGTGTTACAGCTCTGCAATCAGAATGGGTGAGGATGCCATGTCCTTGATGGATACAGATGCAAATGTTTAGTGTTCTGTGGGAACTTAGTTTTCCATAGCATTCAAAAGACACATGTAAATGGCAAGATCCCTTGAAAGTGCTGTGTTGCTAGTCTCATTTCTGGTTGACTCATAACGTAAAGATAATGATTTAGCAAGTATTCACAAGTAAAGTTAAAGTAAATATCTGAGCGTATATTCCCTTTTATTGCACCTTGATAGAAAAGATCTCAAAATACTTACCATCCATCCCATTGTGTGACATTGGAAAGAGTTAATTTGAGCATCTTGGTTAAATTCTAGTTCAAGAAACCTGTTATAATCCCTCTGCTGTTTTCCTTAGGTAAAGTGTCACTCACTTCTTATCCAAACTTGCTGTTTGATGTTTCTGGGCACTGTAAATCAGACAGTTCATTTGCCCTCCAAGGTGGTTCTGTTTCAGCCATAAGTGGAAAAGACAAATGATTTTTATCTAGTTTTATAAAAACCGGAACATGTAGGTGAAAAAAAGCATTCTCTAGATAAACATCTCCAAATTGCCAACTTGATTAAGTTTGTTATTCTAACTATTGTTGTGAGTCCTTGGGACTATTATTCATATCAGATATGATAAATATACATTATTAATTTAAATACAAGCTATGTAACAGAGGTTTGTTTCTTCACATTAGCTTTTGCTCTGTACATTTATAGTTCACCATTTTAGTGGCTTATCTGCTCTCTACTTCTATGCAATTGCAGTTTATAACTGTACCCTTTCCCCATTTCATCAGAAAATAATATCTCATACAAGCGTAAACTAATTTTACAGTTTAAAATAAATTTAAAAATTAAAAAGTCATTAGAAGGCAGAAAAAACAAGAAATGAAATGCAGATACAGCTTTACAGCTTCAAATGTTTTTGATATACTGACATGCATTATCAGAGATGTTCCACCTTTTCTTTGGCTTCGATCTCCTCTTTCTTGTGCGAACTTCAAAAGGCGCATTTTTCATCACTTTGCATAAATTTGCCAGTGAGACCAGATGTACAGAAAACTTTACATTTATTAGCTAACTGCAGAAAGACTCCAAGTATGGCACTATTGCATAATTTAAAGTGAGAAGGAAAAATAATAGTGTCGAAAATGTCAACTTCTGTGCCTTATTCCATTCAGCAGCCTTCTTGAAATCCACAGGAAAAAACTCAAAGCTGTTGTGACAGGTAGTGGGAGCCTCAATGGGGATAGCTGTTTTCTTTTATTGGGACCGGGTTACCGTGGGGCAGCAAAGCCCCACTGAGTAAGGGCCACCAAGGACTCTTCCTCTCTGCTGTCAGGATCACGGGAGACTCACCTCTATTTTGAGCTGAGTCAAGGTTTTGACTCAGGTTTGGGCTGTGCCTCTTGCTATCTTTCAGAATAATTTTTCCATCCAGTGATAAATTTAGGAAGAAACGTTGAACTCACTGATCCTCTTACGCCAATGTCTGGTGTTTCACTTGTTTTATCCTAGATTTAATAACTTACTTAGGAAAAACCTCCTGCTGAAGCCAGTGGATTTGCTGAGTGAAGACAAGGTTTTTACCCTTGGTTGAGTTAGTGCCAGAATTAGAAGTGCTGCAATATATTTTGAATTATATTTAGGTTTTTGTTTGCACTACAGTAAATTAACAAAGCAATTATTGTCAACAATTGCCTTGGAATTTTAGCACAAATCTGGTGTTTTACAGATGTTTATTGAAAAGCCTTGGTGTGAAAACTTCAGCTGTTATGTAAACAGAAAAAGGGGCAGTACATTTCTAACCTTCATTGTTGCTGAATAAATGTTGAAAGTGTGACATCGCAAGGACTCACAGTATCAAAGAAGTCCATTTTAGATTTTATACTTCTTGACATATATTTGAACTCTCGAAGTTTCAGATCCTGTCTGCTTTGTATTTGTTTTGGTTTTGTTTTTTAGCCAATCTCATGAGATTCAGATGTACAGGCTTGACAACAGTAACATTATTTGTGTGTTTTGGGGACTAGTAGTTCAACTTTCCAGTCTGGTCAGATAAAAGAGTTTATGTCAAGCTCTTCAAGGGGAGAATAGAGCAACCCAATACCATAAATCTAACCTATTACTGTTGTAACCACATGTGGTGCAGTACCAGTTTTGGGAATTAGGACTTTGGAAAGCTTTCATTTCCCACATTAAGCAAATGTGGAAGATTCAAACATACCTGCCAGCTCCTTTCTTCAACTGAACAGACCCCCAGAAGGACCATGCAAATAGGTCTTGTTTCTTGGTAAGCGGAACTTTGATATGTTCCTTCTTACCCCCTTTAAAGCATAATTCGATTTTGCCCTTCCATTAAGTAATCGGCCAGATGAGTATCCAAAGCCTTGTGATCCCCATTTGTTGAGTCAAATTAAATGTTTCTGACCAGGTTTATCAACTAGGTATGTTTTAATCAAATTAAATGACATTTTCAATGAAATAGTAAGTGCACTGGGCATTTTTTGTATTGGTCCAGTGGAGGTAGAAGAAGCATTTACATCCTTTGAACATGAAAAGCACTCGGTGTCAGTCCCTGTTTGTTATTGTGTACCATGACAGTTATCTGAAGAAAACCAGCAGGATTTAATCTGACAGCCCAGTAAGGGAAGAGTGCCACCAATCTAATTATCCAGTAATCTAGTCAGAATGGGAGTAATTCTAGGCCTTTCTCAGTCAGTTAATCACATTTCCCATGCATTAGCAACTGAACATGCAGAGCTTTTAGGGATGAGCTCTCAGCCCAGTGTAGTCTGTGGTAGACACAAGAGGAGCATCATGTCATTGGCTTTGTTTGTTGTTGGGCTGTTTTTTCTAAATTATGATACAGTGTTTCTGTTCAGATTTGTTTTCGCTCTTTCAGATAACCCTCTGATAATTTTTCAGTTCACCATCAGCCACTAATTACAAAAGAGACATTTTCATTTTGAATGTCCCAAGAAAAGCAGTATCATCCTTTACCATTGATAATATTCTCAAAAATTGTCCTTTCTCCATTCTCTTTTTTTCTTTTCTCTAATGTCCACAACATGGTAAACTAAGGGGCAGAATGAATAAAAAACCCTCAAACCCTAGCATTTAGCCAAAGATTGGCAAGATATCTTCAGGCCACGTGTCAAACAACATGACATATCTATTGTATGTAAGGTGGGTTGGAGGGATTATTCAGGGAGAGAAATTCATTTAGTTTGTGACAAAAGTTCAGAGGTTTGAGTTTTCTGCTTTTGTTGTTTTTTATTTAACAGTGCTTAAGGCTTGCTTCTACTATTTGCTAGTTGTGTGACAGGCACATTTATCCTCCCTGTCATTTCTCCCCCCCACGTTTTATTGTCAAGCCGGGGGAGAAATTATTTCATAACTGTGTCCTCAGAGGTATAACGTGCCAGCCTGAAATATCTACTTTGGATTGTAAGTAGTTGGGGGGGGAAAAATGCTGATCTCTGAATGTTTCATCATTTTTTTGCTAGGGCAGCAGACCTTGTACTGTCATATATGTATTTATTTTTGCGGTCCAGCCCACTCTTCCTGTAAGTGGGCAAGCTATGTCTTACTCTTATTTCACTAGAAAAAGAAAGAGGTGTTGCAAGTGTGTGCCTTTCCTACACTTTGTATTTGAAAGAGGTTTCTTGGGTGCTGCCAGAAGATATTTAAGTTCTTGCTTCTCAGCTTTCCTCGTGGCAGAAAAGGGTTTGAATTCCCTTAAAGTTTAGATGTCACCAAGCACCTTGTGGCTTTGTTAATTCCATGTGGAGCTGCAACGGTTAGCCTCTGGACAGCATCATGGTACACGAATAAGACACCTGTACATAAAGCAGAACTAGATTTCAATTAGAAAAGAAAATACAAGAAAAAGTCACAGCTGGATTCCTTCCCTAAACCTTGCTTAATGGGAAGAGTGTTAATGCACCTGACTTGCCTGCAAAACTGCTCTTTCTTGAGCCAGGCCAGAACATCAACTCTGCCTGGAAAGCCAGGAATGGTATTTCCTCCAATGTCTAGAAAAGGCCTTGTTAGTAAAAATGGAAGTTTGGTGGTCTTCCCATGCTTTCATGGTCTCCCCATGGGCTTTAAATGAGGTCTCAGCTCAGTCCCAAACCTCCTTGTATCTCCTTCCAACAGTGCCGTCAGAAGAACGCTTTTGATCCAGATGTTCAATTTGGTTTCTGCTTTATCTGAATTCCTTTTGTCTTTCTCACCTTGTTCGGCTGAAGGAGGTCGAACTGAGTGAAGACGGTTTCTGCAGCAGCAGTCCGTACACGCTACTTGTCCTTTTTACAGCTTTCCTGTTACTTGTGTAACTCTGGCTGTTGTCACTGACAGCGGGAACTGATTTAAATGGAAGACTGGTTGTTTTCCATTTCAGTTTGACAGGGAGGTGGCGGAGGTCAGAAACGGAGGAGCTGGCATCAGTGATGTGGGTTTTTCAGAAGGCCAAATGGCTCCAATTAAAAATAACAATAATTCCTTAAAAAGAGATACGAATGTCTCCTTTGAAACACTAGCAACTAAATAGAAGTCAACAAGGAGGCATTATGCGCCAAAAGGGAGAAAGGGAAGAAATGACCCTGCTAGATGAATCGAGCTAAAATTCATGCCAACTTTGGCATTTTACTTGCAAATGAGTACCAGATCTGAGCTGATCTTCAAAAATGCATTTGCAGAGATTGAAAACAAAGTATGTAAAAGCCTTCTTTTTTAATTTTAACGTAGTAGAAACAGCAGTTTCACAGCACCTCTAAGAACTGAAGGTGATAGTGTTACATACTGGGATCTCGTAGAATCATGTAAGCAATTGTTAATATGTCCAAAGCCTTTATATTTTTATAGTGGCCAGTAATGAATAGCAATGTATTTAGTATGCACATATGGTTCTTGAAAACATTATTTCATATTCAGGAGCTTTGGATCCTCCTTTTCTATTTTTTTTCCCCTGTTTACTAGTAATCTGTAACCTTTAGAAATATTAGTGAGATTCCCCTTCTGAAGTTCTTCAGGAGCCCTCTTTCATAGTTATTCTTCAACAAAGAACAAATAAATTAAATTCCTACTTTTGGATATGCTACCTATGTGCACAATTTACTTATGTGATTGACTTTTTGAGACCGTGACGCCAGCATATTGAAAGAAGTGGGACTTGTTACTGCTTTAGAGATTTTTGCTTTGTTTTGAGTATTCCCTACATGGATAAATAAGATACAAATGCTTTGCTTGACTTTTTTCTTAGAAGAACTTTTGTAAGTAAAATTACCTCAATCTGCAGATAGGGACCTGTGGAATCAACCTCATTAAGTAGAAAAAAGCATCTTCAGCCTTCAGCTCCAGGAGAGATAGGAGAAGTGAAAGGTTTCCTTGTCTTTTGAGGTCCATTTTAATTGGTTATTTAAATTGTGATTAATGAGTGAGATGTTGAGACTCAGAGCACCAGTTCTAAAACTCCTGCTTAACAGTGCAGCAGCAATGCATAGGTATGTACAAATCTGAAGGTCCTTTCACTGCTTTATACCTTGGGTCTTACGTTTCTCCAGTGATGCTGATCTGTTTGTCAGCAGACACTTTGATTTCAGTGTTCAAATTAATATCTGCTGAATGAGCAGTGCTTTGCAGAAGTTGGGCTTTGTGTCTTGTTCATTCTTAACAAGAGGGCTTGCTGCTGTCTAAGGAATTTCCCCAGTGACAAGAAGGGCTTTGTGGAAAGAGAAAAGGGGAAAAAAAGACCTTAATTGACGTAAGCGAATTACCAGTCTGCCTTTCTGTACAAGGAAATAACTCCGGACTTTGAATTCTGGAAAACTATCATGAGGTTATCATTTCAAATCTTGATGTAATCTGTAGGGCCTTCCATTTTTACCCAATTTTTAACTTTTTTGTTTTGGTTTGCTTTTTCATATTAATAATCTGTGGTCATGTTCTGACTGATTTATTCCATGTAGTCGCTGTAGTCTTTCAGTCTGTTTTCCTCCATCAAGTGGAAATACTTCGGGTTGGAACTACAATGTTTAAATAGAAACAGAACGTGAATTTCAGCCTCATTTGTTATTTTAGGTTTTGTCAGACTTGCTCAGTCCTACTGCTAGGACTGTAAACACCAACATTACCAATAACATTGCTCTGTGTGAAAGCATTCATCTTCCCTTCTGCTTCAAGATCAGCAGTGTATTGCTATTTGACTGTCTGTGTGTACCTGAAGTATACAGGCCAGTGCTGAGAGACAAGAGGGTTTGTGGTCTGAATAGTATTTGTAAGACCGTATGAGGAGAAGGAGGCCCAAAGAACTTAAATCATTGGTTGAGGCCATATATCAGAGCTTGGTGTTATAACCCAAATCTTTTGTCTCTCAGTGTAATACTCAGGTGCCACACTGCTCACAGGCTTACACCTTTGCTAAGTCAACCCTTGAGCTTCCAGCGTCCTAAGAGATGCTGTATATAAAGATGTTTATTCCAGGCAGCTTTCCAACATAACACTGAAGCTACCCCAGTAAGCTCTGGAGGTCTTACGCCCATATGCAGAGCCAAAGCTGGAAATGTTCTGAAGGGTTATTTTTCTTGGTTTTTCTTTTTGTTCTGTGTGTGGGTTTGTTTTTACTAGAGCTCTACCTAACAGGACATTAAATCATTGATTCAAAATGTTTAAAGAAAAATATTGAAGTAAAAGAAAATACTACAGTAGACAAACCTAAAAGGTCAGCACATACCACAGAAAGTGCTGTGAGTATTGGAAATATGTGGCAAAGTCAAACTTATGCAATGAATGGAAAGAATGACCTTTTAAGGGTGCCCTTCCTCTGCACTCCATGTTCTCCATTTTGACATCAGAAGCTTCATCGTCAGGCTGTCCCCTGCTTATGATTTTCTCTGATATTTATATTATTTTTCATTTTTTTAAAAGGACTTAAATTTCTTTCCTTCCTGTTTCATATGTTTTTGTTAACCATTACTCCATTTATTTCTGCTTTTTCTCCTTTCTTCTTTTCCAATTTTTAACAAATAGCTTTCTCTCTGGTGTATCTACGTTTTCCATTTCTGTGATCAACATTTTTTTCCTTCTGTTCATTTCACTCTACTTCTAGCACCTATAAGCATATTTTTTTTCTTTTGTTATTGTCCTATCTTAACCAATTCTGAATCTAGAATGAAGGTCGGACTTTTATTAAAATGCAAATAATGAAAATTTATGAAGTTGAGAGATTGGGAAAAATGAATTGGCAACTAAACCTTCCAAAGGTGAATGAATAAAGAGAGAAGAATTTAGCTATTCGGTACTTGTAGGCTGGTAGAAAATGACTTTGCTAAATATACCTATCTATGCAGTCCTCTTTTATAAACCTATATATTTCAATCTGTCAGTTTTCCGCTGGCTGTCTACTATTGCATTATTTTAAATGTGTAAAATATGTGGAGTGCAAAGCTGTCGCGCTGTGTTTGTGAGGCAAAATATTTTATCCTGTTCAAAAACTCTACAGAAGAAGTTGGGAAGTCAGTTTAAAGAACCTGAATCTCTCAGAGATTTGAAATCCTTGACGTCAAAAACTGAAAAATGAACAGAGTTCAGTAAAAATGCAGTGACGTAAAAGTGTGTATCTACTGGTCTTCTGTGAACAGATATGGAAGGGTGAAAGAAGGTGGGGTTTTTTTCCTTAAACATAACATATTCTTTATTGTCCTTATGTGAATCATTCAAATATGCGAAACAAATAATAGGAACAGAACTATCAATACCGATGATTATCACTCTAGGTTAGCTGTGTTATGTAAATACATCAATACAATCTGAGGTGGAGTGACAGAATTGCACAGTCTGTATTTTGGGGGAAATGCTGTTGATATTAGCTAAACCTTTCTGGCAATTCCCTGTGAACTAACAAGCAAAGCTCATGTCACACCTTTTGGCAGACATGCTGAAGGTGAGGACGAGTTCAGGCTCTCCCTCCTGCTCACTTTCCTCTTAGGGAGCTCCTTCATCAGATTGCAAGAAACTGATGTGATAAGCCGAAACCTGATTTTTCCCATGGGATATTAATAATAATCTAGCTTGGGAGAAAGAAAGATGGAAACCATGTTGACCCTTGAGACCATCCTGAATACATCAGTGGTCAAAATAAATGGAGCATTTCCTATTAAAGATTAAGCATTATAAATGTGATGAAAGACTGGATGTGGGTCATAAAGGCAAACAATGACTCTGATCTGACTTAATCATCCTTATTTCACAAGACAGTCAGTCGCCCGTGCTACTCTGAGCTCCCAGGGCTCCCAGAAACTCCTGGTGTTATCTGGTGAATCCAGGCTAGAGAAGGTTGTTACTGTGGCTCTTCTGCTGTTTACTCATCTGGCAGGTTGCTAAAATGTCAGAGATCTCTGCACATCTAGGCATCCAAAGAAAAATTTAATTAAAAAAAGGAGAGAAAGGAAGAAAAGGAAGAAGGTCTTGGGTTAGGAAGTCCGCAAGAGACTTGTTACTCATGTGGCTTCTTGCACACAGCAGCCTTAAGATCTGCTATGATTTCTTATTGCTCATCACAAAAGAGATGGTGCCCTGCGACCCTAAATAGACTCATGGGAGCAAGCGGTTCCCTTCGACTCTGGTCAGACAGCCTGCCAAATGGGTAGAGATCCAGTTTGCATAATAACACTCCCTCAACCCATCTCCTTAACTTTGGTTTCTCCTTGTACTCATCTGTATTGCTTATCCAGCACTTGAAATCTGTCCTCTGCCCTGTAAAGGACAGTGAATAACTGTACTTCAGCCTTGCGCTGGGTTGGCAGGTGGGAGACCTCTTCAAGACATTTCTGTACCTCCGATGGCCTTCCTGCCACCATTTTCACATGCAGGCTCATTACTGGGCATCTCTGTGTTCACTGCAGCGCATGGAGGTAAAAGGTGCCCTTCCACAAGGTTCTTTAATTACAGTACTTGTTAAAAAATAGAAATATTTATTACTGAGCTGTTTTTAACCGAATATATGTCTGGAATATTGAATTGAATATACTGGACCTCTCAGCATCCTTGTTTAAAACAGAAAGGAGGCATCTTGATTTCTGTTTGAAAATTTTTATTACTGTGTCAAAGAAAGTGTTATCAATCTGTCAAATTCATTCAGTAACAACTTACTTGGATCAGGTATAAATGTTTCCTTTGCTACAGATTTATTTCCAGAATCAGACTAGGCAAAGAGTGAGACTTTTTTTTTTTTGTTGCCATCATTAGCACAACCTCCTTCAGGACAAATTGATTTAATATGTGGAGCACTAGGGTTGTACTCATTTTGGAGATCTTTAACTGCCTTCAGAGAGTACAGGGCTGTCTGAAAAAAGGCATAGTACAGCAGCACATACAAATGTCTCAGCTGCTCCCAGTACACTGCAAGGCATGCCTTTCACAGACAAATTTTTTTCATTGCTTGCATGGATGCCGGCTTTTCCCAGAGAGCCCTCTCTTGGAACACATTAGTGGAATGTGTTAAACTACGCCATAAATAGAGTTAGCACACTGTCGCATCCAAATGATAGTTTTCTTAGAACTGAAGAGAGAGGTCTGTATTTGCAGGCACAGCACATGAAAATATTTTTATTCCAAGCTTTGTCAACTCTCACGTCTAATAAAAAAGCATACCTCTCTAGGTATAAAAATTTAAGTACTTTTAGTTTGTGGGGTTTGTTTGGGTTTTGGTTTCTTGTTTTGTTTGTTTGTTTTTTCAAATGCCATCAGCATTCAAATAGTAATTTACAGGCCAGTTCTTCCAGCAGATGTCTTTTTCCTGCAGATCTCATTTAAGAAGGTGTTCTGCTGGAGAAGATCTAATGGTAACCAGTTCTAATACAAGGATTTAGTTGCTCTTGCTTTCAAAGTGAGGACTTGGCTGATTACGTTATGGAGGCTAGATGGGAGAAAATGGGACACTATTGGCCAGAATTTTAGATTTATTTTAGATATCTATAGATGCAAATAGGCTTGCAGGGAGATTTTAAAAAGCAGACTCCTAAGTGTGGAAATTTCATAAAAAACTGACCCAGAGTGCTTGTTTGGAAAATCCTGTGCTAATGGTATGTTCTGAATTTCTCTCAGACAATTCAGCCTCTTATGGGAGGAAAAGGTGTCCGAGACTGCAAGTTTTAGTTGTCTTTCTTGGCTCTGTTCACTATAGCTGGAGGCGGTTTGTCAGGTTCTTAACACCCTTAAGAGCAATATCGAATCTTGCACAAGATTTATAAGGTGCATATGTATGCTTTTGGGGCCCGTCTGGGCTATCTTTACTGTTGTGGCTTTATAGAGGAATTACTAGCCCTTAATCCAGCCCTGAACTATTGAAAACCAGTTTTTTTATCTAAGCCTACTGTTATCTGCACCTGTGTTTAAAATAATTTTCCCAAGAGGAGTCTAAAAGCAAAATTGAAATCCACAGGAGGTATTTTTATACTGAAAGTTTAATATTCATTTTAACGTGTGTTTCAAACACTTTGTCTCAAGATAGTTGTTTAGTTGAGGTAAACAGGTTAATTTCAAAACCAGTTTTAATTCATTTTAATTAAAAAGTTAAAAGAACGGGTTAATTTTTTCCCAAGCTTAATCTGCAAGAAAGCTCAGAAATATGGTGGCAGAGTGGTGCATTGTTCTCTTTGGGGCATTTGGGTGGTGTTTTTTTCATCAGTAGTACCTCAGTAGCACTCTAGCTGTGAGTTTTGGGAGAGGAATATCAGGTTAACAGTTTGCAAAGCTTTCTTAACATCTCTGGGGGCAACCCAGAATGTAACTGCTGGCAATGACGAGCCTTAGGCTGTAAGAGGCACAGGCAAAAACCCTGTCTGATTGATTTAATAGCAATGCCTGGTCATTCAGAGGAAGAAAGGTAATTTGTGAGTTACTTGTTTTATTTTATTTTGTTTTAATTTAATCTTATTTATTATTTAGCCCTGATCTGGAGCTGCTTCAGCTGTGTTAGAAGGAAGACTGGCTCTGAAGGCAGCTCTTGGAATGGGTCTGGGATGTTCCGCCTCGGAGTAGCACTGTGCAGTGAGAAACTGAAGGCTTATTGTTTGCTTTTCCTCCCTTTTGTCCCCAGTGGGCTACCACACTCTTGGCACAATCTAAGCATTATTGCATTATTTTTCCTGACATGAAGGCATATTGCTCAGCCTCTTTGCCTTTGGTCAGATATCAGCAACACAAAATGATGCCTTTGTTGTAGCAGTTTTGCGAGGAGGAGTAGTTCTGGTCAGTATTTCATAGATCCATTTTATTAGTCAAGATCTAAAACCTTCCCTTTTTTTCTGCCTGTATGAGGGAGGGATGCTGGTTCCACAAAAGACTGGCTCTCCAAAGACAGTGGGACATTATTTAAAACCCAAATTTGAATCTTTGAGGACTTTCTTCCTTCCTTGTTTTGTCTGGGACTGGAAACAAAAGGAGCAAAATTGCCCCCTGGAAGCAAGCGGAGAGACTTTGCAGTGCTGGCCATATGTCTCGCAAAAGCTTTCCATTTCAAACTGCATCTTGGATTTTCCTTACAGCCATGGAAACCTTGCTGTCTCTCTGTGGCTGTGGATTAATGCTCTTCAGACAGAATGTGCTCAGTGCTGATGGTACAGAGCCCTTGCACTGGCACAGTGACTTCTTCAGTATTTTCACTTTTTGGTGAGATAGTTTCACGTACTCTGTATGATCTTCCTATCTGCAACGCTTCAGAATTGCATCATGGCAGGCTGCTGACCAAATCTCTCCAAATTGGAGTATCAGAAAACTTTTGTCTCTTCTCAGCATTTCTCCAATCTTCTTCCAGAAAGATCTGGAGAAGTTTTACAAAGATTTCGGAAAATGTTAAAATTGTGGATGCTTCTCACGTGCTGCTTTTTATAGTACCCGGCAGTAAGAGGGGATTTATCAAACAGGGCACCCAGAAGCTTTTCCAAGATCTGGCTGAAACGTTGTCTGGGCTTGATGTATTTATCAGCTTGATTCACTGGACTCTATAGTAATTCAGGCTTTTAAACAATGAATCTGTTTTTTCTTATCCATCCTGCTACCTGCCATGTGTGGTTTCCTCCCTTTGAGGTTAAAATCCGGCTCTTTTCTTCTACCTGGGTTGTGTTGTCTCCGACACGTGGTGGATTGGAAGACAGAGGGGATGATAGTGCCTGGCGAAGAACAGGATACTCTAGAGGTGTGCCTAGACAAAATGGAAAGGAGAATGAATATGGGGGGAAAGTAAAGAGAAAGAAGGAAACAAAGGAGGCCTAAACAGGCTCAAAACGTCCAAGTGAGGAGGCTGTGAAGCGAATTGGAGCCCGGAAAAAGAACCATTTGGTATCGGCTGCTTCTTGATATCAGTTGAGGCTGAACAAAGACGGGGTTAGCCAGAATGCAGAGGATGAAAAGAAAATCTCTGGCAATGAACTTGAGCAACTACTCTTCTGAATACCATTTAAGATAACAAGAAGTATGTAAATTGTGGATGTGGAACTAAGATTTTGTAATTGTTGTTGAGTTTTAAATTTTTTTTCTAGACCTGTGTATCTAAATAAATTCCCACCCAGGTAGAATGTGTTGAAAACGTTTGACTAAAGCAGTTGTGTCTACAGTAGATAGCATTAGAATAGTTATTTTTAGCTAAAAGAAGATGCCACTAATGCTGCATAAACATTGGAGAGGATAGAAGTTGTTCTACCATAGGCCTTTCTCTGCGTTTGTTTGGGTTTTTTTTGTATTCCAAGTTAAAATCAATGTATTTTTCCATGCTAGTCATGTTACATAGTAGATTTGTAGGAATTCTGCAAATTTTAGCCCAAATCTGCTTATGACCTTTCAGAGGAACAGTACTGGCTAAACCTGGGGCTTTTTGAATGAAACTTAGAGGATGAATTTCTGCCTCTACTGAAGCCAAGGGAAGTTTTGCCACTGGTGTCAAAGGGCTTGATATTTTCTAAAATTGGGAAAAATTTATTTTAGATCCAGGAGCTGAGTGGCTTCAGACTTTCTGCTCTATAAGATACCAGATTGCCATAGCTGATAGATGCAAAGCTGCTCGAGCATAGAAGAAATCGCTTGCTCTTTGGTGTTCTCTGTAAGGGCTGATTTCTTCTGTCTATCTCCTGCTCTGCTTCTCGGTCTTTCTAAGCATGCATTTAGGAGTTTCCTTTAGGAAATAATTAGGAGTATTGCAGAAGAAACAGCTATTAAATACAAAATGAGCACAGGCAAGGCAGAGATTTAATTTCTTTAACTCGTTTGCTGAGTTTTTCCTCATACAATTGCATACGGGCAAAAGCTGCTGCACATTTGGACATGCTGATTTTGGTGGATTTTGTAAGTAATTTTCAGAGAAAACTGGGACCTTAGGTAAGGTCCTCCTGTCATTTTACAAATTTCTACCTAATGGGATGCAAAATTAGCACTGAGATGGTAAAATACAAAGGGAGTTCATTCCAAGTTTTTAATTCAGAGCTGGTCACTGGCCAGGTGGTGTGATGAGCCAGCCCCAACGCTGGGTGGGCTGTCTGTGCTGCTGGGTGAGAGGCCCCCAGTCTGGTCTGGGCTCTCCCCATGAGAGGACACCAACCATCTTTGCACTTGCACAGTGTATTTCATTCATGAGCGTGAGTTCATAGATATCAAAGTCTTGAGCTACTGGTCCTCATGAATTCAGGTAGTAGAATCTATTCTGCTAGCACAGTCCTTGTAGAGCAAATGACCTAACTTAGGTAATGGAGAAGAGTTGAAGATGTTGACAGCCATCAGGAATAAAATGACACTAGGAAGAAAGCTGGGTTTTTTTCTGGCTTTCAGGACTTATTTGCAGCATACATAGAAGTCCATCTGCAAATGTGGCTGAGAGACTTTTTGCCATCTTTGCTCTGGCTGCCGTCCCCTGTAACACCCTGGGGCTCCAAAGTGGATCCACACGGTAGCAAGCTTTCTGTGCAAGCCATCTTGTATCAGTGAAATCACAGTCCTGCTGAGGTCGTTACAAGATTAGCCATTGATTTCAAGTAATTCCTAACTTTATACTGTTGCCAGCATTTGTACTGTTTAGAGCCATAGTGGGATTAATCACCAGCTGATCTGACTTCATGTATGTTTGTTTTAAGGGGAGATGGCGGCTCCTGAGGGATATGCTGATCGACTCGTAGATTTGGAGAAGGAGGGTGTATTAAGAAACTAGCAGTGTAAAGGCTGATTGAGAGAAAAGGGTCAATAATATGGTAAAACTCTGAAAATATACTACAGGCTTCCTTTAATGCTGCAGGACCTCAGATCACTCTGCGCACAGTTCTACGTAAATCGTTGCATTGGCGACATGCAGTCATCTTTGTACAGGTGCACCGCAAGGTTTTCAAGGCACAGCAGTACCACTCTGTGCTTCAGGCAGGTAGAAAATAGTACTCAAACATAAGGTGTGATCCAAACCATGAGAACTGGAATATTAGCCATGAGATCAGCTTAGAGAGATGCCCGCTTCTCAGAAAATTGTCTTTGGATCATCAGTGGCATGATGTGAACTTGGCTCTCTTAGTCTTAACATTGCACTTGCATCTTCGACCTCTGCTTAGATGATAAGATGAGATCGAAACCTGGGGGGTTCAAATCTATGATTTTATTTATTTCTTTTTAGTGGTTGGGGGGGGGGGGGGGGGGGGGGGGGGGGGGGGGGGGGGGGGGGGGGGGGGGGGGGGGGGGGGGGGGGGGGG